>VWPU01005612.1:0-27112 GCA_013398955.1 Callaeas wilsoni | reverse complement strand
CGCCCCGCGGGCCATGGCGCCGGCCGAGCGCTGCGGCGCCTGCGCCGGGGAAGGGCGGCTCCTCCCGCGCCGGGGCGGCGGCGCTTCGGGGAGCGGCCACCCGCCCCAAGGAGCGGTCATCCATCCCCTGGGGAAGGCTACCACTCCTGGGGAGCGGCCACCAATCCCGGGGGAAAGGCCACCCATCCAGAGGAGCGGTCATCCATGCTGAGAAGCCATCATCCATCCCGGGGAGTGGCCACCCCTGCCAGGGAGCGATCACTCATCCCAGGGAGCGGTCACCCATCCCAAGGATCAGTCACCCATCCTGGAGAAGCCGTCACCCATCCCGGCAGGAGCGGTGGCCCGCCCAGGGGCTGAGCTCCGGTCCCGGCCGCCTGGCTGGATTTGGGGCGGGTGCAAGTGCGGGAGTCCGTGGTGCACGTTCCTGATGGGCGGCGAGGAGCCGAGTGCCCTCCCCCGGGCCAGCCTCGCCGAACGGGAGCTGCCGTACCTGAGAGGGGCCCGGGCGCCCAGCCTTCGGCTTCGGTCAGACTGTGTGCTCAGGAAGCTCCCGCGTGTGGGTGAAGTAGCCAAAACAGTAAACGCTCAAGGGGTTGGGCCAGCAGTGTGCCCTTGTGGGAAAGGGCAATGGTATCCTGGTCTGCATTCGGAAGAGCGTTGCCAGCAGGTCGAGGAAGGTGATCTTGCTACTCAGCCCTGGTGAGGACACTTCTGGAGTGCTCTGTCCAGTTCTGGGCTCCTCAGCATGAGAGGTGTGGAGCTCCCAGAGAGGGTCCAGCAGAGGGCAAGAAAGGGACTGGAGCATCTCTGTTATGAGGAAAGGCTGAGAGAGCTGGGCTTGTTCAGCCTGGAGAAACCACGTCAATGTCTATGAGTATCTGAAGGGGGGTGCCAAGAGGATGGACCAGACTCTGCTTGGTGGTGCCTAGCAACAGGCAAAAACTGATGCACAGGATGTTCCACCTGATTGCAAGGAAGAGCTTCTTTACTGTGCAGGTGACTGTGCACTGGAACAGATTACCCAGAGAGACTGCAGTCTCCCTCACAGGAGATACTCAAGAACCCTCTGGATACAATCTTGTGCCATGTGCTCTAGGACAACCCACACGGCCCACTGTGGTCCGTTCCAACCTGACCAGTTCTCTGATTCTGTGATTTTGGGAGTGGGTCGTTGGTCTTTCATCTTTGCTGTACTTTATGTGCTGAGTAGAAACAGGAGCCTGTGAGGCACTTGTAATACTTTTGGGTTCATTTGTGTTAGCAGTGGTGGTGCACTGCTTGGCACTCATGTCAGCTCACACCTCTGGCTTTCAACAATAAACAGCAGCAGTAAAGGAGTTCATCAAACACAAACATTTCTTCCAAACCATTACCTGCTAAAAAATCATTTGCATTCAGGATCTGTTTCAAATGGTATTGCTGCTGCAGTCCTTAGAAAATTTGCAAATTGTAGCACACGCTGAAATTTCATGGCCTCTCAGCTGCCCCAGCATATGAAAATCATAACAGATGCCAATACACTGCAAGCAGGAAGCTATCAGTGGTGTATGTAAACATGCTCAGGCTTAAACCCAGCAGTGCTGTGGTTCTGGGTGTATGGCATAGCACTTAGGTAGAGAATTGCAGAGCCAGCCCAGAGCTCAGGTGAGTCTCCAAGGGGGAATGTGCTCTGCGCCGCCACATGTGCACTGCATGGCTACAGAACCCCTCAGCTTGAGACTGTCTCTCAGCTGGCAAGTAGTAGAGACAATAGCCACAGAGTCCTAGAATTGTTTAGGTGAGAAAAGACTTTTAAGATCATTGAGTCCAGCCATTAACCCAGCACCGGCGAAACCCAGTACTAAACTGTGTCCCTAAGCACCACATCCACATGTCTTTTAAATACCTCCAGAGATGGTATGGATTCTACCACCTCCCTGAACAGCCAGTTCCAATGCTTAACAGCCCTTTTCATGAAACAATTTTTCATAATATCCAACTTAAGCCTCCCCTGGCAAAGTTTAGGGATATTTCCTCTTGTCCTAAGACTTGTTACTTGTGAGAAGAGGCTGACCCTCACCTCACTACAGCCTTCTTTCAGGTTGTTGTAAAGAATGATCAGGTCTCCCCTTGATTATCATTTTCTCCAGGCTGAACATCCCCAGCTCCCTCAGCTGCTCCTCATCAGACTTGTCCAACAGACTGTTCCCCACCTTTGTTAACTTTCTCTGGACACACTTCAGCACCTCAGTCTTCCCTGTAGTGAGGGGACCAAAACTGAACCCAGAATTTGAGGTGCGGTCTCCCCAGTGCCCAATACAGGGTGACAATCTCTTTTTTGGTCCTGCTGGACACACCATTTTTGATACAAGCTAGGATCTCACTGGCCTTTCTGGCCACCTGGGCACAGTTGGCTCATTTTCAGCCTCTGTTGAACATCACCACCAGGTCCTTTTCTGCTGAGCCACTTTCCAGCCGCTCTGCCCCCAGCCTGTAGCACTGCTTGGGGTTGTTGGGACCAAAGCACAGGACCTGGCACTTCCTCTGTGGAACCTCATCAGCTTGGCTTGAGCCCGTCGATCCAGCCTGTCCAGATCCCACTGCAGAACCTTCCCACCTTGCAGCAGATCAACACACCCACCCAACTTAGCATCATCTGCAGACTGACAGAGGGTGCATTTGATCCCCACATCCCTATCATGATGAAAGATTTTAAACAGGGCTGTCCCCAACACTGAGCCCTGGGGAACAGCACTTGTGACTGGCCACGAGTTAGATGTAACTCCATTCACCTCTACTTTCTGGGCCTGGCTGTCCAGCTAGTTTTGGGCAGCAAAGGGTGCACCTGTCCATGAACAGACAATGTTTTCACTGTGTGCTTTTCAGGTGGCTTGTCCAGCTGACCAAATGCCTACAACACCTGAAGAGTGCAGGCATGCTTGTGGAACACATTCTCTCATGTAGACATTTGACAGGCATCTGGTTCACGTATGGCAAGGCCTCTCTGAACCAAACACGGTAAATTGGTACATTGGAAAGATCCCCTTCAAAATTCATTCCTCACCCAATCCAAAACATACCACAGACATATTCTGATGCTCACTTTTGACTCTATGGGGTGGTCACAGACTGTTTTTCATAGGGGATGTAACTTTTCTGCTCTTTTCCATTCTGCCCATATGCTGCCTGCCCTAGTGTATCTGAGTGTAATGAGATTTTTCACCAGGAGACTGCAGTAAAAATTAGTTTCATGGGCACAGCAGAGGGGGTGGTTACAGATTCCACATTACATAGCACATGAGCAGAAACACCAAAATATCATCTTGCTTAATTGATGACTGACACAAATAGATCCTTTTCCCTCAAGAGGTGTAAAACATACTCGTAAGTCCTGAGTCAAAGAGCCATCTGTACTAATCTAGACCTTTGACATCTGACCTATGTGCTGGCATTTTGTACAACTGAGGGTTTTAGCAAAGCTGTGCCCCTGGGGACTGCTGTCAGCACTGAGGAATATGAGGCTTCAAGGCGTGGTTCAAGACATTTATTCTGCAGCTATTTACATCTGTTCATTTTAGTAAACCAAAACTAGTTCATGTGTGTATAGGTGGTTATGGCACTTCTCTGATCCCATTGCTGATGAGCACAATATTGCACAGTCATATTCTTTAAATATCAAAGCAGGCCCAAAAGGAAACATGTCTCTTATGCTAGATTCTTTGATATGTCAGTGCACTTTCAGTGGGTGAGTAAGAGAGTTTACTCAGAGTAAATGGCATATGTGTTTATATTCTCTGCCAGTTTGATAAGGTACTGAGAATATAATATTATGATTCAGCTGCCTTGCTTGCGCTGCAAACACGTTAACAATGGTGCTTGACTAACTCTGGCATTAAGATTTACTGCAGAAATATAACAGAGTCCAAAGGTTTACTGATTTGTTGCAGTAGTTGGATATAAACTTTAAAAAATCTGTATTGCTGTACAAATTCATTAGACAATAGTTAAGGATTCTGTCTAATAGTGACAGAAACATTTTCAATCTGGATATGTATCTAATCACATAAGTCTTAATAGTTAAAATCCAGGAGGTGTAAACTTAACATTTCCGTCTCTGTTTAGAGAATCATAGAATGGTTTGAGTTGGAAGGAACCTTAAAGATCATCTAGTTCCAGCTCCAAGAGCAGGTACACCTTTCACTAGACCAAGTTGCTCAGGGCCCATCCAACCTGACCATGAGCTCTTCCAGGGATGGGGCAGCCAAAGCTTTTCTGGGCAGCCTGCACCAGCCTCACTGTCCCCACCACAAAGAATTTTTCCCAATATCTAACCTAAATCTTTTAGTCTTTTAATTTGAAGTATTTTTAGATTTGGCATGCATGGGACAGAACATTTTTGATATTTCAAATGCATGTGGGTCACTAGGTGAATGTGTAAAGAAATAAGGAAAAGTGTGGAGCCAAGGCTAATTCCAAATTTTGAATTTGAAAGAAGACCAAGGCTGGCGGATGAGACTGTATTGCCTCAGAGCAATTCAGTCAGAGTAGTACACTGATTCGAACCAGGAGGTGCAGAAGAATGAGCAAGGAGCTGGGAAGACACAAAAAAGATGGTCTGGCTGAGAGGCTCCTTAATTTATTGCTCCTTGATACAGAGTGTATGAAGGTGTAGGTATTCTGAACAACACTATCTAGCCACAGTACTCCCATGAGCTCCCTTTCACTCTCTCTCAATAAAAATGTTGGTGTTTGCAAGGATGACTTCCCTGTTTATTGAAGTGTAAATATATTTCATCCATGTACAAGATGGCAGTATGAGGCAGGAAGAATGAAAGGAGTGCTTGATAGCACTGTAGATATTTAAAAACAAGATGAGAAGATGAGACGGGATCTGGTTTACATTATCTTGGAAAGTTTATGCATACTGGTGGTGCTGCTAAATAATTTTTGGAAGAAGATAAAACAATGTTTAAAGAGGAAATCTTGAAAAGAGGCAGAAACTTAATATGTTCAGTGAAAAGTCAATTTTACACAGAAAATCTCTTCCTGATGCTAAAAGAAGTACACGTTCTTTTTGTAGGAGTTTGATGTCATAACTATCAAATTGGAAGTACACAAAAGCCGGAAAAACAGTAAACTTTGTGCTAGATGTGAAAAGAAAGAAATCCTTGCAATGAAACCAGACAATGTGTAAAAACCTGTTATGAAGTCCTTATTTTTCTGCTTTAATTATTCATCACTATCTTGAAGAATTTGGAGGTCTTTGCAAACTCTTTACACCAACTGCATACAGTGTGCTGAGAACTACACTGTATGCAACTACACTGTGGCTTTGCCCAGATACAACTTCTCCATATTAAAATTTTAAAAAAGGTGCAAAATCAAGTGCGTGTCTACAATAGAAAACCATTCTTTCTTGTTCCATTTTCCCTAGCCATGAACAATTTGTTCACTTATTCAGTGAAGCTGATTTGAAAAAACTGTTATCATTTCTTCCGTCAGTTTTCTTTTCTGTAGACTAAACAACCCCAATTCCTTCTATCTTTCCACATGGGTCAAGTATTAGAGCAGGCATCATCTGGATGTATAGCTTTTAGCTGAAATATTGCCTTTGTCCTTACACATGAGTAGAAGCTACAGATAAGCACATTTTGTCACTTCTTGCTTTTTTTTCCCCCTATATTTGTAAGTTGTTCAAGTGACATAAGGCTGTTGTGGCAAAGATTATGTAGCCCATTCAAAGAATATGCTTAGGCTATCTTGTGTTTGTATTATGGTGCATGGGACATGTTGCATTTTAGAGCTAGCTGACATGTTATTTGGGTGCTTGTCTCTTGAAGTCACCAACCTTTTAAAAGAGTAATTTGCTACTTTTTGACAGTCTTCAATTTAAGTAATAGCGTCTGTAATGAGATGTTTTCTTGTTTCTTATGGGCTCTTTACAATTTAAAATGGGTACAGAAGAGAGAGCTATTGAGTATAGAATCTGACAGATTTTAATTTCTAATAGTACTGGCATTGGCAGTAATTCTAGCACTTCCCTTCAGCACTATGGCATGATATGAGCTATGATTTATTGTAGTGATATAGAAATATTTCATATCCAAATTGCTCTAGTATATCATGTTATACAGGTAAAAGAATTCTGGTACACATAACAATGCTTTATGGTTCTGTAGGCACTTTCATCAATGTTAACTGCTTGATAGCTGCAAGGATAAAACTTGGAGTAAGCACTGTGTCCTGTAAGACTGCTGTATATGAGCTTTTATTTTTATTTTCTCACTTTGAAGTGGATTTTTGATTCTCAAGGCTGAATCACTGAAAGTGTGTCATCCCTTCCAGGGCTGATCGTTGTCCGTAAAGCTTCACACTGCCATCATATTACTTGGCTTGTTTATTTAATGTATCACTGGCAGAATAAAATCATAGGTTTAAAGCCAAGCTTTAATCCCATAAAGACTAAGAAATGCCCCACTACATCTTACATACCAGCTGAATTATAAAATGGTTAAAAGCGTTAAAAGATCTGAGCCATTGTGACCTGACATACGATTCTAAGATGTCACAGTTAAAAAAAAACAACTTAAGGTCCGCAAATTTTAAGTCACTGTATATGGCCCTCATGAATAATGAAGAAAAAGGTTTATGGGAAGTTTTGTTTGTGTTTTTTTGTCTTTTCCTTTATGTGACTTCAGAAAGATGGAGTGTATCGTATGTGCTGTCTCTTCTATTAAACCACTTGTAAAATGGCTTAGACTGCTCCTGTCATCTGGTGCACTTATGCAAAATAAATGTGTCCTATGCTCCGGATAAGTGTCTTCCTTCTGGTGAATAGTTTTTAAGCTTTTTAAATTTTGTATCCAAACACGATTTGAAGTGTCACCCTTTCCACTCTAATGGTCAAAGCATTTATTTAGGTGATACCAGCAATGTGTTTTCAAAATAGTGCAGCTGGAGGCAGAACCATTTTGAGCCTATATGTTTACAGGATATCAGAGCTATCTGTAATTGCACATCTCATTTAGCACATAGTCATTCATTTAAATTCTGTTTTTCATAGCATCTGTGGTTGCATAAGATCCCTTAGGGCAAAACTGAAAAACTTTTTTTTCAGTAAAGCATAGCTGTAAGGAAATGTACAGTAAGATTTCTTTGTTTTCAAGGCATAAAACCTAAAACTTAGGAAAAAGAAAAGCTAAAACTGCATATTTTTTTTCCCTTTCCCCAAATATTACTTCCAATTCTAGTAAGTTGTTGGTTCCAGTTCTCCAAACATTACTGCATATCCTTAAATTACGGCTGTGATCTCTTTTCCATGGGACTACTTACACCTGAAGGTAAGTATATAGGTGTTTGACAAGTATGTCTTTGTCAATAAATTTAAGTTCCAGTAATCGATACTTCTAGCCTGATAATGCCCAGAGGTGCAAATCAAAATATACAGTCTGTGTTTCTAGGCTCTTAAGAAAAAAAGATAATTCCTTCCTCAAACATGAAAATGGGAAACTGAAAAAGTAGCATTCCATCACATGTCTATGGTGAAGAATAGGTACAGGTTTGTTCTTTTCATGTGAGATTTTCAATTAATATTACAGTTGTTCTTGGAGGCAGAGGGTAGCAAGGGAAAGGTAGGGAAAGAAGGACATAGGAAGAGTGAGACAGTGAAAGCTCATTAATTGTCTAGGAGGTAAATGGCAACCCAGGAGTAGCACTCAGGAGACGAACTAACATAATCAGCAGTGCTAAGGCATGTGAATGGGTTTGGCCCTCACCTTCCAAATACCAGATTAGGTTGTAGTAATCAAAAGGGAAAATGAAACTTGGAGCTGTTCAAAAGGGAAGTGAAAATTACAAGAGTTTTTCCTTTACAAATCATAAGGAAAGCATTGAATATTTAGAGAGATTTTGTAGGAAAACTGATCATTTTAGAAAAGACCTGAACATCTAGAGCAAGGGAAGAAGCTGCTGCCAGGATGGTTTTAAATGGAGAAAAATATGTTGGTGGTTTGTTTCAAGATGAGTGAAAGGTGAGGATACACGATATTTCTCTCTCCAACTCACTCTGGAGCCTGCTGTGCTCACAGAAGTACAAAGCTAGCCTCATTAGTACAGGAAATATGGGTGAGAAGATACAGGGAAAAAAATATGTGTAGTTTCAGTGTCCCTGAGGTTCTGCACTGTTATTACTCTGTTAAAAGTAGTATCTGATCAAGGACCTCATCTATCTAGTTTTTTTCTAATTTCTATTCAGTATGATGCAGTGTTTCTGAAAAGATGTATTAATTTGCTATCTGACAGATTGCGCTATGTGAAAAAGATATCAATCTACTTTAAGAAAGATTTGTGTCTAGTTCTTCACCTCTATATTTACTTTAACTTTTATTAGGATTTTATTCTTATGCATATACGGGTTACTGCATACACTTGACTTAGATACCATCCTATTTGTTGCACGTTTCAGGTCTTTAAGAAAATATACACTGAAGTAAACAAAGTATTTTATTAGAGCTGTAATATTCTTCTTGGAGATCCTCACAATCAGAGATCAAATTTCTGAGAAACACCTACCATGATCCTTTGTCTAGATGAAATAATTTTGTAAACATTTTTGTACACTAAACCTGTCAACAGCTAGAGGAACTCTGCCAAGATTGTGTAAAGATTGAGGAAAGGACAATAGTCCTACTAACAAGGTGAGCATTAAGTGGTCAGCTGTTAGCAAATATATATAGTTGCTGTTTTTACTTAGTATCTTTTTTTGAACAGTGTTACAGTTAGACACATGTAAAATTCTCTACATTGATGCTCATTAAGAATTTCCATGTCACAATATCTAGGAAAATGTAATGATTTCTCACACTTAAAATAATAAGTGATATTCTGATGAGCACGATACTATAACTTGGCATGTGTTGACATTTTAGTGGTGTTTGTTGTGTGTGTTCAAATAAACACCATTGAAACTATTCTTCTTTCTCTTACCATTGTCCATGCTAAGTTGATTGTCTCTTTTCTAAGTGATTTTTTTCAATAAAAATCCTACTCTCAAGTGCTTTGTAAATTCTACATTTTCTGCCCAGTAACTTATTCCAGCAGTCACTCTTGTATTTCATCATTGTACTGCTTGTAATAAGTGTGTTATTTTTGAGAAAGGAATCCTAGATAATTTGGAAATAATTCTGATCCGCAGTTTTGGAGAGCTGCACTGATGGCAGCAGGACTTCTCTGTGGTGGGATGGCCCTGGCTGCATACAAGATGCCCACCAAGTTGCTCTGTCACTCTCCTCAGCAAGATGAGAGGGAAGAAAATGAGATGGAGAAAACAGCAATGGGTTAAGAAGAAGGAAATTTAATAAAACAAAAACAAAGGTTGTGCATGGAAGCAAAAGAAAGCAAAAGATTTATTGTCTACTTCCCATCTGCAGGTGATATCCAGCCACTTCCCAGGAAATAGGGCTTCTGTACACGTACCAGTAGCTGGGATGAGGGAGGAGGCGGAAAGTTGGGGAGACAGTGCTGATGCTGTGCCAGGGCTGCTCAGAGCTAGCCAAAGCAGCACCGGCACCTTCCAGCCACCAACGCACAGCACAGCAAGGGGAGGGCTGGTGTGGGGGAAAGAGCCCATCCCTGCCAGACCAAATACACCTCTGTATTTGCACTTCTGGTGTTCAGAGGCATGTCGAGGATCTCAGTATTGAATTCACATTATCAAAAGAGGAACTGGGAGGTCTAACATGGAAAGCTGGGGATTTCAACACCTTGTTGTTCACTTTTGGGAAACGAGCTTTCAGCCATGGTGGAACTTTTCAGTACTGCTTTTAGATTGTACAGTTAAGCTAGTGAAAAGGACTAGTGTTTTAATGATTTTTTTTTTAAAGTGTCATCAACCCCCTAAACCCTGAAGACTGCACAAAGCATTTTAAAACAATGATTTCTTACAAAATACATAAAATATGCATAATGCATGGAAATGCAATTGTCTGGAATGAAAATTTGCGCATACAGCTGTCACTTCTCAATATTTAATTCGTCAGAAACTGACACTGATGGCATGTTTACCACTTGCCATTTGTTTTCTTTGTATTTCCAAGAAGCAAGACTGCTAAGCCTTAAATGTCAGTACTTTTTCTTAGTGTATTGTCATTAAATGTTTTACTGATTTTTTGTTTTGTCACCCCTTGATATGAAGGACTGCAAGAAAAAAGTAGGAACAGACTGGGAAATTTCAGTTGGTCTGAGCAAGCAGAGCAGTCTCTGAGCAACCTGGTCTAGTCTAAGATGTCTCTGCTCACGGCAGGCAATTGGGCTAGCTGACCTTTGAAAGGCCCTTCCAACCCTAACTATTCTATGATTCTATGAAAATGATCAAATTTGGGACTGCAAGCAAAGGAACCTGGGATAAATACCTTGAAGATCAGACATGTTAATAGCACCTCAGTGGGAAATGCTCTCAGAAACATAACTTCACATTGTGTTTTATGTGCCAAAATACTTACTGTAATTGTTAACACTATTGAAAACATTGCTTTTCCTTCAGTCTTTAGATTGCTTATACTTTGCTGGATGCCATATTTTCTCTGCATCTGGAAGCATATGCTAGTATCATAATGCTTTTGATGGCATATCCCACAGTTTTGGTTGAAAAACTAATGATTTGGATCACAAAACAGATTGGAGAGTCACCCTTATTTAATCCATTAAATTCTAGATAATCTTCATTACAGGCCCCAAAAACTTACATTGGTTATTGGTTTTCAGTTCAACATAGACCTTGGTGGATTTAAATGTAACCCCACAAAAGCTACCTGGAAGCTGACTTATTTTTATGTCAGTTTTTACACATCTTAAAATACAGCCCTGGTTTCTAGCAGAAGCAGCATCAGAGTAGAAACAAAGCAGATGTTTCTCTGATTGTATCTAAGGATATGTCAATGGTATTCTTAGAAATAGAGAAATTTTGGCTTGGCAAACTAGTGGTGGCATTTTTGTTCTCATTAAAACATCAGATTGATAAAGTCCATGTAGTGTTTTGCTCCAAAATGTTCAGGCTTCTTTAAACATTAGCATTCTTATGATTTCATTGGCATTGCAGGCTTCTAGGAAACTCACTTTTTTACAGATCTCTTCCTTCACATTTTTCCTTCCATCAATCTGACAAGCGCGAAAAAAAGTCAGCCCTAAGACTGCCAGTCATAGCCGCTGCTGAAGACACGAGATTACAATGAATACTTAAAATTTGTTTCCAGGAAACCTTTTTCCTGTTTGAGGCTCTGTCTTTCTCCCCATTGACAGGAAAGCCAGGACTTTTTTAGACTCAGCAATGTTCTGCGTCAAAATTCTCTAACTTCAGACAACATAGTCGGAGAAGTGACAGCTTTATGTGTATCTCTTCGTAGAAGACCTCAGTAGTGTTGTAAATCCAGAGTATATTCACAACTGTTGTGCTTAAACACTGCTGTAAAAGCAGATGGATATATCATGTGACATGCAAACTACTGTTTTCACACTTAGGACACCAATCTGTAAATTTGAACCAGTAAATCTTCCTGAACATGAAGACAAAGTTGGTACTTGTTTCATAAACACATTGGCTATGTATATTATGGCTAATGCAGCAAATGTTCCCCTAAAGAATAAACAATGTCATCCACAGCTAAAGTGTTGTCTTTTAATGGCATGGTTCATAAATTACAATGTCATTAAAAAATTAAATTCAAACTATTTACAAAAGTAAAATAAGTTCACCACAAAAGTGAGTGAAATGTAAATTAGAACTTGGATCTTTATTCTGCCTCTTTAGCATCAGTGTAAACTCAGTTCTAACAAAGTGATTTTTGCCTCTGGCAGAGCAGGATATTCCAGAGCACAGGAACAGCGCACTGGTGAAGCATTCCAGCAGGAGTGTCCTTGTTGGCTGACCTTCTCCTCTCTCTGTCTTCTGTCTGTGATGCTTCCCCATTAATTGCATTTTCTGTCTGAGTAGGATTTTTACATTTGCTGGTGTAAGATTTATATATTTGGCAGCCTTTAAGGATCAGTTTGGCTAAGGATGTTTTTCTAGTGAGACTAAGAGTGTCCACATGTGGTCTTTTCTGCCAGAAGATGAGTGGTAGAAGAGACATTACACAGCTATGATCTGATTAAAAGAAGCTTATCCATAGCTGTGTCTGTCTTACCAGTTCAAAGATAGAGGTGTGATTCATGCTTCTCCCTTCAGACCTAGAATAGGCCTGTGTGACTACAGATACTATCACAAGTTGTATTTTAGCCATGAACTGAATAAGAAAAATTGTGAGGTGTCCCAGTCCTTATTTCTGGAGGAAAATAAGATGACCATGGCTTTCAGATCAAATAATTGGAAAGAATTCCTCTGTGAAAGCTGAAACAGGAGTAGACCATCTGTGAAGAACAGCTAAGAAGACAGGCACAAGTTCATACTGTGGCAAACCGGGATAAATGTGAAGTTAGGACTTCACGTTCCCTTTCCTTCCCCTCTCTTCTTTTCCCACTGACCTTTTCGGAGACTTACAAAAAAGTTTAATTCACCTGTCTACCTCATTGTTAAATACACATCACTGGCTCAGTTTCAGATCCCATCTGTATTTTTCAAAATTGGGAGAGAAAATGGTGAGTCCCCTCTGAAGCAGCTTCCAGCAGTACAATGACAACTGTGTCTCTATCTTCCAGTGGATGCTATTGCCTCCTCTATGAAGACATCAGGATGCTGACAAGAAAGTTGCTGTGCGATTAGTTCATCTTGAATCACAGTAAGGGCAAAACTGTGCTGTGAGATGATGCTTTGACTACCTGCCTGAGATACTGTTTGCAGTAGTATACAGAGCTCTGCGTCACTCAGTGAAGCCTTGGCATCCCGTCTGAAATTGGATAACCAGATAGTGTCAGTATCTACAACTGCTTTATTTAACGTTTATCTTGCCTGGAAACTGTGTCTCTCCCCGCTGGGCAAGGTACCTGATAAAGCAAACAGTGAATTTTGCTGAGATCTCGAATAATTTCAGCTGCTTCAGTTGAAGCTGACTGCCCGAGGCTTTGAGGAGACCATCAGTCACTGAGTTCCTATCCAGTTTTGCATCTACTTTTTCAGCAGAATCATCTTCAAAGTCATATATTGTCTGACTGAGTGGAATGAGGTAGAAAGCAGTTGTCCTTCCCTAAACTCCTGCTTCTATCGCCTGCTAATGTTGCAATTATGTGTCTACCTAGCAGTAAAGTCAGCAAGATAAGTAAATTTAATAGAAAGTATATTTTCAAAGGGTCTTCACAGGCATTCAGAGTTGCAGAAGCTAAAGTGATGCCTTGTGAGGGAAAGCAGGGGGAAACAGCAAAATAAACCAAGCTTTTGTCACCAGCAATCCTGGCTGCTATGAGTAATATCACTTGCTGTCGCTAATATTATGTAGGTAATGGTTATAAGACCGAGCACACGCTTCTGGGCAAATAGTTGAATTCAGTTAAATTACTTGCTTGATTCTAAAATTGTAGTCTACTAACCAGTTACAAATTGTCTGCATTTTGCTTTCTGAATTGCAGATGTGTTTAGAAGGCAATGTACTTCAGATTAAAGAATTGTTTGTTAATAGAACTCTGGGCTTCCCAAGGAAGTGTTTTGTAAAATTGCCTTGGGTAGGGAAGAAGACGTCTGTTACAGAATCAGCTACAGGTGCCTTCTCAGGAGAAATTATCATAGATATGAATTCTTTGCTATTTTATTAGGAACATTATCTCTACAAACTTTAAAAGAGCACCAGACCTTAGTTGTTGTCAGATGCCAGATTACATGGATTATTATAACTTCTGGAGCAGCAGAAATTATAATAATCCATGTAAGAGGACTCTTAGACCGAGGAGCAGGAAAAAGGCTTTGCACACTGTCACATCCGTCTCTGACCCAGACTCAATTACTTAAAAAACCTCTGAAGTTGCAGTGGCAGTGCCGTTTCTCTCATAAAAAATATTGGCAGTTGAAAAAAGAGATTAGTATTTTGAGGATTGCCTTTCAAAACAGACTTGGAATTTTATATATAAGCCTGGAAAGTGCTGCAAGAAATTCTGAAAGGAATTGTCTAAGAAATGTAGCCAGGGGATGCCAGTGGGAGTAGAGTGAGTGAGCTAACAGAAATCATGAATGTCTGGCTTGACTTCAGGTGTCATCAAAGCTGCCTTCATACAAAGCTGACTTCAGAAGGCCTTGACTCAGGAGTAAAAGTCTGGTGTCAAGAACTGCATCGTGACCTGGATCAGACTAGCATCACCACAACACCAGTATACATCAAATCTTGGGTGCTTAGACACTTAACAACACTTTTATCCCCATGTCGTAATCAGTGTGGTAAATTCAATAGGACTTGGAGAACAGACTTACTCTTGTTTACCCTGGAAATAAGGCATAAATGTGAAGAGAAGACTCCATGAAAAGGCAAGTAGTTCATGTTTATTTTGTATGCCTTTTTTCCCTAAGAAATGCCAACAGCACAAAGGACAGGCAGAAGTAATAAGAGCAAGACAAAAGTACACTAAGGAATACATATTTTCAGCCCTGCTTTCTACTTCCATTTTCACTTGAATGCAAAAGAAAAGTGTTTTTAAGGTTTCCCATTGACTACACATAGCCCTAGTGGCTACTACCAGTGACTCTGAAAGGAATAAAGATCAGAAGGGATGACAAAATTCAATCTTTAGGAAAACTCTAGTTTATAGAATACATCTGGGATACTTTTTTTAACAAAAAACAGGTTCATACCATTTCCCAGATTAATACGCTCAGGAATTGCTGGTATGAATCACGGAGGCATAAGCTTTTTTGGGGAATATTGTTACAGATTGCTTAATTGCATTATGTGAAGTATTTTTATTCCATTTTCCTAGCTTGGTTCAACCACATAGGAAACAGAAGTAGCACAACTGGACTTTGAGAAAAATTGAGAGATATAGGGAGAAGTCTCTTAGATTGGAGTAGAACACTCTTTTGACACTAAGGGATATTTTTCTGCAGAAAGACTGAAGTAGGTATTTCAAAAGTTGCCAGTCAAGAGACACCTAAAACCTAATGACAGAGCTATCTTTCTCTTCTTTCAGCATGGCACAACAGAAGCCTGAGAGGTGAGTATTGTAGATAGATTTCAGCTGCTTTTACTGACCCCTTTTTTCCTTCCTGAGTATAATGTCTAGTGGTGAAGAACCATGATTATTCAGCAAGAGGAGAGTCCCCAAAAGTTTTCATGACTTCACCAGTCCAACAGGTAAATTTAGCATAGCTGCAAGGCTATGAGGCTATCATTATAGCATTACATCCAAAGATCATCAAAGGAGTGTTTCCTACCGAGTTTCAGAGGAAGGGAAAGGGGCATTGCAAGATCAAGACTTTTTGTGTTTACTCCTAACTACTCCGAATTTTTCAGCAGATGAGCTCTTCAGTAGTTAGGATTGGAGAGAAAAAGGTAACAAGTCTGAGTAACTCACTCATTAATGATAATACTAGCCTCCCATTTTACATCGTGTCTCTGCATGTAGTTTATTGAGGGATAGGCAATTAATAACATTGGTGAGATTATCCTTTTTCTATGTAACTGCAGCTACACATTGTTTTTTGTAGTTTCATAGTCTACTCTCCTTAATATTTCTTTTCTCCAAGGCATTTTCCCTAGTCATTGGAAAGGGGAATTGATACGTGCGTAGAAATGCAAGGTGGTGCAAGAACTAACACATAGCCCGTAACATGGAACTGTCAGTGATAAACCTGTCTGGGACAGGCAGATGTGACATGGTACAAAAAAGCCAAACTGCTGAGAGTGCTTATGGGTGTGACAGAACAAGCCAGGATCGGAAACCACATTGATTACACATTTATTTTGAAGATGCCCTTTTGAGTTGTACCTAATCTGACTCAGCTGTGGGCTATTGATAATAGTGATCCCATTCTCCCGTCTCCTTTCCTGTGCTTCACGAGTGACGGGCTCTATCTGTTCCTTTATGTCATATGAAATTATATTAATACAGCTATGCAGCAGATCATGTAAACCTGATGATCTGGTAGAGAATGTACCTTTCTTCTTTGTAGATCAGTTATTTGATGGATCAGTGAACCAGAACGCCGCACTTGAAAGCCTCATTATGAATAGATCCAGTTTTACATTGGTGGAAGACAGAGAGTAGAAAAGTTGTTTATTTTGTAAGATTATAGAGAACATGTAGATGTACCCTGAAAAATAGCAGGACAGACTCAGTTCTAGGATCTCAAAATCTACTGGACCCTTCTGTAGCCATTTTCTTTCCACTCAACAGATACACAAATGCTTTTGTATTTTTCCTTCGAAAGCATTGCAAAAACAACTAACTAATTCAGCAGCAGAATTCCTTTCATGGTTTGCTGTAGATTCTGGTGTTGACTTGCCCACTGGGTGTTGCTATCTTCTTTTTATCTTCTTCTGTACCACTTCTGGTGTCTTGTTAGACCTGCAGAATGGGACTGGCTGCAGTGGGCTTTAATTCCTGTTCCTCACACAAGTGAGCACTGAGACTCTTCCAAAAGGTTAAGTTATAGAGATGGTAAATGATGCTGTTGGGTTTGGTTTGATCAAAACATTCAGGCAGTTGAGCTAAGGCATGCAGCTATGCTCACATGTGGGCTCACATGCTCACATTGATAACAGCTTTCTTGCTGCTCTCGCTTTTTTCCTCGAAACTTTTCTCTGTTACATCACTTAAGGTTACCTTATCAATTTTTAGTAATTAACATACCAAATCAGGAAAACTAGCTACTGTTTGGCATAATTTTATTTTTAAAACCGATTGCACCCCTGTTGAGGACTCCACAGTAAAAGAGACATGGACATGCTAGAGATAATCCAGCCATGAAGAAGACGAAGGGGTTGGAGTATCTCTCCTATGAAGAAAGTCTGAAAGACTGTTCCTCCTAGAGAGGAGGAAGCTCAGGGGGATCTCACCAATGTATGTACAGACTTGAAAGGACAGTGCAAAGAGAGCCAGGTTCTTTTCAGTGGTGCCCAGAGACAGGACTAGAGGCAGTGGGCACATGCTGAAATACAGAAGGCTTCATCTAAACACCCAGAAACACTTTGTTACTGTGAGGGCAACTGAACACTGGCACAGGTAGCCCAGGATGGTGAGGGAGCCTCCATCCTTGGAGATGTGAAAAACCTGATGGGCCACAGTCCTGGGCAAGTGGCTGTAGGTGTCCCTGCTTGTGCAGGGGATCTCCATCATGTCTATTCCACGATACCATATAATCTCCTGCTTTTACTAAGAGTTTGAACTTCTATCACTTACTGCTTACCACCCCTTCTGATAACAAATTACACAGTAACATGAGTTCCGAATGTGTCTGATGTTCTGTATGATTCATCCACAATAAGGAATACCAGAATTATTGCCATATGCACTCTGTCTTTAATCTTACCAAAATAAACACTGAAGGCATTGAGGGTGAAGCAAATTGCTCAGTTTCCTAAAATAGAACAAACAGCACCATGTTATCCTCTTCATCATGCAGATATAACTGAAGAGTTCTCTGTTAGTAATTAATATGGTAAAAATGTAAGAGAAACAAGACAAAACCTAAATGAATGTGAAGGCAGTTTAGGAAAGATTTTGGATTATATAGTTAAACCCCAGATCTTTAATGTCCTGTTCTCAGACTCCAAGAACAACATTGTACTCTGTGATGTATCTACCACGAATAGAACTTTCAGTAGCTTTACCAAAGGCTGTATTCATCAAATTTAAGCACAGAGGCAAAGGAAATATGCTCATTTCTGGACCACTTTCGTCTCAATATTGAGATGTTCACGTGACACTTACTCCATTGGTTTCAAAGAATATATTTTTATGTGTGAAGCCTAAAGCCATACTTAATCCATGTAGGATCAAGACCTATTGTTTTCACTGACTTGGTGTCTTCATCTGGAGGATAGCGATCTACAGTTAGTGATACTGATAAGAGGCTTTGTAGTGATACTGATAAGAGGCTTTGTAGATAAAAATTCTGAAGGAGGTGCTAATTGCCACTATTTCTTTATTACTTATTACTACCTTTTGTTCTTAGCCAAATAAAACACACACACACACACACAAACAAAAAAACCAAAACTCATGCAAACACACACAAGAAAAAAACAGCACCAAAACCAACAACACCCTACCTCTCAACCACTTAATGGAATAAAACCTGAATAAAACCTAAATAAGGTTTGTGATATCTTAACTTTCCACTAATTTTTAACTGAATGTAGTAATATGCCAGATCAAAGCAGCTTCCTTTTATACTACTGATTGCTTCAGGATGTTTCAGATTTTCTCTTAAAAATATAATAGCTTAACCATCCTCATAATGTCCTAAAGGGCATACCAACTCTGTACACTTCTTTTTGGAAGATGTACTCAAAAGTGAATGTTCTGGCCTGTAAGTTAAATGCTGTTTGAGGACTTCTTGTCTGCATGCACACTTACAAGTTTGTGCAATATAAATGTGTACAGAGATGTTTTGAAACAAGCCAGATCTGCTTATTATTCCAACTTAATTGCTGAACGGGCAGACTGCCCTACTTTCTTGTAACTTTTTACTGCAGGGAAGCTGACTAATCTGGCTCTTCCTCCATCAACAGAACTTTGTGAACTGTTCACATCCCACTTTGAGAACAAAATTAAGATCATTGTGAGTTACTTGCCCCCTAACAAAGCTGCCAACACTAACAATTCTCTAATTCCAAATCTTGAGCCTGTCAAAATTTTCAAGCTACAAATACTTTTAGCATTTTATGTTCCAACACCTCAGGACACTATTATGTTTTGCCAAATCTTTGGTCTAAACAGTTACAGTTTTTCTTCATTCTCTAATCCAGCTGGGTTCTCACATTGTTAATCTTTCTTTGATGGTGGGGAACGTCTTAATAATGACACAAAGTAAAACAATTATCAGTCCAGTTTTAAGAAAAAAAATCTGCTACCAATAGAAGATCTAGCATGTTGCCATGTAATATTCAATCTCTTTTTTTTCTTGTGATTGTAGCATACTGTAAATGTGGCAGTATCTTTCAAAGAACACTTCTTGGTTTCATCTCAAGTTGGACCCTGTCTTCTGCACTGGGAAACAATATTCTGAAGAGTTAATTTTTGGTCTTTGTACCGTGACCAGTGATGAATTTTTTCTGCTGCTGCTTGACCTCTCGATTTACTTTGAAATTATTTTGATCATAATAGAACATTAGGTCTCTTGGCAACTTAGATTGATTTTGTTCTACTTTTCATTGAGATCTGTTATGCACATAGTCGTTCTACCTTTCTCTTTCTGTCCCTCTTTCTCATGCCTGTATTCACAGGCACACACACTCTGTTGTGTTTTACACTTATCATAGCACAAAACAGGCGAGGAAAGGTGGTCTGATGGTTAACAACCAGCTCTCCTGGCCAGTGTGTGGGTTCATTCACGGTCGTTCTGTTAGCAGATTATATATCTAGCATGTACACCATCTTTCACCAGAAGATATCAAAGCTTTTTACAAATCAGTAAGAACTAGTAGCTGTGTAGAGACGTTGCAGACAGGAAGGCTTGTCTATTACATTATTGGAGAAAATAGTTAGCCTGGGTACAGAAACCAAGGATACAGCATCATTAAGAAAGGAGGGTCATTACAGAACTCCCATGGTTTTTCAGCCGTCCTGTCTCAACCTATTTATTTGACACAGTTTTGTGCACACTATTCAGGATATAAACAAGTTGAGGTCCTGGTTTTTCATTCTCTATGTCTCAGTGCAAATCTTGTGTGTCATTTTGTTAGTTTCCATGCCATTTTACTTGGACAGCACTGTCAACTGGGTATCCATCTGCCCAGATAGAATTTAATTCTGTGCAGTCTGGCCGGCCTGCTTAGGTCTTCAGGTGTTAGATCCCTTCTTTTTGCAACACAGTGTTTGTTAGCACCAGTCTTTTTCTTAGCTTTTCTGGAGATGTAAAACAAAGACATGTAAAGTGAAATCACCAATCATTGGCTCCAGAAAGTACTTGCATGTAGTTGCCTTGATTGCATTCTGTATCAAGGTATTCCTGTCTTATAAATCAAATGAGCTGTTTTACCAGCTCTTATCTTATAGACAGCTAACAAGTATTATTCTCAGCCGTTTTTATTTAAGTTGTGCTTGGTATTTCGTGTGTGCAGCAGACCCAACATATTGTGTTACTCAAAAAGGCTACCAAAATACTGGTCCATTTCTCTTTCTAGATTATATTATATTAAATGCTTTATATAACCAAGTCCTCCTAATGTCAGCATCTATTCTCCAGATTGTTTTGAAAGTATCTGGGATATTTAGTAAGTGATCTGACTTTCTTCAAGTAGTAAAAGAAATCTTAAAAGGTTAGAAAAAGGAAAATTTTATTCCATTCTTCTTGGGTCATTGTTTCCATGATTTGTAAGACTGTATGAAATATTATGGTTGTATTTAATAAAAAATATATTTTTTATTAGTCCAGTAATAGAGCACCCTGGGTTTCCAATATGGGTGATTTTTTATAACAGACTATATGTGGGAAAATGCTTAAAATATGGATTTTATGTGATTGTAACTATACAGTACTAAAGGTTGTGTTTTACACTGTCTCTTAGATTTTCAATACTTCATTTGTTATTCTGAGAAATTCAAAATTGTTTTAATACAGCTGTTCCTGAAGATCCAACCTCGGTTCAAAAATCAAAGCTGGTTTTTTTTTCTGATTACACCATATCACAGATAATAAAGATTAAGGATTCAGAGGTTAACTAGTACACCTGCTTATCTTATATAAATGGAAAGCCATCTAGCTAATTCTCCTACCGCTGTGTTAATTCTACACAATTACCAGAAATTAAAAGTGGTGGAAAAATATATTTTAATCACAGAAAAACAGAAGAAGGAAAAGCAGCTATGACTCAGTGAAGATCAGGAGTAAGGCTGTTGGAAGATACCATTTTTATATAGTTACTTTCCTGACCACAGTCACATTTTGACTTTAAACAGATACAGTTGTACCAACCTTAGTGTAAAGTCTTAGGGACAGCTTTCAGCATAGTGTCAAGTTCTCATTAAATAAGCTGAAATTAGGTGCACTTAACAGTAATAATTTTCTTTGAAATGGCAACTTTTACATGTCTACTCATGCCAGGGAATGACTACATATAACAAACTAGTGGTCTATATATACTTTATATATTTTTATATTCCTCTTTTGTGGGTATATGTATATATCTATATAGATATCTCAGTATAAGTATATACTTTGGTCATTTGGCAAGTGAAAATATGTTCCAAGATTCTACTGAATACTAAACCAGATCTAATAAATCCAGTATCATACTGTGTTTTATGCAGAGTCTATTCCTTCCGACTGAACCCCTATTGATTTGCAATCTGCTTCTTAGGATACAAAGGTAGCATAAAGCATAGCTGTCAGAATAATTTCCAGAATTCTGTATGTGTCTGTATGTGCAGATTTTAACAGAAATTAATGGAGATAAACGTGTTGTGACTCAAGTTCAGATTGTACTCAGGGAGCACCATATTGCCTACACACACATCGGCATACCATTCACCATTCTAGAAAACTCTCTTTTATAAAAATTATTGCAGAAAGTTCCCCTTGAGCACCCTCCATGGAAGATACGCTCTGAAAAATGTGTCTTTGAAAGTTTTCTTGTTCGAAGACTAAACAGACTTTGTTGAAAGGCCCAGTTGTCCTGCTGAACCTGAAAGAGGTTCTTAGGTTATTCTGAATTAATCTGTGAATGTTGTCTCCCTTTGTACATGATTAGGCATATTTCAAAAGAAGTCATGATGGTTCTGTAATTTCTTCAGGTCGTGTGGTTTTAGCTGAGGAAACATTTTCCCTCCAAATGAGTCAAGAGAATTACTGAAGTCTTTAGTTATGGCATGAATCTATATTAAAATGATTCTTACTTCTTTTGTCTAAAGCATGTGATCAAAGCCACGTCTTGCAAATCTTCAGTCTTTTTCTAGGAATAAGATGGACAATGAGTGCTTGATTTAAAAATACAAGCTTTGTACTCTGAGTGCCTGATATTGTTTATTATAGCACTTGTCCTGCTGAAATCAGTGAGATTTGGGATGCACTGATGTCATCAAAATTTGCCCACTCTTATTACTCTTTACTCTTGATTACCAAAAACTTCAATAGAAAATAAATCATATATAGTATATAAGGGAGCTTCTCAAAATGTATGCTTTGTCTTTGTTTGATGTACTTCCTCCCTTCCAGCCCTATAATTTTTTGCTTTGGAATTATAAATATAATCATAAGAGGAATACTTTAGTATAACATTTTTTTATGGTCTGTACGACTTACATTGTTCTACATTTACTGAAGGGAATCTAATATTGCAGTCCTATGTTAAATGTGTCAAGCCTTTATTTTGAGGCTTTACAGCCTAAAAGAACTAGGAGGTACTAGGATAAACATCATCTGCATTTTTTTTCTAATTTTTTTTTGGGCAGCACATCTGTATCTTTACATTTCCTGATACTGATTTCTGAAAGAAGTGTCTCTGACTCTCTTGCTAGCTGCTCAGGTTTCCTGCCTCTGCTCTTGTCTAATGGTTTTGCAAATCTGAAGAACTCTCTGGAAGCTCCATGAAGAGCAAGATTACATGTTGGACAACCAAATTAACAGTGAAAATGGCAAGAAGAATACGTTTGAAAAGGTACATGCTAGGATTGCTCAGAGAATGTGAAGTTTAACAGAGCAGAAGAGTAAGATCAGTGAGTGTACTCACCTCACCTCCTGGAGATGTAACTAGAATCTGCTGCTCAGGAACAGGAAGGACAGCAATCTGTCAATGTAGAATGTAAAATTAATTTCCTGCTAGAATAAGTCTGAGCTTTTAAAGTACTGCAGGTTTAGTTTAGATGTCTAAGAAATGTCATGGTTTAGATTACGTTGGATTTGTGTGATGACTGCATTTGTTTTCTCTTTATAATGAAGATCACTTGTATGCTAAGCCATGTAGTATTGGTGTAAATATAGTATAGTGCAAATACTATTAGCTAAAGCTTAATATTTTTATGTTATCAGTGGGTTTTAGGGCATTATATCTTAAGTAGTGCCATTGTGTTGAATTGTGTGGCATGTTTTAATAATCCATGCAGGTCCAGAATAGACAGGAAATTATTCTGAAGTATAGAAATTTTTGAATGTTGGAAGACACTAGTTCAATTAACTTGCCTGGCATGTGTTATGAGTCTGTTCTACCAGAGAAATGGGTTGTTTCATCTGAAAAGTAGTGATAGTATTCCAGAATTTTATAAATCTATTTCAGATAAATAGTCCAGTAATTCATTGATATTTAAGAAGTGTGATTTGGGTTTGCATGTCTGAAAAGCGGCAACACAAGTAATGACTTGTGTGAGAACTCCACTGAGCTGCATATGCTGCTTGTCCCTTAAGCTCCTAATCATACATGATATTGACAGCATGACTTCGATTATTTTATATTCCCTGGAAATATAAATGTAATAGGTTGAAATTATTAATTTTTGGGAAATTTGATATTTATAAAGGGTACAGTGGAAACAATAGTCCTAGTAGGAACTTTACAATAAAAAAATAAATGCATTTATATTACTTATTAGCTTAAAATATAGTAACAGTAAACAAATTTCCAAGTTTAGCACTAAGCACATTCTCTTTATTAAGTTATTTGGTAGAAAAGAAAATCTGAAATTGATCCCAAATACCTTTCTGTATAGCAGTAGCGGTCATTTTGCAAATTCTCCTGGCCTTCCAGTATCACACAAAGACCGTACACAGAGACCTTCTTTTCTACAAAGCCAAGAAGCATTTACCAACTTTTTACAGTTTATTTTTTTCACTTGACAGCTAAAAATTACAACATGTTCAACGAGCAGAACAAAAATGTGGGAGGTCCCTTCCATTCAGCACTAGACTTGCATTAACCTGCCTCTGAGGGTATTTTGCATTAGTCTGGCTGGCATGGACTGAATAAGGATGTGATTCCTTTTCATAATGCTGTCTGCAGATTGTAAGCTCCAGAAGAAATTTGGTAAAGTTATTTCAGGACAATAGCCTCTTATACTCTAAGAACAAATTTCAAAGTGAAAGTAAATACTTTGATTAATTCGCCAACATATGAAACACCTGTATCTTACTACTCATGTGTTGTCCTATAAGTTTCCTATAATAACTCTTGAACTTGTCTTAAAGTGCACTTTTTCATACTTTAATTAAATAACCAACATAAAAGAGTGTCAGGAAAACAAATTTCATAGTGTGCAAACTGTAAGAACCTCCAGGCTCTGCTGTCTTGAAGGTCAGGACAAGGTATCTGCAATGTTTCTTTCACTGGAACAAAAGAAGCAGTGGTGATCATTTTGGTATTAAGTGGAAGGAGATATCCCATACATGTTCCTAGAGGAACTATTTGCATGCCAGAAACTGAGTGTGGGAGGAACAGCATTCCAAGGTTAGCTCTTGGCTTTAGGGTGGAACTAAGATCTTGTAATCACAGCAGTGGCTGCAAGGGATGTGTCGTGTTCTTGCAAAGGAACGTGATTTAGCCAGTGGCTCTGATAACTGAGATTTGTCTACAGTGGTTGTCAGGCAAAGCTGAAACTTTTGTCCATGCTGTTTCACTCAGGCTCCACATGGAGCAGCACGCTACCTGAGTTCTCACAGTCTGGTCAAGTTCCTCCTGCCCTCCTGGCCACTAGCTGTTCTGCAGACAGTGTGCCCAGCAGGGGTGCATATACCCACCGCCTGTCTCGGATGCTTTCCTGCATAGGATGCTGTCAAGAAGTTAGATGGACTTTTATTGCTTGTTGTTTGGCTCTTATTCCTTCATTTCCTCAATGGTTACCCCAAAATGCCAGGCCAGGTGCTGTCTGATCCCAGCTGCTATAGGCTGACTCTAACATCCTTTGTTTTATCATTGGATCTCTATATACCATAATGGGGTGGCTGGCATCAAGGCTTTTTCTATTTTTTCTTTATACAAAATCATGTTCTGATAAATTATTTGTGTTTGTCTTTCTTTCAAATATGAGGAATTGATAAAAGTACACTGATGTGCTTAATATCTTGGAGGCTTTATAGTTTTAACTGGTCAAGGTTTCTTATGTGTATAAAATAAACCTGACCATTACACTTTGACATTTTTATTTCTTCTGTTCCCTGTGGGATATTCACTTTCTAAGGTCCCTTGGGCATTTCCACTTGACCAGCTCTTGTCTCAGTGCAGAAGTCCATAGCATGACTTGTCTTTCCATTTCTTTACCTATGATGAATTGTATTCTGAAGTTTTATGGGTTTTTTTTCCCCTGTCTTTTCTACTGAAAGCCTCAAGATTGTTATTGGGTATTTTCAGGGGAAGAAGGAGAGAGCAGAGCTCTTACAGCGTATCATAGAAAGAAATTATTTATGGAGAGGGTAGAGCTCTTACAGCATACAGTAGAAAGAAATTATTTATGTTTTCACTTTTTTGGACTTAATAGGTATTCCACAGTTGACTGCAATGTCAGTGTACTAAACTCAGTGACCAAAGAGTTTCTTCTCAGTCTGTGCTTCCTCTTCTTTCTAAACCCAGAATCTGTACTTGCACTGCCAGTGCAGCAAAATACCTAAACTGTTCCAGCCAAAATGTGGAATAGCTCACAAAATCATGTGTCTCTAGAGCTTTGCCTTTTAGGGTTGTCTATTTTTTTAATATCAGTTGAGCTGGATGGAGGCTAGGCACCTGTGACAGGCTACAGAAAGCCTACTTGTTTTTTTCAATCAAGAGATTAGCTCCCAGTATAGATTTAGCTCAGGTCCACAAGGTGAAATAACAAGGCCAGTCTAGTTGTCAGAAGGCAAACAGGAACCTAGAAAAACTGATTCTTGTTAGTCAGAAGGAAAGAGTGCGGGATTTCACAATGAGGTGCTTCGGCAGTACCCGAAGTGTGTAGTCATTCTATATATTTCCATACTTCAGCTGTTTTGGTTTTGGCTGCCTGCTTTTAATAATTCACTCTAGAGAATGTTAGAATGTAAATCTTGCTCCAGAAAATTGCCAGCTTCAGTATGCTTGCTCTCCTTCGAAAAGACAGATGTTTTATCTATGTCATTTATTTTTGAACACCTGTGTCTCTGGATTCAGTTTTGGACTTCTATAGTTCTAGATAACTTTATGGGAAATATTTAACCACATGAAGAACTGAAACAAACATTTGTCTTTTAAAGCATTGGAAACTGATCTAGAGCAATTGTTGTGGTATGGTAGGCACTCTACTGTAGTTACTTAGGTATTTCAGTTCTTGTTTTAGATATTCCTCCCTGAGAATTCGTCTTTTTATAATGTGCGGTTTTATATATCTACCTGGAAAACTCCATTGCTCATGAGATTATCTAGCAATAATGTTGTAGCAGCTAAAATTTTCTACTAAAGTGCTAAAGCTGTGACCAGACATTTTTCACAGTATGCATGGTACACATCATGGTACTCATTAGCAGCTCTTACCCTCTCCCCAGTTCCTTCTCTGCACACTAAAGTTTACCAGCGTTTTGGGTTTGGCTGGAGTAATTTTCTTTGCAGTGGCTGGTGGGGGCTGTGTTTTGGATTTGTGCTGAACACAGGGCTGATAATACAGAGCTGTGTTTGTTACTGCTGCGCAGGATTTACCCAGAGCCAAGGCCCTTTCTGCTGTCCATGCTGCCATGCTGGTGAGGGAGTTGAGAGTGCATGGGAGGCTGGGAGGAGACACAGCTGGGACAGGTGACCCAACTGACCAAAGGGGTATTCCAGACCATGTGCCATCGTATTCAGTATATAAAGTGGGAGGAGAAGAAGGCAGAAAGGATGCATTTTTGCAGTGATGGTGTTTGCCTTCCCAAGTCACATTTATGTGTCCTGCTCTCCTGAAGATGGTTGCCCAAGGGAATCAGAGAATTAATTTCTTGTTTTGCTTTGCTTGTGTGCATGTCTTTTGCTTTCCCTATTAACCTATCTTTATCTCAAACCATGGCAAGATTCTGGCTTTTACCCTTCTCATTGTCTCCTTGGTCTCATTGGTGGGGGAGGAGCGAGTGGCTGCTGGCTGGGATTAAACC
>VWPU01005609.1:0-13128 GCA_013398955.1 Callaeas wilsoni | reverse complement strand
GCTGGCTCTGCCCGCACTCTCCTCCTCCTGCCCGGGGTGGCCCAAGCTCAGCTCTGCCTGCACATCCCGCTGGTGAACGAGGCAGCTCTGCCATCCCAGCAGGGCTCACACCCGGCCAGGGGCTGCTCGGCTCTGGGAACATCAGTGGAGCCACGCAGGGGCAGGTCTGGCACAACTGCTCTGCATCACATCCAGCAAAGGCACTCCGCGAGCCTCCTGTGGGAATCCTTGTGCGGGGAACAGCTCCTGGAAGCCTCTGCCGGGCCTGACGTGGTGCACGCCGGGAGAGGACACTCAGGGAGCCTTCGGAGAGACAAGCAGCCTTGCCAGATGTCTCCCATAAAGCTGCAAGTACTTTATTTTAATAATAAGCCTTAATGTATTCATTAAAGGCTCCCAGTGACCTGGGATGAATTTCCCCGCTATTGTAAAGGGCTGTGGGAATCTGGAAACCGCTGCATTACAGTTAATAACTTTAATTTTACAAGGCCCAAAATAGACAACTGAAAAAATACACAGACTCACTGTTTCCAATTAAGAAGGGATTTCTTCTAATTCCTCTGCCACCGGCGCTCTTGTTTAGCAAACAACATCTACAGATATTCAACCATAGGGGGAAAAGCAAACTGAGGGATTTGCCTTTTGCATCTCCGTTAGGAGAGCTGAGGAAGGAGCCGGGACCCTTCCTCCTCACTGGGTTATCAGAGCATGGAAAAGCCACAGCCTGGTCAGCAACAACAAACCCACACCGAGGCAGCCAGAGATAAAACTTTCACGCCTGCTTCTTAAGCCTCAAGTGGCTTTGATCCAAGGGGGATGACTTCCAATCCATCTTCTCTCCGTTCTCTCTCAGCTAAGATAGTTAAAGGGGTTTGGTGGGAGTCCTGGGGTGCTGGGAAACCACCCCAGGGGCTGGGTGAGCATCCTGCTAGTATTTGGGGCTACTGGATTTCTGACTTTAGGGTCAGGAAGGAATATCGACCCTCCCAAATCAGCTTGGCAGAGATTGCCATGGATTTATTTTGCCTGTCTCTGTCTTTCTCTGTCAAATCAAGGGTAGATAGTTTCCCAAGGGAAGAAAAAAACCAAACTTAGGAACCAAAACCAAAACTATCCAGCCTGATTTTTTTTTTAAATTTCTGGGAATCCAATGTTTACCAATCCAAATCTTTTAATTTCCGGTTTGGTTCTTTTGGGTGTTTCAGTTAAAACTGGAGCTTTTTTTGAAAAGAGGCCTGACATTTTATGTAGAAACATTCATTTTGTGGCAAGTCAAGCCTTCTTGGGTGGAAAAAGGAGTTTCAAAGGCTAACATATCAGTCTGGCTGTGTTGGCAACCAGCACCTGCCTCCTCACGCACCTCCAGATCCTCCTTCCACTTGAGGCAGGGACACACACTTATTCTCCTTACCATCACCCCAGCATCAATCCATGCTAGTAATCACCTCTCCTCCTTAAGAACAGCCCCATGTTTCAAAGCAGATCCCAAAATCTTCCTCTGCAGACTTAGCCTGACACAGGGAAACGCATTGCTCAAAAACCCACAGGTGATCTCAGCTCATGCAGACCCCAAAACTCTCCAGTCACCTGAGAAACACCACAGGTCCCACCCAGCAGGATGGAGCACAGTGGTTTTGGGTAGTCCTGCAAGAAGCAGGGAGCTGGACTTGATGGTCCTTATGGGAGCCTTCCAGCAGAGGATATTCCGTGATTCCCTGCAGCACTCCAGCCTCGAGACCCTCTTTCACTGCTGCCCTCTTGACCAAGAGCTGCCTACGAGCACCACTGACTTTGCACTGGAGCAGGCCGAGCTCTCCAGCCAAGCTGCTGAAAAAGAAAAATGCTTTTCATATGCCCGGACTCTATTTCCCCACAAATAAGGCAGAGATGGAAACTGGGGGAAGGGGGTTGTCAGAGCAGTAGGTCACCATCAGAGCCACACTGAGAACGCTGATCCAGCCCTAGTCCAGGAAAGCATCTCTATTTAGGAAAGCTGGCAGGCCCATCCCTACTCTCTTTTGAAGCCCCTGAGAGCCAGGCAGATTAAGGATATCTAAATGCCCAAAGAGACAAGACCTAGATACCACCTGGCAAACCCAGGGAAGGTATTTAGGAGAACTGTTTTTAATGGAAATTAAGAGCTTACTCTTGTGGGCATCATCTTGAAGTGCACACGTGCCTTAAAAAAACCCGACAAAAACATTCCTAGTGGCTTTCCTGAAGAGATTCACACACACACACACGTTGTGTATCAGTGCTTGTGAACCTTCGTGCAGAAAACCCAGCCTCCAGCCTGGTTGTGGTGTCTCCACTCTAGGCATGCCCAAAACCCCTAAAAACATGGGAAAGCCAAACTGCTGCGCCTCACCTACAACACCAACAAACCCACAAGCAGCACAGACCTTCCCCAACTCTCTGAGCACATATTTCCTCCTCCTGCCTGCAGCTCCACTACTGCCTTTCTCACATCAATACCCTGACTACGGCTGCTTGAAAAATTTCCATCTAAACAGTTCATAGCGTGTCATTTTTCAGTCAAAGGCAGATTTTTTTTCCTTTTTTTTTTTTTTAAGAGCACAGAAAATATTTTTGTGGAAATTTGCCTGACTTGTCTAAAATGTCAGAAAAAACTAGGAAAAAAAATGGTTGAGTTTTGGTCTCGAGATGCAAAATTCTTGGTTTTAAACAAAAAATGCAATTTAAGTGTCTTTTTAGTGACAATTGAACTTCCAGAGAATAAATTCTCTTGCTTCCATTAAAAATGTTCCTGGTGTGATGGGTACACTCAGATTTTCAGAAAACCCTACCTCCAGGGATCATGAGGGAAATTAGTTGTTGTGCAAAAGGGAAGGAACTGGTTAGAGCCTGGCAGAGGAGCAGAGCAGGGATAAACGCTTTGTTTTCAGCCCGATGTTGGGTGAACAGCCAGGCATCCCACAGCTCTGCTCCAGCATTTCCTGCATTTATCAGTGATCTGGGTGCAGAACGAGGTGGTGATGCTTGCAGAGGACACGAGCCCGTGGGGGCTCGGGGTCCCACCACCCCAACACGGTCCTGGTGGCACCGGGTGCTGGCAGGGGACACAGCTCCAGCCCTGCCACCGGCTCCCAGGAGTGGTTTGTGCCTCACCCAGTGCAGATGCCCAAGCTGCCCCTTGCCTTGGCCCCAGGGGGGTGTTTGGCTGTGGCTCCGTGGTGCTGAGAAGCCTTTGGCACAAGTTTTTAGGCAGTGGGGAGGCATCCCCCCTCTCCAGAGGGGCACTGGGATACCACCCTGCCATGCCAAGCCCTTTTGGGAGGTTCAGCACTCTCACCCAGCGTGGGAGCAGGGGATCCACACGCCCTGGAGGCTCCAGTCAGAGCCGCCAGCACCCATCTGGGTTACAAGTGAACATGAACTCTCCCTCCCCATCTGGAGCCCATGTACAGCAAGTGGCAAGATTTATATTGTGCTGAAGCATTCCACAGTTTTGAGCACAGAAATGATTGAACTCCAGATGTTAACAAGATGCAGGACCCTTTTTTTATTATTAAAAACGTGATTTCTTGTTTTGCTCATGACAAAACCCATCAGATTAACTTATTAGGAGCGGAACTGCCATCAGGCCGGTGGAAGCAAAGCCGGCTCCGGCTGCCTGAGAGCTCGCTGGAGCACATGGGAAGACCAGGGCTCCTTTGGGGCACAGCTGTGCCCAGCCACCCCTCTGCACTGGATCCAGAGCAGGGCACAGGTGACCTCGCTCCACACCCACCGGCAGTGCAGGGACATTGGTGTCCCTGTGCCTCAGTTTCCTCATTCCCTGGGGACAGCGTGGGTCAGGGAAGGCCCTGAGCAAGCACACGCTCTGCAGCCTCAACCAAATCAGGTCTCCTTGCTCAAGTAGCAGAGCCTTTGCTAACAAGCACCATAGCCCAGGCCAGGAATGGAAACCTGCTCACACTCCTCTATCCACCCTGGGAAGGACAGGGGGGACCCAGGATGCGGGGCTGCCGTGCTCCTGCTGGCACACCTCAGCAGGCAGCTCTCATACCGTCATTCCCCTCAGGGAGATCCATACAGCACCTTACAGCACCACAAACCTCCGTGAGAAAGGACACACATTTCCAAGTACCTCTGCAAGTCCTAAATGCTCTTCTTGGTGGAGTTTTGCCAGGACCATCGACCAGCGGCGCGTGGAGTGGCACGGCCAACATCTGTATCCCAGAGCACGGGCTGGGGCCTGGCTGGAGCTGTCACATCTTCGCCGCTTTATCACAGGAACTTTATCACGAGCTCATAGCACACACGTCTTTGCACCACGAGATCAAACAGGTACGGGATGGCAGCGCAGCCTGCTGTCACAGCACGGCCCCCAGCAGCTTGTGCTGCTCCCTGCTGTGAGGAGAAAACATGTTGAGGCTGCACGGTGGAGAAGGCTCACACATGCTCACCCTGATGTTGCACAGCCAGGCCAGCTCAGGAGACTCAGCAGCACAAAGGCAGCCTCTCCTGCTAATCCCTCGGAGGCACAGCATCCTCAGGGGTCTGCGCATTCCCACTCGCCCGTGGCACACAGCAGCTCTGAGGACAGTCACATCCATCTGCTCAGGAGCAGAACATTTCTGGGGAGTCCCAGTGTCCTGCTCGGCCAGGCTGAGCTGGGGAGAAGCCAGAGCAATGTGGCTTCTCTGCACCCAGCACAACCATCCTCCCCACTCTGCGCGACCTGGAAGAGGCACTGCCCTGTCCCTCTCCCGTGTGTTTCCCTCCTGGCTTGGTGCAGGGGACACAGCAACTCTTCTGTCCATGCCCAGGACAGCAGGCACCAAGCACACAGCTGCAGGTAGGAGGATGCTGTGTTCATAGGACAGTCTTCCCAGGACACCTGCTTCGAGGTCGGGAGCGCCCAGGCGTGCTGCAGTCCCCCACAGCATCCCAGGAGCAAACCCATCAGCCCAGCACCAAGAGCCACCTTCCTCCGCAGCCAGGGCTCGAGAACAGCTTCTGCGGATCACAGCAGTGTTTATTCACCCAAAGGGGCCTCTTAAACAGAGCTGAGAGCTTTGTCGCTGTGCCTGACCTTGTTTTACTCCTTCCTGCGTGCTTTGAAGGGAGCTTCTTCCAGCCTAAACCTCTCCCTGCTCACTGTGCAGACCAAGCTGCGCCCTCGGTGCCCGGTGGAGATGGGGCTCCCCTGCTCTGAGCCTGGCTCGGTGCTCGGTGTCCCCCGGGCCTGCAGAGCCACCCTGGTGGGAGCTGGGCAATGGGGAACTTCCCCCAAGAGCTTTCTGTCCACTCCCTTAGAGGTGCTGGGTGCTTGCAACCTGCCTCCGTCATCATTTCCTTCACCTCTTCCTCACAGCCTCCTCTTCAATGCCACATCCCCAGCAGAGCCCTGGGAGTGCCACACTCCCTCTTGAACTTCCCCTAAATTGACTGAATACGGAATTTTCATTCCGAGAACAAGAGAATCAGGTGGAAGGAAAAACTGTACTCTTCCACAATTCTGAGAAAAATCCCATAAACCCTTAATCCTCCTCCCTTCCCCAAAATCATTCATCATCTGGGAGGAAAAAAGTCTCAGTGCAAATGTAGTCAGGCAGCGCTGTGAGTGAGCACAGGACATTAGCACCACTCTCGGGCAGTAACAGCTCTGGAAAACCCCATATTCACCATCTCACCTGAGCACAGCTGCTGGATTTGTCTGCAGCGGACAGGTCCTGCCAGACCCTCATGCCCTCCCTGGCAAGGCTGAGTGGTCCAGCGAGCTGGGGCTCTGCAGCATCCGAGACACCCGAGCTCCCAGCTCTGCTGACACAAATAATTTTCCCCCCTGTTCTTGGCACGGTGTGTTCTGCTCAAACACACTTCAAAGAGGCAGCTCTGCAGCAAGAATGTTTCAAAAAATATAATATTTCCATCTGTTATTCCAATAGTTTATGCTGTGGGACTCTCCTCATGGACTATTTGCCTTTCTTTGCTCTTATTAGATGTAAAAAAAATATTAAATCAGCAAGCCCTCGGGGCTGGCAGGCAATGCCCAATGCTGCAGCCCATCCAGCAGGTCCTGTTCCCCCGCAGTTCTGCACCTTAATGCTTCTCCAGAGAGGAAGGTGCGGGGCAGGGAAGCAGCTTTTCCTTCAAGGCAGTAAAATCCCCTTGATCCAGCAGCTTCGTTTCTGCCTTGGGAGCAAACAGCACCTGCCTGTGCTCACGGGGACACCCCGGGCTGTGCTGTGCAGGAGGCAGAGCAGCCCCGGACCCCTCCCCAGCCCCAGCAGCACCCGGGGGTTGAAACCACAACCAGAAGAAGGCACAGGCTCCTGGGCATTGGATGCTGGGCTCCCACAGCAGCCTGTCCTCGCTGGGGACACCCCCAGCCCCACTCTGCTCACCACCCCCTGGTCCTCACAAACGGGAACCACCTCTGCCTCACTGCTGGGTGGGGCAAACCTGGAAGCGAGTTGTCGGGTGGAAAAGGGGAAAACAGCAGATTTGCAGGGCTCTCTTTGCTGGGAGAGCAGACCAGAGGCACAACAAGCACAGTGAGCTCTGGCTTCACAGCACCAGCAGGCACAAAACAAGCTGTGGCTTTAACGCATCATCCTGGGGATGCCTGACGGGTAGCAGGAGCTGGATGCTCCTTCCCTGGGCTGCAATAAAGACATCTTAAGGACACTGCTGTGCTGGACCTTTCCCCCTTTGTGGTTCATTTGGTCTGAGAGGGTTTCCCAAGCCATGTGAAGCAGGAATGCCTTCCCATGGCAGCAAGGGCTGCTCCACCACCCCCTCCCTGCAGCCCTTTCCCTTCTGGGTGACCGTTCTGGCCACCTGAAGAAGCCAGACCCACAGGGAAGGTGTGCATGAGACCAGCAAAGCCTTACCCTCCACATCAGTTGTGGGCAACGTGCCCTATTGTGTGGTGCTGGTCTCAGTCTCCTGCTCTATCCCACAAGCAGAAAACCCATGGGAAAAAGCAGCTTTCCCAAGCTTCCCAGCAGAGCAGCCCCACACAGCTGCCCTGGCTGAGGTACCTGCAACAGCCCTCCCATCACAGGGCCCTGATGAGCAACTTCAGCACAGTGTTCAGGAGACTTCCTCCAGATCCCTCTTCCCCCCTCAGAGAGTCAATAAGGCAGGAAGTTTTTCAAAACAGAGATTCAAGGCTTCCCAGCAGCAGCCTACAGGACCTGAGTCCCCTCCTCATTTCCTATCCTGCAGCCCAAGGTTTCACACTGCTAAGGCAGCAGAGGATTCCCAGTCCCTTCAGAGAGCTGAGAACTCCCACTTGTGAGCCACAGCCAGAACAAAATGAGTCTTTATTTTTATCTGGTCCATTCTAAGTCATTATTTAGTGCTCCCAGGTGTCCTGTATCATCAAAGGCACATTCCTTGATAAGCACCCACCAGAGACTCCACTGTGCCACTCTGCCTGCAAACAGAGCAGAAGAAATCCTGAGACCAGCTCCAAGCCCCAGATCTCATCTCCCTCCAAGGCCTCCTGAGCCCAAGAGAAGGTCATGCCCCATCTCTGCACACACACCCAAATGAGAGGCACAGCATTATTTTCCCCCCAAACTCCACAATCCAAAGTGTAACCCAATCTACTCAGCTGGAAATGGAGCTTTTATTGCATCCTAAGTCATTCAGAGCTCCTTTTTATAAAACCAATCTTCTTTCCCCCCTTCCCCAATTTAACAAGCTCCCAAATGTCTGCTCTCCTGACACCAAACCTTTCCAGCTTCCCTACCCTCCCTCCCAACAGACCCAAAGCAGAGCAGGATCTCATCCAAGCTGCTCCGAGGGTACCAGCACAGAGGAGGTGACACCTCAGCCCCACTTCCATACATTTCCCATCAAGGATGATCCCAGCCTTAAAATAGTCCCATGGAGATGGCAGAATGAGGTCACCATGCTCTGTGGCAATGTCCATGGTACATCTCTCTGTGCCCTTGCAGCACAAAGCTGTCTCAAGAGGTGCAAGCTCTCGAGACAGCGTCTGCAGACTTGGGCAAACCAAAAAAAAAAAAAAAAAAAAGCCCAAACCACACAATAAAGGCTGAGTTCAGAGTCTGTGGAAGGTGTGTTGGCCATTGGGGGTTTCCTGTTGATCAAGGTAAGGGGGAATGAAGGCACTGAGCAGGGCTGGCAACCTGGAGAGCCCAGTTATTATTTCTAAATGAAAGCTCAGGTTTTGCAACATATGAAATCCATCAGGCCTTTAGCCACATAAATACATCAAGGGGTCTGGATACCTGAAGTCCCTTTTCTCAGTTCAGTAGTAGAGAAAAGTGTTGCACAGTGGCACGTATAGGAAGCCTGCAATTTCAAATGGCTCTCGTTCAATAATTTTGTCAGCATTTGTGTAACAGTCATCACTAACAGTTAATATAACTCACAGTAAATACCAGATTGGTGTTTAACAGTGTTAAGATGCAACCTATAAAACATATGCTTGCGTAATTATACTGATAAGTTTCCAATCAGCAACAACAACAAAAAAAATCTGTCCACAGATCCTTACACAGAATTGAAAAGATTCCAGCAGTCAAAGGGAAGATTTGCAGAGGGTGTTTAGGAGCAAAACACAGTGAGGCTCAGAAGGGAAGGTGGTCCTGGCTGCAGGGCAGGAGCAATAGGACTCTGTCTCCATCCTGCTGGACCGTCCTGTGCCAGCCCTTCCCTCTGCTGGACCTTGTGCAAGCCTCTTGAATCCACTCACCTGCACCAGCAAAGGCAGACACGATGCTGGGATGGGAACATCCCAGGCATTCCTTCATTCTGAAACCTGATACATAGAGGGATCCAGATGGATTTCCCATAGGGCTGGGAAATTTCCCAATACAAAGATGGAGAAGGCCATCTTATACCAAGACATGTTTCACCCAGCTTAGTATTTAAATAAAATCACTGGAGCACTGAAAATGCGCCATTTGCAAATATTTTCCTTAAGGAATTTATTTTTTTAAATGCTATATTCTAAAGAATAAGCATCCCTCAGAAGGGCCAGCTGCCCTCCTGGTAAGATCTGGGGTTGCCTCGCTTCACTGACCTACACCAGCTGTGCCCAGAGAGCAGCAGATCCTGGACTGTCCCCTCCTGGGGCAAAGAGGGTGCTTGGAGAAGAGCAAATGCCAGCAGCATCCTGCAGGATCACAGGTAAGGCACCTCCCAGCATCTTCTCTGCTTCCCAAATAAACTCTGACTCTCCAGCCGTGGCAGACTTGCACGAAGGAGCCAGTAAACCGATGGCACAGAAACCAGCCAGCACTTACAGTCCAACATCCAACTAGGCACTGGCATCATCTGCAAGTAATTAGGAAATATAAACACTCACAATGAAACTCGGGTTCCTATACTTAGCAAGACTTTAATGGGCTTTTCTTCGGCCAGAAAAACCCTATTAGAGTGATAAATTATTAGCCTTTTTTCCTAAACCAGCATGAAACCTTACAATGGAAAAATGACAAAAAGAGAAACATGCCCATTTTTGGCAGCCCTGGCAGGGAAGAGGAGGGGATGAGGAAGCAAGAAGCGGCCCAGCAAGCAGAGTGGCTTTTCCCCAGCGTGCCCTCACCCGTGGGTTCTCAGCCCCAGGCAGCCCACGTCACCCACGGGCACAGCAGCCAGCACAGGCAGCGTGTCCCTGAGCCTGTCACCAGCCCCAGCAGAGCCCAGCCCAGCCATGTGGCTGTCTCTGCTGGCTGATGCAGCTGACCCGGGCTCAGGAGCCCCCTGCCCCACCTCCAGGCAGTCTCCCACCGCCCCAGAAGCTTGCTGGCTCCCACATCTCTGCCAGCTGCAGCCTGTGCTGCGCTCATCCGAAATAAGCCCCAAGGAGCAGCAGTCCGCAGAGGGAAGCGGGTTAACAAACACAGCGTCTGTTCTGGGATGAAATGGCCTCGCTCTGTCATGGAACACAGAGGGAGACACCACAGGTGGGTTCTCCAAGCTGTCACAGCCCAGAGAGGTGGGGCCAGGAGCCGCTGATGCCTGCACACACGTCCCTGCCTGGGCAAACTGGTGCCCCTGCCTGGCATTGGCCCATGCATGAGGTCAATGGAAACTAGGAAGGAGCTGCTGTGGTTTGGCTCCCAGAGGCATCCAGAGAAGTGTGATCTTCTCTTGCCCCAAAACAAGTCAGGGAAATTCATGAGAACAGCCTTTCTTGTGGGTTATTCTGGCAGCAGTGGGGCTGGACAGGACCAGGAGTAAGATGACACAAGGCCATAAAACATGTCAGAGCAGCAGCCACACGATGAGAGTCTGTGCTGGGTGCTCAAGCCCGACCACAGCCTGAGTCAGCCCATCCACCGACCTGCCTCCAGCACGCTCCCAGCTCTGGCCCGGGCAGCCCAGTGCCATTAACCATCTCCAGCCCGAGGGAAGGCTCAGCATCTTCCACACCAAGTGCTGGTTTGGGGGTCACCCCCTGCTAGCCACCTTCTGCTTTCAGGTACAGGCACCAACCACCCAACAAAGCCACCCCGGGCGAACAGCTGGCCCAGAGCCCACCCAAAGCCACCAGCATCCCAGAAATCCCATGCAAACCAGCCAGACACCCCCCAAAAAAGCACTCAGCAAGCCAAACCCAGCCGTTGCCATGCCCCATTCCTTTCAGCCTGGACCCATCCTACAAGCGCAAGTCTCACCGGGGTCCCCCGTTATCGCTGCTCCCCCGTGCCCCATGACAGAGCATTTAACGCCTCTCCACAAAAACGAGGAGAGCAAATGAGTGCCAGGGGGGAGAGGGAGAGAGAGATGGTTTGCATCACTTAATCACCATCCCCAATAAACCGGCCCCGTGGCTCTGCGGAGGGTAAGACAGCAGAGTTCAGCAGATTTTATCAATAACATCACGGAGCCCTGCTGCGTGCCTAAGAGAGTTGCCATGGTTATTGTGACAGATTTACTATCATTGTAACTTAATGCACCATAATAAGGATCTGCATAGTTATTATTGTTTTACAATGATAACTATAATTCAACCGCAGCTTTATGACTAAATTTGTAACATTACTACAATGTTCTGGGAAGAATTGGAAGCAGGGTACTTCACATGCTTTCTCAGAATATAGAAAGAAAAAGAGATCTTGGTCGGTGCCCTTTCCTTTTAATTGCTTCTTTGAGAACAATTTTTGTGGTCTGGTTACTGGTGGTTTGGGAGAGGGTGCTCTGTCAGAGGCCATGCAGAGAGGTAGCTGAAAAATGGGATTTTTCCACTGCAAAATTGATCCTGGGGAAAAAAAAAATCCCAAAGTCTTTCAACAGAAAGTTGCAAAAAAAAAAAAATTCCCAAATGTTGCCAGCTAGGAGGCAGACACAAAGCACTGGCAAGATGAACAAAAATGGTCAGATTTTGTTCAAAAAGAATGACTCCAGCAGCACGGGGAGGGCTCTGCACCACCTTAGAGCTGGCCTGGGCAAAGACCATGGAGCAAAGCCGAGCACCTTCTCCCAGCCATGGGGCTGCAACTCCACAACCTGCCCCAGCCCACCTCAAGCTCCTGGCAGCCCCACGGGTTCCTCTTGGAACAACTCAGCCAGCACTAATTACTGCCCAAAAACTTTAAACAGCGTTTACTGATGGATTAACCTGCTCAGACATGAGGTGTTTTGAGAAATCAAAGCCTCAGACAAGGACTTTTCGGCAGTTCTCGGGGCATAGGACCCACATCAGCAGTCCCCACACCTGCATCCCCAGGATGGGGAACAGCTCCCACCTGGGCTGGGCCCATAGAGCAGCTGGTCCCCAGGGGAAAGCACAAGAGAATCCAAGCCTGAAATACAACCAGGGTTTCCATCAGGCTCCCTTGCACCCTCCTCCCGAAGCTCTCTCCTGTTTGAGGGCTTAGCTCCTTCTTGGATTTCATCACAAGTGCAATGCTGCCAGTTACCCCACAAATTTATAGGGAGCTCTGATGGTTTACATCCCACTTTCACTCTGCCCAGGCAGCCCGTGGCCCCCAGGGGCCCTGGGGATGGTTAACACTCCCTGCATGCCAGAGGCACCCACACTGGGCAAATTACAGCAGAAAAAGGGCATTTTCTCAGCCCCTTCTTGTTACTCACTGCAAAGGGGTCTCAAGGTTTTCTAAGGAAGGCAAACCAGTCTGTACCACCCTTTGGCTTCCATGGCAAGTCCCCAGTTCAGCACCTCCTGCAGACTCTCCAGACTCGGTACATCACCCCAGCTTCCCACCACACTCTGGTTTTCTAAAGACACAGGGACACAGCACGCACAAGCCACAGCCCTTCAGCTGAGCAAAAGCTGGCCCTGCTCAGAGGGGGCTTAGGTCAGCCATCCATGCTCTGGGACTTGGAGCCTTTTGAGTTCCCTACTGTATTGCTTTCCTGAGTGATTGATGGGCTTTTCTCATTCCTTATCCTGACTGGATCAGGGATGGAGTTTTTATAGTCCTCCACCCTCACACAACAGCATCAAGTGCCCCTTCCTGGTGCTCCTCAGGCAACAAGCTGCCCTTTCTCCACAGGGACTTCAGAAGTCTTCCTTTCTGCATGAAGAGGCCCAAAGCTGCCCTGGAGCTGTGGGAAAAGGTGGGAAAGGCAGGAGCTATGCTCACCCCGGGGCCAGGTGCTCACACAGCCAGGTGCCCTCAGCAGTGATGTGTGTCAGAGCAGGTTACGTCACACCACCCTGCCACCACCACCTCCTGCTCCCGGGGCTGATATATGAGAGCAGATATAGGAAAATCTACTCGTAAAATTAATAGAGGCTGCATGAACTCACAGATCATAAACTCAGAGGGGTTTGCAGCTTGCCTTTTGGGTAGGGGGGAGGGGGTGGGCTCAGAAGCAATTTAGCAGAGGGGACTAATTGACAGCAGCTGCCCCATCACATCCCACTCTTGGAAGGATTTGGGGAGCACAGCACTGACGTCTCAAACACAGTGCTGGAGCGGGCACCCATCAGCTTGGGGTCGGAGCCGGCACGGCTGTGACACTCGGTGTGCTCCCGGCCGAGGGACCCTGGCCAAGCCCTGCTCTCGGTGACAGACCCCTGCCAGCAGCATAAATCCCAGATGCTGAAGGCCAAAGCACGAGCAGACGCATCCCATGCTCTGGGGGTTGCAGACAGCACAATCTCTCTCTTGGCTCTTCTTGCAGGGTGCCTGCAGCAGGATCAGC
>VWPU01005608.1:192500-317683 GCA_013398955.1 Callaeas wilsoni | reverse complement strand
ATCCGCGCTGCCGCCCGCCTCGGCCTCCGCCTCAGCCGCTGGACCTGCCTGCCTCAGCCACAAAGGTCAGTCCAAAGACACGCCGCCAGCTCCGCCGGGCCGCTATTTTGGCTCCCCGCATCCCCCCGGCTTCGCGGGGGGACGAGGCGGAGGGCGGGCGGGCGGGAAGGACGGAGCTGGCGGGGCTCGATGGAAACCCAAACTTTCCCCAAACTTGCCTAATGCGGGATGATTTATTTGAGTTGGAGCTGACCTCTCTTGTCTCGCCGTCCTAGAGTTAGGATATTTGACAGTAATGAAGAGTGATAGATTGCTCCCGCTCAGCTAAGCAGCTGATGCATTAATTATAAATTGCGGTATGGCTAATATAAAGTTTGCTCTGGTGTGGGGAGGTTGGGGAGCTGGAGGCAGCGATTTGGCGGAGGTGGCCGAGGGGCACGCAGCACCGGGCGCTCAGCAGTGCAACACAATGGGTTTATTGCATCCAAAGGCGGCCATTTTGTTGCAGTTGCTATTTTATGCTATATGGACATATAGATATAGACACATACATGCAGAGAGAGCACTCCCCCCCATCCCCCCGGGATGCGATGTGCTGGGGTGCTGAAATTCAATCCGTGCATTTATCTGTTTTGTGTGTATGCCCGTGTGTCTTTGCTTTCGCTGTTCTGGCGGTGATGCTTTGGGGTGCGTGTGGTGGTGGTGTTTTTCTTTTTTTTTTCTTTCTTTCTTTTTTAACAGACCCCCTTGAAATCCCCGATAGCGGTAGCGGTGGATCTAGGCGCCTGAGGACGGCTTACACCAACACCCAGCTTTTGGAGCTAGAGAAAGAATTTCACTTCAACAAGTATCTCTGTAGACCAAGGAGGGTCGAGATTGCAGCCTTGCTGGATCTGACTGAGAGACAAGTCAAAGTCTGGTTCCAGAACAGGAGGATGAAGCACAAGCGACAGACCCAGTGCAAGGAGAATCAAAACAGCGAGGGGAAATTTAAGAACCTAGAGGACCCCGAAAAAGCGGTGGACGAGGAGGAAGAGGAGGAGGAGGAGAAATCCCTCTTCGAGCAAGCCCTCAGCAACGTCTCCGGCGCTCTCCTGGAGCGGGAAGGCTATGCTTTCCAGCAGAATGCCCTCTCCCAGCAGCAGGCGCAGAATGCGCACAATGGCGAATCCCAAACTTTCCCCGTTTCGCCTTTAACGAGCAATGAGAAAAATCTGAAACATTTTCAACATCAGTCACCCACTGTTCAAAACTGCCTCTCAACAATGGCTCAGAACTGTGCAGCTGGCCTGAACAATGACAGTCCTGAGGCCCTAGATGTCCCTTCTTTACAGGACTTTAACGTTTTCTCCACAGATTCCTGCCTACAGCTTTCAGATGCAGTTTCCCCCAGTTTGCCAGGATCTCTGGACAGTCCCGTAGATATCTCTGCTGACAGTTTTGACTTTTTTACAGACACACTCACCACAATTGACTTGCAGCATCTGAATTACTAAGAAATTTAAGACGTCCTCTCCAAGGGTCCTGCTTTCTCTTCCTTATTCTTCTTAATTTTTTCCAGTGAATTAATTTTATTTCCCCCCCCACCTTTTCCTCTTCAGTATTTTTTGTTTGTTCCTTCCCTCTGATATGCCATTTTGCCGTTTCTTACGAAGTTTTAGTTGTGTTCAATTTTAACCTAGCCACATTCTAGGTCCTTCTATGAAAGCAATATATGAGGTCTGTAAGAAAGTGATCATATAGCAATGTATCTTCACTTTCTTTTTATTTTTGTATTACATTAGGATGCGTTGTCATAAGTATTTTTGGTAGAATAAATTCTTGTTTGCTACAAGGAGCTTTATCTTTTTTCTTTCTCTTTCTCCTCGCTTTCTCTCTGCTTTCAAGATGGATAACATGACGAGTATCTCTTCCCATCCCTTCCACTATTAATTTACTAATAATCAAAATCCAACGTTCTGACAACGAGCTCTTCCCTTTTGGCAATTTAGGACATTCATTAGAGAGGAAAAACTCGTTCATTTTCTTTATTGTAATGATTCTCACAAGGGGAGGAAAAACTAAAGAAATTAAAACTGTTCACAGGTTTGACGGAGATTTGTTCCTTTTAATGTATAAATGTGGGATCTTATCTCTGTGAGGATACAAAGCTTGGAAATGCTGAGCTGTAACAAAAGCGTGAACGAGGACTTTCTCTGTTACAGGCAGAATGAGACTCAATAGGATAAGCGTCTCCTGCAGAAATCAGCCTGTTACATGAAGGAAAGGAAAGGTGCTTTTTTGTTGTTTGTTTGTTTTTTTAATAATCCTGTTTTCCTAGAAAGTAGTGCTTAGCAGCCAGCAAGATATTTCAGAAAACGTATCTTAAAAAATATCAGAGCTCACAAAGAATGTGGTCGGTTACTTCTCACGTGCTGAGCAATCCAAGAAATCAGCCCTAGGAGGAGAGGAAATGGAGAAGTTAGTGCCTGTGAAATCAAAAGGGTGGCAGAAACGCAGGGGAAAGAAAAAGTATTTAGGGAGGAACCAGCCTGTCCACTCCATCCTTCTCGGGGGCGGTGCGGGGGCAGACCCGAAGATATTTTTCTGTGTAAACCTTCTTGCGAGGCGAAAGACTGATAACGAAAAGGGGAAACTCTGACTTTAAAGTTACAATTTCCTCGGGCTCCCCACTCTTCTGCTGGAGGCAGTAAAGACGGGCTTTCAGAAATCTGCATCAAATTGCCACCCGGCGTTGCCGAACCCCAAAGCGGAGGGTGAGCCCCGTCCTTCGGGCTAAAACCGAGCAACAGATGCCAGCGGGGCTCTGCCGCTCCGGGGCCAGGGAATCCCGGGCGGGTACGTTCGCGGCTCCTTGCGTGCCTGAGTGTGTGTGAGTGCGAGTGCTTACATTACACAAGCGAGTGGGGCTTGGTTGGGGGTTTGTGAACGGGGCTCCGCTGTCCGTCCATGCGAGGAGTGTTGTCTCCCAGCCCTGTAACACGTTGTGGAGTTGGGCTGCGTGGGTTATAGCTGGAAGGGCTGAACGCAATTCTTCCGAAAGCCATAAATCAAACTCTTTCTATGAATGAGAATGTCATCAAAGAGATCAATTGCAGGAACACATGCACAAATAAAAATCCTCTTACGTATTTGCCGGGGCTGGGGATCCCCGTCTAAAACCATTAAGTGAGAAGGCGTTTAGTCATAATTCACTTTTATTGCTCTTTTAAAACAACAGCTTGGCTGAGCTGCGGGCGTGGTGAAACCTCGGCCTTGGTTCTCCTCCTTCTCTCTGCTCCAGCCATATCCCTGCGGAAAGCGAGCAGCCCCACCGGCATTTTCACTCCTCTGCCACTGGGTTAAATTGGACCGCAACGTGCATGTAAGGGTTGGGGTTTCTCTTGTGCCCAGATTTCCGGATGCTGACAACGCTTAAAGAAAACCAAAGCAAAACGACCTAAAAAACCCCCCCGAAAATACAACAAAACCCCTCCAAAACCTCAAACAAAACCCAGAAACATCAAACAAAAAGAAAAAAAAAAGAAAAAGAAAAAGGAAACGCGCTACAAGGTTTAAACTTCTCGCAAACTCCATTTAAATAAATGGGGGAATTCAGCAAGCAGGAGCCGCCTCCGAGGCTCCGGGTGAACCCTGGGGCCACAGTGGGGGCACTCTCCCACGGAAAACCTAAAGAGCCGGGATCGCCCCCTAAGCCTCAGTCCTGTGGCAGGAAACGCGGAGCGAAGGCGCGGAGGGGCGCGGAGGGGCCGGGATGGCCTGAGGGCAGGGGGAAGGGGCAGTAGCTCCCCCTCGCCTGGCCGCGGAGCAGGGAGGGTGTGGCGTGTGTTCCCCCTCTTCTCCGGCCCTTCTCATGATGTTGCCCCCATGCTTGGCGCGGGCAGCAAAACCCGAAAGCCCCGCCAGAGAGACAATGCAACAAGAGACAATGGCACCAAAAAGGCAGAGAAAAAAGGATTTCAGGATGCTGGAGATTGTAAGACAAGTGATTCATCGGAATTTACGGGTAAAAGGGATCTACTTGTAGTAATTTTTTTTTTCTTGGCTGAAGGAAAAAGCACTGAGAAGATGGCAGCCCTTTTATTAGTAAACAGTCCTAATCGCCTGTCTTTTTTCTCTGCTCTATGCAGTATTTATCACAACTGGTTTACAAGAATGATATAAATGTGTTTACTGCTGTAACCATAGCCAAAATTGGCGCAGTATAATACCATAAATGTCTCTGGAGTGTTGTTGCTCTTGTCCTCCACTCCGCCCCCCTGCAGTTTAAGAAACTGAACCTTTCCAGAGGGCCCTTAACTATCCCTGCCTCTGTAGTAAATCAGAACAAATAGACACACTGAGTGCACCGGGAGAGACGCGTGGTGGAGAGAGGCGCCCTTCGGTTTTGGCTGCCAGTAGAGAGGCCGTGCAGATGCCATGGGATAAGGGCTGACCTAATAGCAGTAGGAGAGCTTTGCACCTACAAGAGAGTGCTGTAGTTCGTGTGGGAGGGAGGAGCTTGAGGGTGTGTATGTGGGGGGGTGTGTGTGTATTCGTGAGCAGGGAGTGGTGGCGGGGTAGAAGGGCCTTTTGGATCTCAAAACAAGAATCGAGCGTGAGAACAGAGGGACGTAAGAGTCGGCACCTGCAGAAATAGAGGGGATAGCCCCTCCTGGGGCTGGTGTCAGGGGACATGACTTTCCATCCATCTTTCTCCGAGGCTGACATTTCGCAGAACTTCTTTTGAAGACTTTTGGTGCCGTCCTTTCTGCCTGCAGACGGCTGGGTGCGCTGGGACAGACGGATGCCCGGCCTTTACCTCCCCTTCCCTTTTCCGCATACGTAAACCGAATATGAGGTCGTAACCCACATCTCACCGCCACCCCCCTTCTCTGGCCACGGACCCAGTTTTTGACCCACCTCCCCATGGTGTTGGGGAGGGGTAGGTTGGAGTCGATGCTCAGCGCGGTTCCCAAGGGTCCCGGGGCCGCCTCTGCCACTGGCCATCTGCCACCTCTCCCCACTGCCGACCCGGGTGGCGGAGCGCAGGGACAAAGGGGCCGGGGCGGCGGGCCTTGCGCCTCCCGCCGCTCCTCTGCCCCTGTCCCGGGTCGCCTCCTCGGGCTGCGACTCACGGCACCCCGGACAGCCGTCCCCCCACCCTGTCCCAGGGCGGACGGGCGGCAGCAGCGCTGCGGGAGCACAGCATATGGGCTGCGGAGCTCCCGAGCCCTCGTCCAATCACTCGTCCTCCTGCCCCCGGCTCCTCCTTCCCTACCCCAACCCTGGGCTGGCGAGGGTGAGCCCGGCGGAGGTGCGGGGGGAGCAGGGATGAGGGCCAGAGGGTGGCCGGTGAGCCTGGGAGAGCACAATGGCCGTGAGTCCCAAAAGCGCCTCATTTCCATGCTAATGTCCGCGGCCGCCTGGTGATGCGGCTGGACAAGCCCCTTTAACTCTTGGCGTGGCGTCGCGTTGGGACTGCGGCGGGGCACGACCAGCGAGATCTCTCGGCACCGGCACTGTTATCGTCGCCATCTCCACCCGCATCCCATCCACATCCATATCCTCGGTCCCATGCCTATTCTCTACCACCTTATCCTTACCTTCGTTCCTGTGCCTATCTCAATTCCCATCCCCATAGAAGTCCCCAATCGCATTCACTGTCCCATTCTCAATCCCGTTCCAAGGGCTGATGCTCTCAGCACTGTCTCTGCCCCTCTCCGCCCCATCCCTCGCCCCGTGCCGTGGATCCGGTCGCCTCCCCCCGTAACCCCTCCCCGCCGCTGCCCCGGCCGGGGGTTGGTGGGCAGCAGAGGCGCCCCGTGCAAGCCTGACAGCGCCGACAGCAGGGGTGTTGCTGGGGCACCCTCGCAGCAGCACTCACCCTGGAGGGGACGGCCGGTGGGCTCCGCGGGCCGGGCGCAGCCTCCGGGTCTCTCCTGCCTTCCTCTCTCAGCTGGCGGACGAGACCCAGGGGGCTGCCGCGGCGGGGGGGTATGTATGTATGTATGTATGTATGTATGTATGTATGTATGTATGTGTGCGTGTGTGTGTGCGTGTGCGTGTGTGTACGGCCCGGCCCGCCCCCCACCCCCTGGGGGGCCACCGCCTCCCTGCCCGGCGGTGCCGCGCCGTCGGAGCGCTCGGCGTTTAAATGCTCCCGACGCGGCGCTGTAGCAGCGACAGGAGCCGGGGAAGCCCCGCGGGCGGCGCAGCCATTGGCTGCCGCCCCCCACGTGCCTGCCCGCTGCCGGCGCCTTCGTGTCATTTTCCTGCCGGCCCCATGGAGGAAGTGGGAAAGTTGGCGCGGCCCCGCCGGACGCTGAAGACCCGGTGGCGGCGTGACAGAGGGACGCGGCGAGGATGAGCTCCTTCCTCGAGTACCCCGTCCTCGGCGGCGAGGCGGGGGGCTGCGCCGCCCGCGCCTACCACCCCGACCACGGGATTACAACTTTCCAGCCCTGCGCCGTCAGCGCCGGCAGCTGCAGCGGAGAGGACCGCTTCCTGGCGGGCCGCGGGGTGCCCATCAGCCCCCACCGCCACCATCACCACACCCCGGCCCAGTCCGCCGCCTACCAGCACCACGGCGGGCTGGGGGTGTCCTACGCGCATCCCGGCTGCGGCCCGACCTACAGCGCGCAGGGCTTCGGACCGGCGTACGGCCCCTACCCCCTGGGGCAGGACGCGGAGCTGGGCGGCGGCTTCCCTCCCTGTGCCCCCGCCGTGTACTCGGGGAGCATCTCCTCCTCCGCCGCTGCGCAGCACCCGCTCCCGCACCAGGGCTACGCCGGGGCCCCCGCTCAGTACGTGCCTCCCCCTTACGGGCAGGAGCAGCAGAGCCTGCCCCTGGGCACCTACAACCATGCCCTGTCTCCCCTCCACGCTGGCCACCGGGAAAACGCCCGCTCCCCCTCCATCGACACCTCGCCGCCAGCGCAAACCTTCGACTGGATGAAAGTGAAAAGAAACCCACCCAAAACAGGTCAGTGGCCAGCGGGAGGGCCGGGGCGGGCGTCGCTCCTCTCTCTCTCTGCCGCGGGAGCGGGGAAAGAGGCGCTGTATCTCGCGGGGCGCTGGGCAGGTAGGACGGCCCGCACCTCTGGGAGCAGTCGCGGCTGTCTGCCCGCGGAGCTGAAAGGCAGCACCGCTTATTCCTCACTAATTCCTGACTCCCCCTTCTCCTCCTCTCCCGTGGTCGTATTTCTCGTAATTCATAAACCACTTATCAAGTTTGCTCTGACACCAGAGGCTGACTCCGGTTTAGCACCTCGCACTCCATCACTCACCCTGCCGAGGTTTCCCTCTTATCCTAAGAAGTTCTTGCTCCCTATCGCTTAGCCGGTGTGGACATATTGATTACATCGCCTATAAATCATTTGCGCTCACTTACTTACCGCTGCATGTCCCCTCGCAGGCAAGGCTGGCGAGTACGGCTTCGTGGGGCAGCCCAACACCGTCAGAACTAACTTCACCACCAAGCAGCTCACCGAGCTGGAGAAGGAGTTTCATTTCAACAAATACCTGACCAGGGCCAGGCGGGTGGAGATCGCCGCCTCCCTCCAGCTCAACGAGACACAGGTGAAGATCTGGTTCCAGAACCGGCGGATGAAGCAAAAGAAACGGGAGAAAGAGGGGCTGCTGCCCATCTCCCCCGCCACCCCCACGGGCTGCGAGGAGAAGGCGGAGGACTCATCGGAGAAGTCCTGCTCTTCGCCTTGCAGCGCCTCGCCCGCCTCCTCCGCCTCGGACACGCTCGCTGCCTCCAACTGAGACCGGCCGCGCCCCGACGGCCGCCCGGCGCGACGCCCCCGCCAGCGCGGCACGCATCCGTCCACCGCCGTTATGTCGGTCCCTCCGTCGGTCGGTATCCCCGAGAGGTCCCGGCAAGCTGCCGCTCCCTCCCCCGCTACCTCCGCCACCCCCGCCGCCGTCCGGCCCCGGGGGTGCCGGCTCCGCCGGGTCCTGGCACCTTGGTGCCTGGGGATTTTCTTCCCGGTCCCTCCTTCCTTTTCTGCTGGAGGAGCTGTGTTGGCATACGCGTAAGGGTCTCTCTCCTCCACTGCAAGGATGCTCCACCGAGTTGCCCTGAGTGAAAGACAGGTTATTTAGGGTACATAACCTCACAAAGAGATGCACTATTGCAAGTGTTTACACGACTTATAGGACTTTCATCCCCTTAATTTAATGTATTCTTTGTTCGTGTCAATGAGTTCGTTGCTTGTAAATACTTTGTCCAAGAGATTTATCTTTTTACAGATTTTTCTAGAATGATGTTTCGATTATCAGGTTAAGCAGGGTGAGTGCATTCGCCAAACTGGATCCATTTTTATATTGGTAAAATAGACGACTGTATCAAGTAAACGTCTTAAGCTCAAGCAGATACCTCAAAAAAGTAGCGCTATTTCTTTAAATGTGACAAACAAGGCTTCAATTGCACTAGGTTTTTTAAACCTTACCCGGTGTGCTTGTTCCCTCTCCTTTTCCCCCTGCCCCGAAAGCTGTCTTGGATTATGCTCAGCTGAAGGGTACAACCATCCAAAAGACCTCGCCTCTTCCTATTTTCGTATTAACCTTCCTTTAGACTCGATGTCTTTTCAAACTACTCGTGAATGTGACAAATGGCCAAATGAATGTATAATTTCTGTGGTTGGTGTCCAGACCTTTGCATGACGCACCGTGCTTTGCTGTACTGCGGGTACACTGAGTTCTATCAGTTGTCGTGTGTGAGCAAAATGTCCTCCTGATTTTTCTGTACAATCATGAAAGGCTCTGTGATTCCACCAGTGGTGGAATCCAGGGCAGGATTTACGGGTCCTTATAATGTCTGTAATAAATATATTCCACTTTCAGGTAGCCCTCGTCTGCCTACCTCTGCGTGACGTCAGTGCTGAGTCACAGGCTGGACTCAGCAGTTTTGTTTCCCTTATTTTCTTCTACTGGGGTCTCTCCAAGGGGGAAAGAGAGTAAGAGCCTCACAACCTTACTCCTCCTTTGCTGTTTTGTCAGGGTCAGAGCTCTGGCTTCCCAATCCAACTTCTTACACAAAACGTCTTCCTCTCCTATGCTCAAATAATATTATTTTTAGAAAATATAAGGCCCTTCTCTCCATTCTCTGTGACTGGGAGGAATTTATGATCCCAATCTATTTCTGAAGCACAAACAGGAGAACTTCCTGGGTCAAGTACTAACCTTTCCACCTCGGGATGGATGCTGACACGTATATAAACAGAGCACCCTTCAAAAGCAGAAACTCTCTTCAGCCAGTCTCTCCTCACACTGCAGGCCCCTCTCCAAGGACTGCACATTTAATTAGCCTGGGGCACTAAGCTTGTCCGGCTTCTCTCTCCCACACCAGGCTGCTAACCCCAGTGCTTGATGGGCTCCCAAGGTGGGAGATGTCTCCCAGTGTGTTTTTGGCGTTAACCCCAGCCTGTACCCACCCCCCCACCTACCTCCCTCCGTGTACGAGAACAAGCTCTCACAGGTAAATATAATAAGTATTCCAAGAAATGTGACGTGAACAGCAGGTCGGGAAGGGAGAGGAGCCTCTATGGGGAGAATCTGGGTGGCAGGACAGAGCAGAGGCATGCTCAGCTGGACGGGGGATGTCTCAAGTCACTGATGCCTCTTGAATTACAACGCAAATACGCCTAACATCACCCGGTCCAGCTGCAGGAAGTGCTACCAGGCTTCTCCTGGAGCTGGTCTGCCCACGCAGGCTTTGCTTTGCGAGATCCGCAGAAAGTCAACGAAATTTTCTTCACTTCGGTGTCAAAAGAGACAAGCCCTGATTTGCAAGGCGCGGCGGCCATATCAAGAGCCGAGCTATCTGCAAGGGAGCAGGGCTGTCTCCAAAGGCTCCCGCCGATGCCTCCATTTCTTTCATTTCCCCGCCTGCCATATACTTTACCTTTTGTTTATTAGTGTAAAGCCACAAAGCAAAACAGATGGCCTTCTTCCAGAGTCTTGGATGTGTTAAAGTGGCATTTACATGCCAATGAGGGCATATCAATATCGAAATCTGGATCTAAACATTGCCGGAATCCGGATCTACAACTCGATTCCACCGGTGTTGACTTAATGTGTTAGAAAGAGCGGCCATAAATTGCAACCTAAATACGAGAGACAAGACACTTGCCAGTGTGTCAATCCGCAATGAGCGATTTGCAGGCAAAGAGTCCCATCTCCTTCCAAGCCCAAACCCCAGTTTTATATATATATATATATGTATATAATATACATATTCTTCCCCCCCGCCCCCTCTGCCCCCGCAGTCATAATGTATTTCAGGCAAAGACGCTCCAGACCTCCCGATCCTGTCTCATTTTCTTAGCGTTAATACTTTTTCGATACCATCAGCCTTTGGGTTCAGGGGTGTGGAGAAGAGAAATGAAGATCTCTAGCTTATAGTTTCTACCACAAAAATACCGCTAAAAAACCCCCACAAAGTGCTTTCAATGAAGACACTAATTTACCCTTCATATTGTAAGGTTTTTTTTTTTTTTACTAATTTAAAAATTTAAAAATTTTTTTCTCTCTAGAGTCTCAGGGGGAAAAATGAAGAAAAAGCCCGCATCTCCTCAGAACCCGTCAACACAAATCGCATTCAAATGTCAAACGGAGTTTAGTATCTTCCTATCATACTTAAGGCCATTTCTGCTGTTCACATTTAAAGTTTACTTTTGGAGGCTATTGAGATGCTTTGGTGTTTTCCTCTGGGGCAATCAGATTGAAACCGATCAATATTTACTCAGTCTGAAAGGGCTGTTGAAAAGGCAGCTAACAACAAACTGCTTAGCTGCTCTCCCCTCTTTAATCTCAGGTTCACCGAAAGTTCAAGCAGAAATGAATTCGGTGATGGGTCACTTTAGAATAAATCCCAGTAGTTAATCTCACAGCCTTGATAAAGGCAACAATTACAGAGTCATCTCTCTCCCTCCCTCTCTCTCTCTCGCTGTCTCCCTGGCAGCGGCAACTTTTCTCTTATTTTTGCCCAGCATATTTTTACTAAATTTTAACAACCCTCCTCTGTTTTGCGGAAACAGCAAAAACTCGGCATCTCCCCCGCGCTACATCCGACGCTCAGGCGGGTATCCCCGGCGAGAGGTACCTGAGTGAGGGAAAAAACCATCCCGCAAAGGACCCGGCATTTTCAAACGAGGGTCCGGGGGCAAAGGGAGGCGTGCTTGGGGCTTTCTCCTCAGCAGTGACGGTGGGTGGAAAGGGATGGCTGGAGAGGCACTCGGCAGCTGGAGGCGCTGGTGTAGCCGTGCTCCCCTCTCCATCCTGTATGGGAAAAGAGTAGAAATCTGGGCAAAACGCGAGAGATCTCGCCGTTAATTGCTGGGACTCTTCAAAGGCCAAAGTTCACATAATCACTGCATAAATGCATGCTTAATAAGGATTTATTAGTAATTCTCTAATGGCAGCTCACGTTTGGGCTATAGACTCGAGAGGCTTTACACCGGCAAACTGCTTTTCAGGAGCGATGCCCCCTCCCACCCAGGAATTGCCGGGGGACCCTGGGCACGGAAGGCGATGAGCTCCCGGCCCGGCCCTGGGGATGCTGCGAACGGGGCCGGAGGCCGAGGCCGCCGGCGGGAGAGCTCGGGCGGCAGCGCCGAGCTGGGGACGGACCCGGGGGAGGCCGCTCCCGCCCGCAGCACGGTCGGACCCTGGACCCGGCGGGGACACGGGGCTGTCATTTTTTTTGAGGGGGGAAAGAGTAGTTTAGGAATGTTTTCTGTGTAGGCTTAGGAGCAAGATCTCTTGTTTTTCTTTAGTAATTCGCTCTGTGAGATCGCAGTAAATTAGTAACCACAAAAAAGGATTACGTAAATAATGGAATTACTAGTATATGAATAAACAGATATATAATAAACAATAATATATGAATAAACAGATGTATTTTGAGTAACTAACTTTCTTTCTTTCTTTCTTTCTTTTTCATTCTTTCTTTCTTTCTTTCTTTCTTTCTTTCTTTCTTTCTTTCTTTCTTTCTTTCTTTCTTTCTTTCTTTCTTTCTTTCTTTCTTTCTTTCCTTCCATCCATCCATCCATCCATCCATCCATCCATCTTTTTTTTTTGGTCTGCCTCTCTAACTTTTTCTCTCTTTCTCTCCCTCTTTCTCTTTCCCTTTTCCCTTTCTCCTTTTCCAAGACAAACATTCCTTTTCTCCCTTAGGCACACTACTTGGCCGACTTTCATTGTTAACATTATTCTTTTATGGTTTATGTGTCATAAAATATTACAGGTCACAGTTACTCCTGTTTCAAGCTCGGAAAGACCAATGAAATCAATGGGCGCTCTGGGGAAAAAGATCTTCTCTTGTGCCTAGGCATTTGGGAGCAAACTGTGTTGATTTTGATCATGCAAGGAGTCCTCTTTGCCATATAACTTCAAAAGGATTACACATTTCACGAATACGAGCAGGAATGGGTCCGGAGAATGCTTCTGTGCTACTTTTTATGGGGCAGTGACACACTGTAAGTCTTTGTTCCACATGGAAAATGTTTCAACTATTACTTTTACCGATATTTTGGCTTTCCAGTCTATTTTCCTTGAAAGTGTATGTCTCACAAAGTTAAATCGGGACTACCGATTCTGATAAAAATGTTGTCGAATAATGATCAGCCTCGACTACGATGAAACCAGTAGCCAGCTGATGACTTTTCCAAGTGCCCAGTTTATAAACACAAACTCAAAGTATTGCAAAACTTCTCCCGCTCAAGAAATTAAAAGTAGCAAAAAGAAAAAAAATAATCAAATAACCTCAAATACAAGGGGAACAGCGGGAGGTACGAAGCCAATCTCAGTCACAAACTCTCGTGCCTATGTTCACATCGGTCTCAGCCGGAGGGATTAGGAACATACAGGGGCTCATGGAGCGTTTTGCTCTCCGGAGTTGTAGATAGTGTCCGAGCGGTCGAGAGCCAGGGGACGTGGGCGCCCTGCCTCTGTGTTTGCCCCGGTGCCTGTCTCGATGTCCGCCCAGCGTCTCCGCGCTGCGCAGCGGCTCCTGTTTGCTTCCGATAAGCTTGGCTTTGCCAAGGTACTTATACGTTTTCTAATTCCATCCCATGCAGAGTTGTAACTCTCGGCCAGGAAAGAAAAAAAAAAAGAGAAGAGGAAAGGAAAGAAAAGTAAAAAAAATAGCAATATGCTATAGACTATTATAAATTAAAAAGAAAAAGAACAAGGAAATATCTGCTTTGACTGAGCACTTCGCTAACGCATTTTGTAGGGATCGATTTCATTCGCAGCTGTCGTTGTATTTGATCTTCGGGAAATTACTAATAGGAGGAAAATTCGTTGTGTGAATTGTGATAACAACGGAGCGGGGCTGCGGCCGCCGGGCGGCTCCGCTCGGCGCTCGGCCCGGGGGCGGCGGGGCGCGGTACGCGGCCGCCGCGCTCCTCCGCACCCAGCTCAGCGCGTCTCTCCCGCGGGACTCTCCTGCGGGGGCTGCAAAAGTCAGGCTCACTCGAGGGGTGCCCCGGCCTCCACCCCATCTCTGCGGGCGGGAGGCTGCAGGCTGCCCGGCCGAGCCTGAGGTGGCACCGCAGCGCTGAGCAGGGGATATCGCTTCTGATGTCCTTTGTCTATTAATACAGCCATCACCAAATCCCGGATAACCTCCCTTTCCCTCTGTCAACACCCCTCCGCTCCAGCCCGTGCTGGGGGAAGAGGGATGGGACCTGCCATCGGGGTCCTGTAGCAAGGGGGTGCCCCTTTTAGGGGTAACTTGGTGACAGATGTTGACGTTTCTAGGGAGCTCGGTAAACACAAAGTTGGACTGGACTTTTTCATAGCCCATGTGTTTTTCATCATTCCCCGTCAGGCTCAGACCAAAGGCAGAAGCTTCCCTCTTCACACTCCTCATCCCCTCTCATCTTCAGCAGTCACTCAGCCCCGGTGACAAGCAATAAAGAGCAGAGAAAACACAGGAGACCAGCTTCGTTAAGTAATGAAAAGAGATGGGGGTGAGGATGAGGCTGGTGGTGGAAATAAAGGGCCTCCTCCACTGGACACCAGCGAACCCTCAGGTGTAAAGCACACCTGTATAAATCACTTCTGGGAGCAGTGGGGGCATCTTGGAGAAGTCTTGGCGAACAACCACTTGTCCAAACTTCCCACTGCCTTCATAAGGTGAAGGTCATGGAAGGGGCTAAGCCATAGAAGTGGGAATTTCTACACAGTTTTAATTGAAACTCTTCTGTTTCAATAAAACAAAGTTTTTCTTTACTTTCGGGTCTATTATCTCAAATAACTCTTGTGCAAAACATCAGTTGCAGCAGAAATGTCATCCAAACCTCAACTTATTTTCTTAGCATAGTTGTAAAATATTCCCACTAGCATCCAGCAAAGGTAGACACTTGGACCAGATTACTCTATTTTGCAAGAAATAAAATCCCTGCAGCACTGCTCTGCACTATCAGTGGATTTAACATCCTTGCATAGTTCTGTGGACAGATGGGTCATAAAACAAAAGGCATTGGTGGGGTAGTGTTGTGTTCTTCATGCTGTGATTGGAAAAAAAAAGGGTAAAAAAAATAACACTGTCTAGAAACTGAAAGGTGATCCCATCTGAGCTGAGCCATCTGAGAGCCATGCATATTTCACTGCACAAAAATGTTATCTTGGAGGAACACTCCTACCAGCAAACAGTATTAACATGAACAATATGTTTAGACATAGAAATGGGTATTGCAGACAGGCAGGACCCCATGGGGTTTTGCAGTTCATTGCATTCCCCCTGTATATTTTATTTTCTGTATTTCTGACAGTGCTATGAGGGAAGGCAGTGATCGCGGAAGTAGAAGGTGAGGCAAAAAGGTCTGAGAAGACCTGTCTTCAGTGACAGAGCTCAGATCCCACTGCACAAGAAACATGCAGTGTTTTTCTATATCCATAGGAACATGTATGTCCCCAAAAACTTAGATTCACGTAAAAAAGCATTACCCAAGCTTCTTTCTAGTCAGCTGACAAACTGAAAGATTTGAATGTTAGCAGAGGCTTGTACCTGATACATACCTTGGCTTTGAGTGGGACCTACCGTGGCTCATTGCTCAGGGAGACGCAGCTCACCTGAGACCCACAAGTCTGCAAATCCAAAAATTAGCCTCATTGAGCCTGGTGATCCACCAGTAAAGATAAGTTTTCTCTCTTCAGATCATATCTTTCTCACCCCAGGGTCCGAACAGCATTTATACAGTAAAGTATATAAGGAATGCAGCCAAACCCACAGAAAATTCTGCTGAGGACCCTCTAACAAGACAGTTTGATTGCAAATCAGGTGAGAGACTCTAGAAATCCAGATAATCTCTATGTAATCCCCTTTTTTGAACATCATGATGTGTTTTGAGACTGGTCAGCCTTACAGGGTGACTCCCACTTTTGTTGGAGCTGAAAGAGGAGACAGCTATTACCTTGGGCTTTGGATTAGGCCCTAACTGCAAACTCCATATTCAACAACAGGCAAAAATTTCCACTTTGCTTTTCACTGAGAAGACAGCAGGGCAGACTGTACACTAAAAGCAGTGCAAATATAGCAAGAAATCTTCTGATCACAGGTTCCAGGTTTTTTTTTTTGTTTGTATTCTATAGATAACCAACCACAGATGAATTCTGATTGTGGAAGGGGAAGGTGTTGCATTTAAAATATTTGCTGCTATCAGAAAGAAAATTTTTTCTCACTCTATCCCGTAGGTGGGAATCAAAATAATTGCAAATCTTTGAAGTCTAAATACAAATCTTAGCTGCAACCTGAACTATGATATTGTTCAAAATATGGGAATGAAGGAAGTTCTTTAGAAACTGGTCTTAACCAGGATAAAATACAGAACACATAATGGGACCTTCTTCTACAGATCTTATTCATTAAAATCAGTGGAGTTTTGTCTTAGAAAATACTCCAGACAGGATTTTTTAACCAGTAAACATTCTTTAATTTGATGTTCTACAAATTAAAATAAGAAATGAAAATTAGTTACCACAAATGCAGCATTTAAAGCAACAGTGAGCCCATGTTAACATTGATTCTCTCTCTGTGTCTCCTTCTCTCTTTCTTTATAAAACTTATGTACTCTGTCGATAAAATACCATCCTCTTTCATAATAAATCTGTTGTTTCAAGCTAGGATGCTACCGTTTCCTTTCCCATGTAATTTATTGTTGTATTGATTCTAAAGCTGTGGTTCTCTATTTCCCGCCTGTTGTATTAAAAATGAGTTCTAATTGCAAGGCAGATAATCTTTGGTCGAAGGACCTCACAGAGTATTTTAACTGTAGCTAAGGAGATTTAATTTGATTAATAGAGAAATGTAAGCCTTGAATATTTAAAATGATAATTTTCAGTTTAGGAAAAAAAGAGAGGCAGACAAAGAAGGGAGGTTAATGGATCCAGGAAAAGCATTCATAGATCAGCATGAGCAGATGTTCTTTTACTTTTCTGTCAACGTTTCTGGTTTGTTGTGCATATAGAAAAACAAGCTTTTCAACTCTCACCACGATTTCAGCCTGTTGCCAGCTTTGCTTGCCTGCAGGATATCTGCTTATCTAGCATGGGAGCGGGATCAGGCCTCCTCCCCTTTGGTCTAGAAGAAGGAAAGCAACCTTTCACATGGGCTACAAGCTTTGTCACACTCCCCGCCCCCCACTCCTCTGCACGCACATTTTCAGCCCTCAGATCTTTATTTCATAAAATTCCTTTCCTCTTAGAGACTGAAATACTGGCCAGGAGATGAATGGAAGAGCTGAACAGTATTAACTGCATTCAGGTGTGTGTTGGCTGAGACAAACCTTTTCCTTGAGGGCAGGATGCATGTTCAGCCACGTGGGACAGTGATCCCCATGCAGCTGTACAGGGTCCCCTGTACCCCTGGTGGCTGCACTCAGCGTGGAATCTCAGAGTGAGACGGCTTCTGTTACTACATAAAGGAAATGCCAATAGCCATTTTCCTCGGTGAAGCACCTTCGAGAGCTGCCCCATGTGCTGACGTGTCTGAAGTGTCCATGTTGAAGGAAAAGACCGATCTAAAGGTGCATGGGTGTGTCCTTTAGGATTCATGAGAATGAGGCATGTTATTTCATGGTTTTAATCTTTAAAGCAGGTGTTTTGTTTAGTGCAATTCCATATTAGTTTGGAGCAGCAGCACCAAAAGTGTGGACTCCAGCCTGAGCCTTAAAATTAGGTTTGTTTGTCTCTAAATATTCTCCACTGCAAGGAATATTTATCAGCCTTGGAAAAAACAATCTGCATTTAAGTGAAGATTAAATAATCTAAAATATATTGTTCACGTCTCAGAGGGTAGGATTTTTTTTTTATTGTAGTAAAATATTTAGACTTAAAAAATGCCAACAGGCATCAAATAGATTTCCTTTCATCACAAAAGTTTAACTCCTGCTCTATTTGTGCTATATAAAAAGGCCTAGTAGTTTCAGTGGGGTGTTTCTCGGAAAAAGGACTGTGGAAGTAGCCCCAAAAGTCACACTGCTCATGAGGTGAACACTATCTGAGCTTGAAAAGAAAAAGGAGAAAGAAATGAAGACTTTCAGCAGCACTGTCTTGAGACATACCTGCTTAATGTGAGTTTGTCTGAAGGCAGGTACTGTGCTCTGCTCCAGAGATCCTGTCAGCTGAATCTGAAGGATGTTCCTTGAGCTGTCTTGTGAGAATATCCCTTTAATTGTGAGCAGGAGTATGTGTGCTTAGCCAGAATGCCACTACTGATAATATGGCTTTTTCTTGACCAGCAAAATGAATTCTAGATGCACTCAAAAGCTGAAGAGCTGCAAAATTCTTTTTAGGAAAATGGAGGAAATTAATTCTTCCTTGCATCCATTGTATTCTCCTACTTAAAAGAATATTAAAAATAAAGCTTTATCTAGATGTTTCCCAGATGCTTATCCACAGCTATGAGATGAGCTCTTCAGCATCTGTTCACCGGTGATCCAAGCCTTTCCAGTTTTCCAGCCTTTGGTGCAGTTCTTCCATTGCTATAATCTAGGTTAGGATGAGGATGGTCAAAAGGGCAAGCCTTGCGTGAGGAAAGGAGGTGGACAACTGTGCAGGGGCTCTGTTGGACACGGCTGCCACTGTCCCTAAGAATAGAAAAGAAAAGGAAGAAAAATAGGAAAAGAAAGAAAGAAAGAAGGAAAGAAAGAAAGAAAGAAAGAAAGAAAGAAAGAAAGAAAGAAAGAAAGAAAGAAAGAAAGAAAAGACCTAAACTTTATTTTAATGAAGTTTCACAAATGTGTCTCAAAAGGTTTTTTACCTTCCTTCCTTCCTTCCTTTCTTCCCTTTTTCCTTCCTCTCTTCCTTTCTTTCCTTTTTTCCTTCTTTCCTTCCTTCCTTTCTTCCCTTTTTCCTTCCTCTCTTCCTTTCTTTCCTTTTTTCCTTCTTTCCTTCCTTCCTTTCTTCCCTTTTTCCTTCCTCTCTTCCTTTCTTTCCTTTTTTCCTTCTTTCCTTCCTTCCTTTCTTCCTTTCTTCTGTCCTTCCTTCCGTCCTTCCTTCCTTCCTTCCTCTAGTTTAGACAATCTGAAAATATTACCCTTGTCACCCAGATGTGACTGTAAGATATAGGTACCTCCATCTCCCTTCTGGAATGCCCTTCCAGGTTTATATTGGGGTGTGTGGGAAGGAAAGGAGTATGTGTGGTTTCCTTCTCAGTGTGAGGTTTGAAAGGGAGGCTTTGATCTGAGCATCGATAACTCTGCTGAGGGTAAGGGTGGTGTTTTATTGTCATTGGATGCTTGTTTGTTTTTTGCTGCTGATTTCATGTCTTCTCCCAATTTCTTCAGTCTGGAATTCACAGACTTCTGCTGCAGGGAAAACATGGAAATTGTTTTTTCCTTGTCACAACGTGTTCTCTAATAGTTGCCTCCTTTTCTGCTGTCTTTTCTTCTGCTTTAATATCGTTAATAAGTGTTACCATCTGCTTAGGTACTGGGTACTACACATTGTGAACAAGGCCAAGAGTTTCTGAGGGGCTGGAACAGTGTTGTTTACTATTAGGCATAATGGAGATCATTGTCTTTGCCTGGGGCAGGTGTGCCGTGGCTGGAACAGACACAGAAATGCAGAACATGTGCTGGGGTTCAGCTATCTACAGTTTTCTTAAAAGGAGGTTTGGCTGTTGATCTCTTGGTGTTTACTTGATATGCAGGGACTCTTTTCTCCTGCCGTTCTCTGGCCCCTAGCAGGCTTAACCTTAGAGGGAAAGACACAACACATTGTGATGCTACTAACTGGTCAAAAGGCACTATCAGTTTTAGACAAGATAGGTACATGTCAGAATCAGCATAATTAACTGGAATGACAATTCTGTTAAATGTGTTTATGCCATTGCACCAGTAATAAAGCATGCGTAAATTTACAATTAAGGCATGTCTCTCTTCTATACCTTGGAGACTAGTGACAAACATTAAGAAGTTGTATAGCTGCAGAAGCTGAAGAGAGGTATTTATCACAATAAAAACATTAGGTGATGCATTTCCCAGATTATCTGTCCTTCTTATGCAAATACTCTTTTTGATGGAAATTTCAGGCCAAGTAATAATTATATTTCTGATCTGAAAGGTGATATTTCATCCCCTGAATTATTGTTTTCATTTGCAAGATGGATGAGAACCATATTGTTGACTACCTTCCATAAAGGTATTTGAAATAGTTCCCGTTTCACATTATGCATCAAGCTGCACTTTCTTTATATTGAGTGCACTGCACATTTCAGATCCACAGAGAAATTTTCAGGCATGCTGCAAGACATTTTCCTACATTGTACATAGATGCTACAGCTCCTGCTACAGTGATGGCTGGAAAACATCAGCACAAGTAAGATAAAGGTGATTTAAAGTTCGTCTGTGAGTCAGGCAGAGAACTGACAGCCATCTTTAACCAGCCTGACCCTGGGATGACCCTGAGCTCAGCTGGTTGTGAGATAGTTGGGTCTATTATGGGACAAAGGATCATATGTCTGACAGGATGCAGAGAACACATTACAGGATCACAGCTGAGTAACAGTGCAAGACATAATGTACATTTATTTGACGAACAACACAAGCAAATCTTGCCAAGAAAATTTAATTTCAACTATTTTGTTTATTTCGAGTCAATCTCTTTCTGCTGCCTATTTCGTGAAATTAATATAGCTTTTTCTCTTCTAGGAATGAAATAGACGATCATGCTAGTGAAATTTATAAAGCATGCAGAATGTACACTGATAAATTCTTATAATGGGGTTCCACATCTCTACTGTATTTCCCTCCCATGTGGGCTCAATCTGCATGTATTCAACATTAAATTTCAAACATCTTTGCCTACAAGCACATATAATTTGGTCAAGTGAGGATGGAAATGTCAGAGCTAGTGGAGCAGTGGCTAGAGAGAGAGCCATGGGCTTGAAACTGCATATGGCCTTGTAAGTGAGTAGCTGCACTCGTGAAAAATGCCAGGAACCCAAAATTTTGGCATGATAGTCTCCTCAAGAAGAGGGAGAAATACCCAAGTACCTTGGTAGGCTGAACTTCCTTCACATCTAGTTTCAGAGATAATGCTGTGGCAAAGGATTAGATATCTTCAAATTCAGCACTGGGAAAAGGGCTGACAGAGGTATGGAGAACCTGTATAACTTTGCACATCAAAAATTAGATCAGCTCTAGCCTCTCCATTGCAGAGCTCATCATGTACACGGAAGGGTATGACTGCTGGGCTGAAGATACGGAAGGCAAGGCTGGGGATTGCTGGGGCTTGCCTAGTTGGTTGGTCAGGCATTATCCAACGTGCCCTGACCCTGTTGCCGACCACAGCAGGTCTCTGTTGTGGAGGAAAGGGAGAGTGGGTGTCTCATTGCTAGTGCGTCAAGCAAGAGAGGTGGAGTGATGGGGAAGGAAGTCAGTACGTCTGTCAAATGACAGGTCCCTTAGCCCCTGTGAGGGAGGCAGGACCACATCTGCCACAACTTCTGGCAGTGCTGTGCCCGTGTCCCTCTACTGCCCCAAAGCTGCCATCCAGCATCACCAGGCAGGAGGCAAAAGCTTCAATCAGCAGAAGGAAAATTGAGAGTTAACCCCCTGCCCTTCCTGCGACCCCCACCACCGATGTGGAGGGGTGATGAGAGAGGGGGAATGAAGAGCTTGCACCACAGGCAAAGCTGAGAGCAGCACTTTACCTCAGCCAGCTTTCATGGGGACGGGGGGTTAATCTGCTTCCCAGGCCCTGTTGTCAGTAGCCACACGTCCTATTGCTCCAGGCAGGCTTGGATCTGGCTCGCAGTCCTATACAAACAGCTCACTCTTTACAGAGCTACTGCGCTGAGTGACCTCTTCTAATGTATTACTGGTTTATATTTGTGCTGATTGCTTCCAAAGGGGAAATGACATGAAGTGAATCAGTGTGACCTCATTAGCGTGGCTCACACTGGTAAATGGATGACCACCATTAGGAAGGCTCTGTTGTGGCAGTGCTTCCATCGTGTTACCTGTGGATAGTATCATCATCTTGCTATAACCTGCTGCAAAGATTTATGCACTATGCTAACTTGCGTGCTGCAGCTGCTTTCTGTCTTATAAATATTGACTTCTGTGCCAAAAACAACAACTTGGTACAACAGGAATTAATCTTCTGCTTGACTGATGCATCTTTACAGACCAGTTTGTCTTTAGAAAATAGAGCTCAAGAGAGTTTTATGATTTAGAAAAATACTTTGTAAGTTGATTTAAAATATAGGCTGTGATAAGCAGAGGCATCATTAAAGTGACATGGGGGCTATATTTTGCCTTCTAGATTTTCCTAACTGTGCCATCTGTTTGTCATCTCGACTTGTGTGAAATTTTAAAGGAATTGCCAGACTCCAGGTCCTGAATCTTTTCTGTATGTTGCAGTTTCTCAGATAATTTATCTATCACACAATTCAAGTGGTTTTAATTCACTTGATTTTTTTTTAAATTAAAAAAAAAAGAAAAAAAATCTTTAGGCAATCTGATTTATCAGAAGACTTGCAGATGTCCTCCACTGCCCTCAGCAATAGCATTACAGTGCCAAGGGAGGCAAAGTACATCTCCCACCTAGTGTTAGACACTAGGATGAGGTCACAATATTGCAGAATTCTGGAGTTAACAGTAAATAACAACACACAGAGTCAGGGTTCTAAAAGATTAGAAGACAGGACATCACCTTATCTTAACCAAGATCCTTCTAGGAAGACTTGTGCACTCTAATGCCTAAACAAATGTATTTTACTGTGCAAAGGAACCACTGAGGATATTTGATCTGAAGATGAACTTACAGTATTTTGACAACTGCCCTCTGTTGAAGTTTAGGTATTCACAGCTCCAATTACAGCCGTTTTTGTAAGCCTGTCCATACTATGCATGACAGTGAGAGAAAGCGAGTACTCCCTACTGCAACAGAATTTCTGACTTGATTATGCTCCTATGGATCATGTGAAAATTAGAAAGGTGGTATGGTTTAGAACAGCATTGACTCAGGTATGTTACCATGTATTATGGTTTTATACTCCATAGGCCAGATCTGCTGGACTTGCAACTGAATTTTTGTTCAGATGGAGACTTCCGTGCTGGTTCTCTAAGGGTTTTCATAAAGCTCATTGCCGTGCACCCCTGAATAAGCAGGATGGCAGCAGTAAATCCACTCGTGGAGTGAAATTTTTATCTCCAAAATGGAGCCAGTCACTGGGTTTTCTCACAGTTCTCACCCAGGCAGATGTTTGGTTTGTGCAATGTCACAGTGATGCCTCCAGCGCCATTAGCATATGCTCTCCACACTGAAATACACCTTTAGGTCAGTAAAATTTGTGATAAAATATCAATAACCGCTGTGGGGTGGAACCATTAATAGAGAGCCGATCTGGCTGAGGCTGTCACTGATATGAAGTTTGAGAAATGCTAGACCATAACCCCTCTGAAGGCTGAAGTAATCCGAATGGCTCATTTTAGTTGTTCCACACCAATGGTTATTTTTGCCACGAATATAAGGTTTATACATCTCAGAAAAAAAGAACCATGAGAAATGCTACAGGTGTATAATACCAAAAAATTAATAGTCTTTTAGAAAGCTTGCTTGTTATGTAGTGATACTAAGCATTTGAGTTTTACATTTGGTAAACCAGAAGCTTTTTTCTTTTATAGCTGATTCCTGTGCTTGCTCAGTGTTTAAGAATTCAAGCAGGTAGATGTTTGTGCAGCCTGAGCTGTTTGGCAGTCTCAGAAATGGACTTTAAAAATTTTTCTGATGTCTTATCTGTTGGAGATGGATATGCCCATGCATTTAAAATTATGGTGCTGAGTGTCTTCAAAATAAGACTTGTTTTTTCCTTCAGAGGAGACAGCTAGACAAAGTAAACCAACACCGAATTTTAAGCTTCATCCCTGTATGGCTCCTAATGCAAACATTCTCATATGGGAAAAGAGTATTTATTTTGTGGTCAATCCTCTAAAAAAACAACTGAACTGATTAAAATCACTTTCAATCAATAGGAATTGTAATCAGTAGGAATTTTCATCGATAGGACTGTGGAACTGTTAACTGAGAATTCAATTTCTGTTGTGATTATAAGCTCCACATCTATTTAATTACTTCAGGTGCAATGCTGTTACCAGGAGAAGGTTCATTCATAGTAAAAGACATATAATTGAAGCATTTTAATATATAGTTCCAAATTGTGGCAGTGATTAGTTTACAAAAAAAAGTCCTCTGACTGATAAACTCTGCATCTAATTATAAATATGCCAAAACACAGATGGGATCTTCAGTACATACATGTTCATACAGAACATTAAGGGGTTCATATTAAGCAAATGAACATATTTTGGGCTCTAGGATTGACTAATGTATGGAAAGTAACGTGAAGCTGTAGTTTAGATCAGTTAAATTGAAGATTTCAAACTCCAATGTAGGAAACTTTATGATAGCTTAGTCTTAATTCCAAATTCAAACCTACAAAGCAAAGGGTCCTTAGTTCTTTTCTCAACACCTTCCACAAATGAGATACTGATCAACAGCAGAGAAGCAATTGCTACTGTTTTTTGTTTACAGAAAGCAAACCCAGATGCTTGCACTTGGGCAGCTCCCTGGATCTGTGGTGTGGGTTCATCAGCAGGAGCTGTGGCTGAAGGCCCAGAACTGGCCAAGATCATGTGAATCCTCACCTCATCTACGAAAGTTGCCTGCTCCGTCAGTGTAGCTGTCTGTGCTCCTGAGGGCTGGGCTGCCCTGACACTTTATGTTATATCAGGAAATTATGATTTTATTACACAATGGGCTCAATGATACCTTTGTTTCTGAGAAGGTGAAGGTTTTGTGGAAAGAGTTTTCTTCCTTATCTAACTTTAATCTTGAGATCTTAATCAAACAAGCAGATCAGAGTCAGCGATATATGGACAATGTTTCCTGTTTTCATGGCTCTCTTGAGGCATAGTCCACTAATATTTCAATCCTTGACAGCACTGTTAGTTCTTGGTGTGTGTGCTACTTGATATTACTGATTTCCTTAGGCTCTGATGTTTCATGCACTTGTGATTCTGTCCCAGAGGTGTGAAGTCAAGCACAGGCATTTCTCTGGATTTTTGGATCAAAGAAAAACTATGAACAGGTATCCTGCTGCTTCAGTCACAGCTGAGTTTTCAAGCAGCAGCTGAGCCCAGCTCTGTGCCAGTACAACTGCAAGAGAAAAAGGCTTCAGACAGAAATTGTCTGCACGAGGTGCGCAACCCTCAAGTTTCCTGAAAAGTCCCCTTGGACTATGAGTTGTCCATCAGAGTGGATGAGGTGAGCATTTCTGTGTTGCAGGTTCAGCACAGTCATTCATTTATATTTAGGAGAGGAAGGAGAGATCTTTCCTGTTCCCATGTCTCCCTCCTCACTTTCCTTCTGCTGTGTTAAGGTGAACTGGAATGAGACTGCTAGCAGAAAGCCAGCAAAAAGTGAGAGGTAGACCTAGCCTTGAGCCTTACTCATGTTGCTCTGAAAAAGTTGAAATTTGTTTAACTGGAGGCCATGGCAGGGGGAGACGCAAGAGCAGCATTTCTCCAGGTGTCAGGAAAGTTCACTCTTGCCATGAATTGTTTTTTTCCCCTCAATTTCAAATACTTGTAAATTTCTCCCAAGCTTCTTTAGAGCTGAAAGCTTTGATGCTTGATCTCGGTTCATAAAAGACCATTTTCTTTCTGCTGAAGTTTTGAGGAAAATTCTTTTATCAAACTTTGAATCACAGAAGAGTGAGACAGTGAACCTTCTTATAGACTGCAACTTAAAAACAAGCAAGCAAACAGAAGTACCCCAGAGAAAACAATATCTAATTTTGAGGCCTGAATGTTCTTCTGTAAAGGTTAATGCCCTAGCCCAGATGCACAAAATTCAAGAAATGCCGTGTGCAGAAGAATCCTATGTAAAATCTCAAGTTTGTAAAACAGTGTTGAGAAACAATTTCTAAGTGTGCATGGCAAAAGTATTCCTTTGAGAAACACAAAGGAAAACCCTCTAGTATGACAATCTGGGAATTGGAGAAGCACTGTCTTCTCCGTTTGGTTGAGTGCCACGCTGGGACCAGACTACTGTGGGGGATTTGGAAATGCCTTCAGATGGACCCATCTCAGCCTAGTGAGGACTTGCCCATCCCATCCCACTGATGGCCTTTTTGGAAACCAGATCAGCACTGAATTTTAATAACTGTCTTATGCAATCAAAATGATCCAAGCAATGCATTTGCTATGAGTGTTTGTTGCATCTAAGCAGTAAGTTTGTGGCAAATATCCTACCGTTACATTTCATATTTTTAAAAAAAATTTCAATAATGGCTTTAAAATCAGTTAAAATCTTTTCACAATTTAAAATGAATGAGGAGATGGCAGGAGTATATCTCAATTGCCAATATGGATCCATAGACACGGATGGATTTGGGGTTTGCACTGGTAACCAGCTCTCTTCGATCCAGTAGTGAGTGTGGATGCCTGCTTAACCGGACTATGGGATGTCCAAGCATACAGAGGTGCTGTTAGCCTCAACATTCCCTTGTGTGTTATTGGCTGCAGAAATTCAGTGAGCTTTAACGTTTTTCATCTGATAGGTCATCTAGAACTGGGCAGATATTTATATGGATACATAGATTCTATTTGAAATTCAAGTATTTGTCCTTCATAAAACACCACATTGATTTTGGACTTTTTTAAGCTATAAGGTGCTAAGCATATTCTGATGGCCTGATTTAATATGATGCCAGACAAAAGCCTGTAAAAGAGCGGATGCCGTGAAATAATACCAGCAGGAATATGTAATGAAAGCAAAGTAATAGTGTTTACAAAATCAAGGCTTATCATGCTGTGTAAAGCAAGGCTCTTATTTCAGCTGTATTCAAATCTGGGCTCTTCTCACTGGTTTTGTCTTAATAAAGAAAACACATGTCATACTGGCAAATAGAGCAATCCCTATTGAGAATAAAATGCCCATTGTTGTCATAATGGATCTCCATTGACACATTTAACAGCTTGAATGTATACATTTCAGACACTATAACTTACACTAATTAATCTTTATTACATCGTTAGTGCCCTGTAAAAAAAACAACCAACAAGCAGAACCTCTGCAAGAACATGTCATTGACATTAAATGATAAGCCTGCCTGATGTTACTAAAGTTAAACTTTATTTTGAAACAGAGATGCTCTAAGAACCTTATGCAGTGAGTGGATAAACCCAGCCAAAAGAAATGCTGTCCTCCATCACTTTAGGATATAAACGCAACATATTCTTATCTGATGATGAGTTACGGGATTTCTGTGTTTAGAATTCAGAGGATTACTAAAGAGATTATCTGATCTGTCAATCAAACTGATATCTTGATGACTTGGAATACTGCAACAGATTTAGCAAAGTGTCTTTGCGCTAATGCTCATTCTGGATGTCACGGTTAACCAACATCTTAATTACATACAATGAATAATCTCTCCAATGGCTTGTTATACTAAGACAAGTCTCAGAAGTGACATATAAGCACAATACATAGCTGTGAGCCACTTAAAACTTCAGGGCCCCACAGAAGGACGGCTAAAATAAAGAATTCAGTTAGCCTTACCCAGACTGAGTTGAATGACTTTGATTATGGCATGCTTTGGAAGCTAAGCATCCTTCAGCCATTCCAGAGGACTCAGATGACCATATAGAAAGTCCAGATACAGGAAGCACATGGCTGAATACTCGGCCACAGAAACTAGATAAGTGAAGTTGAAATAATCTGCTTATATCAACTGCTGCTACTATACTGATGCACATGGTGAAGAGAAAAAGCCACAGCACAGTCAGCTGAAAGAAATTTCTCTCATTAAGCACTGGCTTCACCCAGGTGTCCAGTAGGACCCGGAGGCTTTGCAATGCCCTATCGGCCTCTGGGCCAATAGGCTAATGAATTGGCAAGCTCACCTGTCTTCTTTACCTCACCTTCTCCACTTTCCTGGATGAATTTTTGTTCTCACTCCTCCATATGTCTGCTATCTCACAGGGACATTTTAATGAGGAAAAGAGGATTTCCCAAGTAGTGATGGACACATATCTGCATGCTACCTGAGCACTGATGGTGTGGAATAAATGGTATTTTGCACTCATAGCTGTGGTGTTAGATTGTTTGAGAAAAGGGCTGGGGGGATGGGGGGCACAGACACAAAACAATGCCATGCACTAGAGAAGAGGTGTACAGATAGTCTCCAAAATCCAGTGAAAAAAAGCCTAATAAGTGGGAACAGTTTCAGTAAAGCACTTAATTTACCTGCCTTAGACTTGTCAGGCATGTTATCTGCGCTATTTAGGCAGCCCTAGGTATAACTGCTGAATGATCTAACGTGATTTAAACACGAAAGCTTATCCTGGCTGCAGCTGACAGGGCTGACTGCTCTCCATCACAGCCTAATATGGAATTGCAGCAAAATAGTGACAGTGGGCTATCACTGTCCCCTCTGCAGAGGAAGGGAATGTCGCTAACATAGCTGGATCCCTTAAAACAAGGCATTGCTGAAGAAAGTTGGTTTCACTGAAAATTCTTGTAGAAAAGAGGTACATCTATAAGCTTTTGTCATTACAGAAGGCCAGGGATTATTTTCAAAGAGACAATCTAAAATGGCTGAGTGCTTATTCTCACCATCATGCAAACTCATCTGTGCTCTGCAGTGCACCCTCATCTAAAATGCAGATTCCTAAAAATCAATGCAATTAATTCTCTGTCTGGGTAGTGAAAACAAACACAACAGTTATGGTGGTTAATACATATGACACATTCCTCTGATTTGTATTGGACATGTTTTCTGGGATGTTCTGCAATAGCTAAACATAGACAGTACAAAAAGAACCAGGTTCTCAAGTGGTGCAAGCTGAGGAGAGATCGAACATTTCTTTCAAGAAGATCTAGCAAAAAAGCTCAAAGGATGAACAAATATGAATTCCTGTAACTGTAGATTTTCTTTATCTGGTTCTATTTATAGCCAGTTTCTGTAGAAGTTCTTATGTTCCTGTTTCTAGATACAACTATCCACATGAAGTACATTTGAGTATTTGCTTCATGATTGCTCACATGCTTATACCAGTAGGAAATGGAAACTCTGAAATGACCAGCTACAACACAGCTGCATGGCCTAATGTGAGAATAGTCATAGCCAGGCAATGGAAAAGTTGATCAGTGATTAACTGATTAAGATTGAGAAGGAAATATGGTCAAAATGAATCAAAGTATTCACACTTGGCATTAAATTAAAGTTCTGGTGCATTGTTATAGAGTATCTTAATGTTTGTCTAATTGTACTCTAGCCACCTGTGCCCGGTATGTGTAACAGGTCCTCTGTAGCTAAGACAGAAAGCAATCATCTGCTAATTCTGACTGTGCCCCATAGCAGTTATGACTTAAATGTGAGGAATAGATGAGAGAGCTACAAAGTTTCTTTTACCTCATTGATGCACCCCTGGCATAGGACACTGACTCATAAAAACTGCATGATCCTTATGGTGGGGTGGGCCACTCTGATTTACCATTTGCACGTCAAGACAGATCTTTTGCTACCATAGGGTCATTGATCTCCGCATGGCAATAGACACTCCTCAACAGGAGAGAAAAAAAATCCCCCATGTTTCTTACTTTGGGCTCAATAACATCAAATGAACAAATTGACCTTGCACAGACATTACCCAAAATGATGTGCATGCCGTGTTGTTCCCAGTTCAAAGAAACAGTACACTGCTTTAAAAATAAAATGGTAGAAATTGGTAATTTAACGGCATGTAGCAAGCAGTTTTCAGCTTTCCCTGCTGTGAATCAAGTCCGTGCCTTTCTGTCTTAATCAGAATTTTATTTAAATAAGTTTCATTGTACCACAAGAAACAAAATTGTCAACTCATTGTCTTGCAGTGAGCCATGTTGTCTGCAGGGCCAGCTCAAAGTTTTCAGCAATGTTAGCAGGATTGAATTTTGCAGTCCCAAGGCTGGAGGACTGGGCTTGTCCTGCTGGCTGAATGGGGAAGGACGAAAGAAGGGCTGGAACGGAGGCGAGTCCTGGAGAGCAAGGCTTGCTACTCCTGTGCCACTGGGGTGGGACATCTGCCACATCCCCTTACTTGACTTTCCAGGGCTCTGCTGGTAGGTAATGCAAAAGCTATCTTGCCCGTTTCTATCTGTCATCTGCTCGAGGTAACTGCTGACTTCGCCAGCGGCAGTGCCAGCTGTGGCTATTAGCTTGTCACATTGGATGCTCCGTGGAAGGCAGAGCAAGTTCTGGGGCCACTGAGCCACAGTGGGAGAGAGGTTTCGATTGGCAATGCGCCTGTGAAACTGCCTTTCCCCCAGTGAAAGTCTGGCTGTTCTTGTTTACTCCTTTATGCAGGTATTGTTTCCATCTCCCACAGAACTGGTATGAAACGTGTGTCTTGCCTTTGAACTCAAAGATCAGGATGAATTCTCCCCTTCACTAGCATTTGACTATGGTTGGGCAGGGTGAAAGGGAGAGAGGCAACATTAATCTGATCCTGAATATAATTTAGATTTACTGAGAAATGTTAAACACTGGGTCTGTCCTGCCTTGTCCTCAACAATCGGCATTCCTACTGCACCAGTGCCAGCCCTGCCTCCTTCATCTGTGCTTACCTGTAGGATTCTTCCTTGGAGGGAACTCTCCATTGTCCATTGTGCACTATAAATGCTGTCGCCTCAAGGATGCAAAGAATTGGAATTCAGTGAGTTATCTAATTTACCCCAAATTGAGGAACACAGGATCATGTAATCTTTTACTGGTTGCAACTCTTGCAAGCTGCTGTTTTCAGGCATCAGGAACAAAAACTTTTCTTGGTCCTGAACTGGTTGAAGAGGCTTTATTAGGATAGGACTAAATTGGCTTAACAAAGAAGATGGCCTAATCTTAAATCTAGTTCTAAATTCCTAACTGAAATACAGAAACTGCAGTAACTTTGAAACCAGATGTACCTGTGTTACCAGAGAGGGGCAACACAACGTCCTTGGGGCCAACCCAGCCTGCACAGACAGGTGCTTCTCGGGCATCCCCTCTGGGAGATGTTTTAAGTGCTTCAGGTTAGTCTGTGGGCTCCATCTATCCTATCAGCCCTGCCTGGAGTGATTAGGGCAAGAAAGGTGAGTCAAGGTTGGTCTGGCACATGGATCCTTCTTATCTCTGATACCACTTGCAACCAGCACAGGCAAGATACATGCCGCCTACCCTTTGTCTTGTGAGTGTCCGGTTATGTCTTAGGAGCAAACTGGGAGTCCCAACATTTTTTGGAGCACTGTCTCTGGGCTTGCTGCTGCTCTGGAGACACTCCATGAACACTTCTCCCGCTCATAAGGTATCCTGTGATGAATATTTGAAACACTTAGTTATGGCCTTAAATACTTGGGTTAAAGCAGTAATTGTAGCTAATCACTGAAGGGAATAATGAGACACTTCTAGATATCAGATGACCTTACCACAGTAATACCTGTCTTGTCACGTTTTATTGTCTAGTGACATGATGAAGGTTTGGAAGATAATTGAATAGCAGGCATTCACAAGTGCAGCAGTGATTAAAGGAGCAAATAGCCTAACAAGCATGGTCAGGTACTGCATGTGTTTCAGCTGTTCATTTTGCTGAAGGCCAACAATTTATCCTATGCCCAGTGGCTACTGACTCTTCAGGCCAGGTAGATGCAATAAAAGTGGAATGTTAATTGGCACAGAATGCAAGGCCTTAAAGGGACAGTGTTCTAGCAGGTACTGGTGATACCTTATTCCAAGTTGTTTTGCTCTTAAATTTTAATTTAAACCATGGTCATAGAAATGCTTATGGGAAGGAATTAATAAAAGAGGCAGCATGTTTTGACACATATTGGGCATCCTCATTTTGAAGTGAAATCCAGGGCTCATTTTTTTCCTGCAGATGAGAAGACATAGCAAATGTTTTCAAGTAATGCTAGCGGTATATGAGAGAGGCGCTCTACTAATAAATGTGGAAAAATGCCAGTGTTGTGGAATTATTGACAGGTCTGACATAAAATTCAGTTTCTCCAATGCCGTTCCATCGAAACAGAATTAATGGGTTATTAGACTCCCAGAGTCTGTGACTGCAGGTATATCACTCACTAAACAGTTTCCCAGCTATGCAGTTACGGGGGAAAGGCCAATGTTACGCTTAAAAGCGTGTCAATACTTTTGGTACAGCAGGTAGCTGTCTTGCTGCTTGCAGGATGACTGACTCACTGTGGAAATAGTTATAATCGGTTCCCCACATAGTTCGAGCTTTATAACAGATGTAGGGATTCTTGAAACTTGGGAACAGCTTGAGAAAGAACTCCTCGGGAGATAGTTTAAATGTTCAGTGTCCAGGCTCAGTTTCACAAAGGTGTTTAAGGTTTAACCCTCCAGAGACTAAATTCCCACTAAGACCAGGGGGAAGTACCCCTGTATGTTTTAGTTTTTCAGATATCATTGTGAATTTGACCTCTAGCATCTATAAAGCCTCCTGTTGAGTGGTAAAAAATGTTTCCACTCTCCGGAGATTAGGCATATTGGTTAGCTACACTAATCCCCATCTGTCATGGAAAAAAAAAAAAGAAAAAAGAAAGAAAAAAAAAAAGCAGGGGAAAAAAAAGAAAAAAAAGTAACTGAGCTTTGTAGCTGGAAAGCAACTGTCTCTCCCATGCTATACTAACTTGCTGGCTTGCTGGACCATTAAACCAAGCTATGCTTGGAGATTTGCCACATCTCCTGTTTTCTCATGAATGGGACACTGACAGCAGTTGAGATCCTCATATTGCCCAAGCTCTCCTGACATGAGAACTTGCAGTGATTACAGATGAAGGGTGTTGGTTACATCTGTTTCAGGGCTGCTCCACTCTCTCTGCTAACAAGCAGAACTGCCTCAGGCCAGTTCCCTGTTGTTTGTGGCACTCCTACCTTTTCTCACACTTGCTCATGAGGCAATGCACTGATATTTTTTCTGTGTGGAGCCTGGCTGCCAAGCATGTCCTTATCAGCTCATGTCACCAGCTGGATCAGCTGGACAGCAGGCTAGAAGGGGGAGATATGGTTGTGGTGCATTTTGAATGCTATTAAATGCACAAAGGCTTAGGAGGTTTTAACTTTGTAGTTTTAAGGATCACATATCTTGTAAAGGTATAATGATTCCTTCTTAAGGAATTTTCCACATATTTCCTCTTTGAAGAACTGGGAATATTCTACCCTGTGGAAGTGCTATACCACGTTTTAATAGTTTTTGCTTAGATTTTTAGACTGTCTTGAATGTGATAGATTTATATTTTCACTCAAATGCCACAGATTTCTTGTACATAAACCCCTTTTAAAATTCAAATCAATAAAGAGAGATCAAAAGTCTACATCCCCAGTCTTATTGAATGAGGCCATGGACCAAAACCAGAACAATAAGTGAATGCCATTTAGGAAAAAATGAGAGCAGAAATAATATGTAAATGTATGGAGAAAAACTCACTTACGGAACACAGTCATAAGCATCTTGACTTATGTCATCCACTTTATCTTTTTAGATACTTTTTTTTTTTATTTTTCAGGGAAGATAAAGTTTCATCTTGTGGCACAACGCAAAGGAGAGGTGAGCCTGGGGAGGAGGATGCTGAACTGCTGGGATCTTTACTTCTCATAAATGGCCAATCTTGGGGCTCCAGTAAGATTTTGATGTTTTCTCAGCTCCTTTCTGCCTCCTCTTGTTGTGTCTTGGTAGCACCTCCTGCAGAGAGGGGGAAGCATGCTAGTCAAGGAGGTGGGCACATGCCTCATGTGGTCTCGGTTCCTCAGAGCACATTGTCCTTGTGGGCCATTTGTCACCTAGCCTTACATTTGGGATAAAAGAACGAGCCTTTCAAGTGAACTTTCCCATCTTTTCAACTCTTGCTTTATTCCCAGCCATCACAGTCAGGCAATATTGAACTCTACAGCCCAGAATGTGGTCTTCAGCAATCTCTGGTTTGACGGTAGGGCCAGGGTATCTCAGCTGGGTCTTAATTTTAAATTTTAGGACCTCACTGAGTCCCAGCTTATTTTATTCTTGTTTTCTTCTGCGTGGGATTGGAGTGCCTCTGCTGTCAAAATTACTAATAGACCCCTGAGGCAGAAAATGTTTCTTCTGTAATGATACGTACTGTGCTACTTCACATCTGGAGTGCTGCAGGGCTACTCTTTTGGCTACCTCTCACTTTGCTGGGGAGTGAGATGGAAAAATGACTGTCTTTCCTGGTATACCTTTAACATACTTTAGTTCAGTTTACATTAAATACCTAGGAGTGAGGACAGAATGACAGCTACTGTACTGTGTGAGCTGCCCAAAGGTAGACTCTGTTAATACAGAAGTTAGACAGTGTGACAGATAGATGGGAGATAAGCAAGAGGCTATTATCCCAAGGTAAAGTTATTTCAACATACTGCCAATAACCCCTACTTATAATTTGGATGAGAGGTGGGAGAGGCACGACTTCAGCTGAGATCCTTTGACTGCCATCTACACCTTTCAGTGAGGCTCTGACACTTTATCAAAGAAAGAGGAAAAAAAAGAAAGATCAGTCTTTATATTCTGGGCAGATGTCCAATAAGAAACTCCAGCAGAAGATTAAAGTCTTTAACATGAAAGAGAGATCTAGTGCAATGTGTAATATCCAGCAGTTCTAAAAATAAGCATGTTTGTCAAGTCTGCAACAATCAGGCTGATTGCTAGCTTTGACAGCATGACATACAGCTCACAATCTGGCACAGGGGAAAAATGTTATTCAAATATCTTCACAGACAAGCTGGCCTTTGCATTTACCGGAGAGGGACTGCACAACAGCTCTGGCCCAGCACGCCTAGTGTCTCTCCCCAGCTGTGACACCCCGCTTCTGAGGAGCTCGAGAGGAGCTGGAAGACAGTTTCTGAGGAGGATTCAACAAAAACAGCTGCCTGATGTTGCAGGTCTGACCAGGCCCTTCGAATGGTCGTTAGAGAGGGAGTCCTTGGCACGTCTGCTGGAGTGCCACATGTTGGCGGCTATGTTGTTCAGACTGCCATCAGGAGAAGGGGAAAGATAAGCCAAGGAGAGGTGCTGACTTTTCAGCAACCAGTGGCTGAGCAAGGGGTAGGACCATTCTCCACCCCGAAGCACAGAACAGGTAACTGACCAGCGAAAGGGCTGTACACAGCAAATGACTACTTGCGTGCTGATTGATTTCACAGTGTACTTCCTTTTGAAGGCCAAGTTCTCCCCTGGGAGCAGAAAAGGAGCACTACACCAGATCCAACAATGGGGCTGGATTTTGGGGGTGGAAAAGACATGTAACTTGACCGTAGCTATACAGGAAGATGAAGTTCAGAGTAGGATTCACATATGGAATTGCTATCTTCCCACTTCTAAGCATGCTGAAGGAGCATTAAATATATGTTCAGGATATGGACAAACTACTAGTCCATGGTCAGAAAGCTTCTTGATATTTATGGCCAGAAATCTGAACAGTGGCACACAGAGGAATTCAATTTGCTTCCTGGGAAGGAGCTGCTGTCTTTGGGCTCCAAGTGGCACCTCTGTAGCAGTGCTCTGCTCCTGGGCTGACCTCTGCTTCTCTGGGGGAGGCATCAATGCACAGGCAACCCTCTTGCAGGGGCTGAGCTCCAGTCAGAACTGAACTGGGACCAAGAGCGAACTATATCTCCTAACAAAGAAGCCCCCCGACAGTAAGCATTTGTTCTTTCTAAGAAGCAAGATCAACCTGGTTTTCTCTTGAAGGGAAAAAGGTCTTAAAAATTCGCTTCAGCTTTCAGCTCTTCCTAACTAGGAATGTAATAGGACACTCAGTGCTTTCTGTGAGTCTGAGGCCTGCAGTGAAGTCCTTGGGTGTGAAACTCTAACACCGGGCTCCTTGTCTTTCCTGGCTAGCCTTACTCATCACTCCATGAGTTCCACATTTGCAAATCACTCCTTTCATTTCCAAGCGTCCTTCTGATCCCCTTCGAGCCATAGGATTTCTTTTACTTATTTTCTCTTCTCAGCAAGTCAAACAGTAAAATCTAAACGTGAACATAATGTTAACCTTGCTATGCCCTATTACAGGCCAAAAGAACAGCCACATGAATTACATAGTTAATGTTCTTCAGAACCTCATTAAAATCCAGGACAGCTGAATGTAGATGCTTACATGATCAGAACTGCAGGCATTTGCAAACCTTCACATTAACAAAATTCCAGAGTACTTTATTAAAACATTGCAACTCCACCCACTCCCCAACACACCTCTGGGGTCTGTGAGCCTGAGGAAAGAAAGCATTAGGCAACAGAACTATTTCTGGTTCTGGCAGGCATCCTCTGTTCCCAGATGAAGTCTTTGATTCCTGTAGCTTTCTTTCTTCTTTTAAATGCAGAACTTATGACTTCATACTTTCTTCCTGGGGCTAAGTAGTGCTGGTTCATACCCATTACTGCATATCACCTTCTAGAGTAAATAACTCCTCATGCTCTATTCCTGTGAAAATAAAATACAAGCTCCTGACTCCTGTCATCTGGGACAGGCCCTGTTTTCATGGCAATTCACTATTTTTGGAAAAATACAAACATTTTAGGGAAATACACCCACAAATAGCTGGCTTAGTGTTTCACAGTTGTCGCCAAGGCTGGACTGGATGGGGAACACCCGGTTTCTCTTGCTAGAGGTCGAACCAGAGTTCATTGCTTCTTAACTGTTCCTATGCCAGTCCACAAGGCTGTTATTCATGGCTGTTGAGAGTCTACTGCATCTCTGAGGGAGCCTAAGGAAATTGTTCTAGCCTTGCTGTAGAGACATTGGGTATACTGGGTCCATTAAATGATTTGAAATAGTTCAGAAAGTTTAAGTAATGAGAAATGACCTTCTGGCAGTGTTTTGAGTGAGAACTGGGAAAGTGTCCCCATATACAAACATGTCCAAAATGTTGCTCTCTTCTGGGAAAGCCTTATCCAATTTATCTTTGTAAGGTAAGCAATTAGTTAAACACTATAATTTATGTGCTTACTCACCCATAAGTGTGAATTGCAATTCCTTGCCTCCTTGACCCTAAAAAGATATATCTGCGTTTAATGACTCTAATTCAGCTGGTATTTTACCCACAGACGCTGTTGGCGGCATCAGCATTTCTTGCATGACAGGGTAAGGGTTCATTACGCTGGGAAAGCAAATCCAAACCCATACCTAGGAACAGATCCAACACTACTCTAGCCATGCTCCAGCAACCCGCGTCTGAGCATCCAACAACCTGAGCACTGCTGATCGAATCTACCAGCAGCAATGTGTTTTTCGAGATCCCAGCTGTTACCCTGCGCTCATTAGGAGGACTGGCATGCAAAGCTTTCAGAAGGGAAAGAAAGATCCTGTTTTCTGCCAGTTTCAACACTACTGTGTGATGTGTAGGAGGCAGCAAAGCATGTCCAGAAACCAGCTAAGCTGGAAGAACAGCCAAATCTTTCGTGAGGGAGGTTCCCACTTTCAGCTGAGCAAAGGCACTAATGTTTCCTGAATGCATTATTTCTGACATTTAAAAATGCCTGGCTTTAAAAATGTTCAGTAAAACTTGGCTCTATGACTGTTGGTATGAATTTTATCATTGATTTCAGCAGACCTAGAATTTTATATAGACCCACAAATCGTCTATAAAAGTCCACCTATTTAAGCTTAGTCCTAAATGTTTTTATATTCAGGTTTATGATAGAGGATGGAAGACCACACTGCCAGTTTAAGTTGCGTTGGATGCTGAAAGCTCTTTTACATTTAAGACATGATACTTGGGAATAGGATGACAGCCCGTACCATTTCACTCTTTAGTAGCACATAATAGAGCAAGTGCCACCTGTTATGAAAGCTGTCAGCGCTCTCTTTGGTGGAAGGGTGATCGAACAATGAAAAACGCTTCTCTGATCCAGCCAGGATTTATGATTATATGCTGCTGAGCACATTTTGGGGTTTAACTGTAAGAAAACACACAAACATGAATGCATCTGTCCACATCACTGACTTTTGCCCCTGAGCTGGCACATTTATTTATTCCTTTTTTTGCCTGTGACATATTTGGACTGCAAATATTTAGTTCCATATCTCCTAACAAAGTTTCTTCTTCGATAACATTTCTTTTGATCACCTCTTTCATACACCTCATTACTGAGTTACCCCAAGTCTAGATGAAACAAAATGTGCCCAAACTCACCAGGATGAAGTTGGATTTTTTTCCCAGTTATTCCTCTCCTTCCCTGTTGCTTAAGATTAGGAGAACCAGTTTCCAACCAAGCTGTGTGGGCAGGAGACATGGTAGGGAATGGAGGCCACTTCTTTTTGCAGAAGTGCCTAGGAGGATCATGCTGTTTAAACAGGCCTTCTTGCCATCACAAAAAGGATGCATATGGCTGGCTTCTGTTATTCTACACTGCCTAAGCTTAAGGAGAATATTTTTTCTCTCTCACTCGTAAATAAATTTTGCAAGTCCCCTGAAGGCTTTGTGTGAGTTGTGCCAGATGAACCTTGTTTGTTAGGATACTTAGCACAATTACCATAGAACACCTGTTTTGTTATGACAACATTTTGCATACATTCAACCGATTCACTGCAGTCATCCAGAGCCTGAGGACTTCACTCTTTGCTTAAGGTTTGTTTCTGTTTGTTTAAATAAGCATTTAATGCAAGCCAAAATGGAAATCCCAGCATTTAATCAGATTCTGGCAAGTAGCTCAGGGAGCTGTGTGGCGAACCAAGGAGGAGACTGCAGAGGTGCATTTCTACCCCATCGCTGTCATGCTTGGAGAAATGAGGATGGTTAAAACGAAGGTGACAGAAGAGACTGCTGCTCAAGGACTTTGAGGCAGGTGAGCTCTTAGGGTTGTCTAGGCTCTCCTCAATGTTCTTAGCCATCCCTACGATTGCAGGAATTGAGCGAATAAGGTCTTCTTGCAGGCTCAAGATGGAGTTCACGCCAGCTTATTGATGACCTCTCTTCTATTAGGTGATCCAGCATGGAACTTCACGTGCCTGGGATGAAGACAGAAAACCATCAGAAACAATAATACAACCTGCACTGGGTTTTATTTTGTGCCTAATCACAGGCACAGGGAAGTTTGCCTCACCTTCAACTTTGAGAAAATGTCACAAAACAAAATTTATTGTTAAAGCAGATTTTGTTACTAACTTTTGGATTTTAGAAATACAAGATTTTATACAGAGTTAGGAAGTACATATATGTACTATTAAAGCACTTAAACCAGACAGAACACTAACGCTATTTTGTAACATTTTCTTTCATATTAGTTGGGTTTGCAACTTACAGGTCTACAAAATCCACCTTTTTAAAAAAATTCGGAATACAAAAGCTTCAAAGTTATTTTCAAGATCTATTTTTTAAAAATTTGTTGAATCACTATGGAAAAACTCTACCAAAATGCCAGATTTCACCACACAGTTATTTTTCCATTATAAAAAACTGCTTACATTAGAAGATGAGTCAGTTAAAAAGTTTATGAAGCTGAAGCAGTTGTTATATTAACATTGAATTTTATAAGGGGTGAATTCTTATCTGATAGAAACCGGCATGCCAACACGCCACCAACTGCAGCTGACAATCTCATTCTGAATGCAGTCTCCTAACTCGAAAAAGTATAAATGCATTCAAAAAAACAATTAGAAAAAAATAATGCATAAAAGATCATGAAGAACAATTCCATTAAAAAGATGTAAGTTCTTAGGGTGTCCTTATAGCATGGATTTCTGGGTACTAAGAGGTTTTACTGACTAAAAATATGCTTGTCCTGTTCTGATAATATTCTCTAATCATTAAGTGCCAGACACCGAGCAAGCCTGGACTGAATTATGTGGATCCTTCGTCTAGCACAGTTCTGTCACTCTGATTTTATTTTAGTTCTTCAAAACTAGCAACACACTAGCTGTTATCAGTCATACAGTTCTCCTTTATATAGTAGAGACCACTGTACTTCTCAGATTTTCAAATGAAATGATGCTTAACTTTGACCACAGATATTTTGTGAAATATAAAATGTGTGGTGCAAAATATTGCTGTGCTTAATTTCTGTAAAATAGCCATTTAAGACACCCCAATTGACTTCAGTCACTGAGAAAAATGCATTTAAAATGTCTATGCTCTGTCTTGCTTTTGCACAAGAAATCACATGCCACAGATGCACATTTTGTTTTCAGCTACAAATTTCAGACCTTTTTTTCCTCCCTGCGAGGCATACTGAGCTACCACTGCTGAGTGGTGCAGAGGATTTAGCAGGCACAGTTAGAAAAGAACTCCCTGGAAATCCCATCAGTGTGTCAAGACTGATGTTATTGATGTATATAGGGAGACTTCTCATTCCAACCCCTGCTGCTCCTTTAGAAACCCAGAGGATTGTTAACATGGTTAGAGAGAGTTCATGAACTCTGCTCTGTATCAATGCAAAGTATCTGGAACATTGATATGGAAGTGAAGACTCTCCTGCCTTTGTTTCTATTCATGTTCCTTTACATAATATTTTAATGATTAAGAACCAGATTTAGCCCTCTGATATGCCTACTGATTCCTCTGAAGTCACCTGATTGTTACCAAACACAGAATTTATTCCCGAATTTTGTAAAAATAAAGTGGTAAAATTCCCACCTCTTTGAACTTCATAGAACTGTCAAACAAAACCATCTCCTTTGGCTACTGTCATCTATTGTTGATTCTCCTAGAAAGAAAAAGAGAAAAGGAAGCTTAAAAGACACAGCACAACCCTGTGGATGTGACTTTAGTGCTGGAGGCATAAATACAGGGTAAGTTCCTTGCAGGGCATTTCTGCCAGTGTTACACAGTCCTGCAGGCCGGTGACAGGGATCCCTTCTGGCATCCCCGGAGTGCAGGGCGTACCACTGGGGTGATCACGAGCTACAGGACATGAAGCAGGGAATTAACTACAGCAGCCATTCGTTAATTCACGCACCTAAGCCTCACTCAAGAAAACGCAAGTTTTTTGCTGGACTGGGTCTAGCTCCTTCCTGGATGCCACCAGCTGCCTCCACTGCCTTCCCTCCCTCTCCTGCAGAGGGTCAGAAGAGCTTCTTAGACTTCTTAAGACTTAGACTTAGAAGTTCTATGCTAGAGCCTCACAGACACTTCTTGAACTACCTGTTTATCTATTTGCAAGCATAGCTGAGATGCCCCCCAACATTTTTTTTTTAATATAGCTTTCTCTTTTTGACAGCTTGGACTCTTTTATATTCAGTGGGTCAAATTCTAAGGAGTATAAAATTGATTTAGCTTGCATACAAAAGGTCATCTTACACTGTGCTCTGAATTTCAATTTCTTGGTACTTCAGAGTTACAGGATGAGTTATGAAATGTACAATAGCTACTAAATAATTTGAAACACCTTTTAGCTATAACTAATACAATGTTTACAGCTAGCATGCAATTAAGAAAACTGGTTGACACAGCTCTAGGATGGTAGGTCACTTTGAGAGAGTAAATATATGCTGCATCATGAGCCTATTTTTCACCAGGGGTCTGTTCAGAGTAATAGCTGGGGCAGTCACTTAATTTTCATAGCTATCATACTGATTAACTTCTGAAAGATGATGAGATGGAGCTCAGACATAGAAAAGAGGCATTCTTGACTCTCCTCTCCACCATACCTTCTCATTTTGCTGGCTTGCTTCATATGTTAAGGTATGGGCAAGTTTAAATAAAAGGTTTTAGCCTGAGACTGTAACAAAATACAGTGATTTTAGATGTGATGGTTGGTAAACATGGTATTTGATGTAACCTGATACCACATTTTCTCTGTAGCAAAGTAAGTAAGAGATTTATTGACAGTAGCTTATGGACAGAGTAATTTGTTCAAACCAAATGCTAAAACAACGAGAAGCCCTCTGCTGCTGCCACCACTGAAGCCACAAGCAAACAGCTCTTATCTTGGAGCTGAAGTCTAACTAAACACACTGTCTCTCTGCATCTAGAGAGTGTGTGGCCAGAAGAATGCTAAGCAGTATTGCCATTTCTGGTTAGCTTTGCCTAATGATAGCCACAATGCTTTCATGTTTTTATTCTTTTTTTCAGTAGACATGTATCCAATGGCACACCCTCTTGAAGCTTAAATTTCAACAGAAATAAAACACATTTCAACCAGCTACATTTTGCCACTAAACATAACATTTCTCTGCTTAAACTGTCAATGATCCTGTCATTTTTTTCCAGAGTGTTGTATGATATTGTGCTTCTGGGTTCTGCTATAACAAGTGAAGTCAGGAATTCCCTTCTCAGAGTGAAGCCTTCATTGCTGATGGCTGTATTGACATGGAGATGATGGCTGAGGGTAATATGTATTGAAGGCACATCAGTCTGTTGAGATTGGTGATAGTCATTCCTGAAATGCTAAAAACAATCCTAAACTTTTCAATGTTTTTTCATGTTAGGACATGCTTCATTGGAAGGTATCATAATTTAAAGAGTTCAAGTAGTTCAGGTTTGAATCTAGCTTTGTTTTATATGTCTTTTAGACATGGGAGCACATGCGCAGACTCTTGAAATTTTCCCTTGTATCCAGGTCTTTTTACTTGGTGAAGTAAGTGGAAAAAGCATCAGAGTCAGATGCGACTGTAGGCTGTGTGGGATTTCTATTTTCAGCAGTGCCAGTACACGTGCATGTGATTTCCTGGCATGCAAGTCTGCAGCAAAGCCCAAGTTCACCTTTCCTAGTATTTAAAAGGCTTCATTAGTCTCCAAGAAGGAAGAACCTACCGCTTCTCGCTGCCCAGGTAGACAGCTGAAAAGGACAGATAAGATATCTTAAGAAGGATGCAGATTCACTGAGGATGTGGTTTCATTATATGTATGCCAGCAGGAACACGAAACAGAAACCTCAATTGTGCAGAAGCCTGTGAGTGCAGAGAAACACTGGAAAGAACCTTGGCCTCTGTTTTTCCTTCATCTGAAGGCGAAAGGACCACTGAGATCAGTGAATATTGTTTTGTTACTATCCCTTATTGTTGCCTTTTTCCTAATCTGGAAATGAAACTCAAGATAATTTTAGTAAGGAGGTAATATAAAAGAGGATCTTTATTTGAAGGCCTTCAGGGGCAGTTATGGAAAGATGTCCACAAAAGCCCACCCCCTCCAGGAGTGAGTACATTTTTATAGGTTTTAGGAAATTAGCATAATTGATGAAAAGCACGAATTAGGAGGACAAGTGGTGATGCAACTCCCCCCCCAGGTCAAGCCCCTTCTCTGGAGTCACCCCTCAGCACTAGCTGTGCTTTGTCCATGAAAATGTGTCTTGAAGCGATATTCTCAGCCTTGGTTCCCAGGAAGAACCAGGATAGCACTGGGGCCTTGTACCCCCCAGGGCTTGGAGCTCTGGAATTTGTTTTGTCTTTCTACATAGGGAAAGGCCAGGGAAAAGTTCTAGGAAAACTAGCCACTAATACAGAAGGCTACAGAGCTATAAATATATGTGCAAAGAATACAGAGAACATATAAAAGAACAAAGGCAAAAACCAAACGGCATCATTATCATTAAGAATGTGAGATCTTTATTTACATACAGTAACATTCTTGGCTGTGGTGCAATTTTGGGGACCAGATGCAAAGGAATAGTCCTTTGAGAGGACACTGATGATTCTTGCGTATTCTGTTCACATCTCGGGGAGCAAATCTTGCATTTGCTCATCAAGCAGGAATATAAATGATAATTTCTGCTGCTGATACATAAATTAGAACAGATCTCAGGTTGTTCATGAGCTGTTCTAGAGCAATTCTTACATGTAGCAACATGTGTTCACCCACGTGCTCTTGCTTGCTGCCTGGACAGGAGTCATCCCTTCAATACACTTGAGGTTGAATGTCCCAGATACTTGTTTTACCAGTTTCTAGCTATTTGGTGGTCAGAAAACTAAGGGTTAAAAAAAGGGTTTAGCTGCTTTATTGATGAATATATGATTGTTAACTTACAAAACTAAATTACATAGTGAAAGGTTCAGTCATTCGGAACTTTGAAATATAACTTTTATGCAAGCCTTTCTTTCAATTTCTGACCAATAATTCTCAGAAGATGGCTTCATTTTTATTGCCAAGAGTTGTGTTTTTATGATGCATATTTTCTCCAAAATAAGCAATGGTTCAGGTGATTTATATCTATTTTTAACCACAACGTCTTAGTATGCACTTTACCTTATTATGGATGTCTGTCACTCATGCTTCAGTCCAGTGGAATTACTGGTGAAACTATGACTAATACAATTGGTTGTGAACAAAAATTCAATAACAGCAAAGTTAATTACATGTTTACAAGAGTATAAACTTACAGTTTGATCAATATGTAAATTCTGACCTTCAATGGTCTTTTCAGCCTTCTTTTAAGCTTTTAGTCTTGCAAAGATTAACTTAACTGCCTAGAACTTCCTTTTATGAAGTTACCAGAATATGAAAATGAAGAACTTAAAATGGTGACTTTGTATTTTTCAAAAATTTAAAAAAATACAAACTGTTTATCCTATGAGTACTCATTCATCTTACTAAATAGCATCATTAAACTGATATATGTTTGCTAACAAGAACAGCTACTTAACACTTCTTATATTTATTTTCATAGAAATGATGCGATTAGCTATATTAACACAGAATTCTTGAAACACACTGTTTGAGATTCCTGTCAAAAGTGAAGAGTTCTGTATAAGGGATGGTTGTTGAATCAAAGCATTTTTGAAGTTACTTGTTTCCCAGTGTCTGCCAGACCAGTCTTTATAGGTTGATGATCATCTTTCCCTGACCAAATGACTATTTTTTTATCTATCTTTCCTGAAGAGCATCTAAAGACATCAGTGCACTTGATCTTATACTGCTTCTTCTAGGGAAACCATTTCTCTTACAGATGAAGCAGGCATATCATTCCCTATTTAATATTACTATGGATAGTAATAAGCTTGATGCATAGAAGCTTTATTCAGGCCAGTCAAAAAACATGTTTTTGGATAGATAACTTTCTGGTTAAGCTCTAGTCTGACTTTGGAATGACATGTTGTTGGAGTGAACAATTTGCAGAATATTGCCAGCTGCACCACAAAAATTCTCTGAGAAGGACATTGTTTCTGTTTAGACATTCATCATTTGTATGTTTGCTTGTCTGGTTTTGTGTGTTACGTTTCTGTCCTCAGAGCCAGCAGGGAATTGCAGTGGGACAGAAACTGAAGGAAGTTTTAGCTCAGACATGAATATATCCTATTGTGTAATATGAAGCTGTTATTTTTCTGAAGGATTTGTGGTTACAAAGCAAACCACAAGACCAAAGCAATTAGATGCTTTCAAGCATGTTCAGACTAAATGGCTTCTACAGTAGGACATGTGTTCTGGGTCAGCACTTAGGCAACTCTTAGACTATGAAGTAGGTTCCTTGATGCACACAGAAAGGACTGACTTATTTTAAAATAACCTGCAGAATTTCATTCAATGTTTTAAAATGTTTATTCTCTCAGGAAAATTATATTTCTGATTTGTAGTAACAGAGAGAACTTTGTTTGGGAGGAGTGAAATCTTATGGTTTACCCAGCTGCTTCTGCAGCTTCCCTCCATGTCCTACCATCCCACCACGTCTAGACCAATTGAAAGTTCTAAACGTTCCTTCTCTCCTTTGTGGCAGGCTTTGTCTGTGTGTTAGAACAGAAGTCCTGGTGCAAGAAGGTTTACTACTTAATTTTAAATAGCTGTGAGAAACTACTTTTTCTCCTGGTTTAAACTAATATTCTCTGATACTGTCAGCGTTACCTCTGATACTGTCAGCATTACCTACCTTAATGCCTCATGAAGCTAAGTCCCTGCTTTCCTTCTTGTTAAGGTAACTGAATTACAGAAGGAATAAAGCACCCAAATATTGTAATTTTCTTCAGTATCAGCAATCATTTCAGTCCTGACTAAAGAAGGAATAATGTTGCATGGGAATAGCATTTCAAATGTACAAATTCAGAACATCATACACATCACAAGATTGTAGGTGGTCAGGCTATAACAGCATGAAAAGCTTTCTCTAGCATCCAAACCAAGAGATACTCCTTAGAAGGAAGTGTAGTTTTCATGATCTGGAGTATGCCTTTTCCCCAGCACTGGAGACATAACTGGGAATCAGAGAACCCAAGCAGCTTGCATGAGGTATGCAGAACTGGCTGCAGCATTTTTGTCGATGAAAAAGCCAAAGTTGTATTGTGACTCGCTGCTGGAGTACAAAGTTTAGTGTACTTTGCGTGGTGTTTGTGAGATAAGGCTAAAAAAAGCTTGGTAACATAGAATGAATGTATATTTTGCCCTTGTTACTGTGATCTAATTACGATGCTGAAACAAAAAAGGCAGTGCAAAGTATCAGGCAACACACAAGAAGCGAACCTAGTGAGAATTACTTGGTCATTGAAATCTAAAAGTCAGGAAGGTTTCGATCTTTGGGCTCACCTATAATTTGTGCACCATAAATGTAGACTGAAGTCGTTAGGGACTTTGTAATGACAGTGCTGTCTATAACAGTATCATCAAGCAAGACATTGGCATAAATCATTGGCACTTTGCAAAGTGTCACTTCTGTCAACCTCCCAGTGATGTGATCTTTAGTCTTTCAAATCTATAGACTGGCATTTGGATCAGCTAAGCACCTAACATCCTGTCTTGCATATTAAAGCTTCTTTAGCCAATATCTAAATGCTGAAGTAATGCCTGCTTAAAAATATTTTTGAATTATTTGCATAATATAATCCCACTATTTTAAAGCTTTTCTTTAGGGCATAACTGTACAGTCTGTCCTCTTTTGATGGATTCACAACTACCTTAATCAATAATAAAAAAAATGGTATTAATTGAGGCAAGCAGCCCTCTGAAATGACTAAATAGATGTTAAGAAAAATTAGATACTAAAATAATCCCAGTCTATAAAATACTTTCAAAGAAATGCTACAAAGATCAAAGCTTTTCAGTTTGAAATTGCTTTAGATGATATACAAGTTCTTATTGTCGTTAGAAATTGTGCTTGTATGGGTTGAACATGTAGCCTAAATAACATAGGTAGATTTAGTAACACCTTAAAGTGGACAGCAAGCAAAGAAAACTCTCATTTGCCTCTCCAATGAACCTCAAATTAGAACTCAGTGATGTAGCACCTCACTGGACAATACTGAATTCCTATTAGAATTGTCTTGCTTTACCTCTGGGTGAGCTTTTAAAGATGATGTATTGCTAGGTGCATAAGCACTGCTGGGTATGTTCCCAGCCCTGGACATCTGTTAGTGTTACTGATAAATTGTTACACAGGCCCTGGTACGGTCCTGTTCCCTGACTGTTGTCTCAAGAACAGTGATTGGTGCAGATGTTTTTGTAATGGCTGCCTGAACCTACTAGAAAGCAGGTGCAGAATTTGCAGGTGTCTTTATGACTATGCTGCGATGACAAACCATATTCACCCCATTATACTCTTCTAGTCCTTTCTCACACTCTGTTAGTGCTCAGTATTTTGTATGAGATTTTAGGAGGGTTTTCTCTTGGATTATGGGTATATTTGTTGCACTTTAAGAGTCCCTGTAATCTGTGCCAAAGCCAATTTGATTGATACACCTACCACGTAATTAAAAAGATGTTGCCATTGCATTTGCATGCACAATTTCAGTCAAAGGCATGAAATCATATTTACCACAAATAAAATTACATGTCGCTCTATGAAATTCAACAATTCCATGATTATCTATACCCAAGACTAAATTAGCATACTCACAGTCTAGAAGATATGTGAATATTACACTGTTTGGAAAAGGCTGTATTAGACAAGTGGATGTCATTTTCTTGTCCATGAGCCTCTGGAGATTTTTGGACTACTTCTAAAGTGCCTACACAAGGTTACTAAAAACAGGCCTGTTTCATTACATTTAGATATTTTTTGAAAAAATTGAAGTGGTTCAATTGAAGGCAATGAGGCGTAGCAATTAGATTAACAGTAAGCATATTCACATTCAGGTTGAGTTTTAAGAAAGATAGAGGTGTTTAGATTTTACAAAGAACTTTCAAAATTCTGGCATAAGTAGCTATACAGTCTCATTTGTCAGTAAAATAACAAATCTGAAAGTATTATTTAGACTATTGTGGTGTATATAAGCTCTTTGATGAACTGAAGTCCTATTGTTCTATATTCTTTGTCCAGGCATAACACAATTTTGGTTTATAGTTACCATCACAACAGAAGCAGACAGTAGACGAATGGCAACAATCTCACAAAAACTTTGCAACAGTGAGAATCACGGATGGATGACCTTACAAATTGATTTTACTGTGTTTTTGATTGCCAAAAGTAATAAATGAGCAACTTAGCCGGGTTGTATCGATAAATTTGAAGCAAAATGGCTACAAAATGGCTACAGCTGGACATGAATAAACAAACATGCTCAGAGTTGAAAGATTTATACCTCTTTTAGCATAAAAGCTGCCATATCTTTCTAGATATGTTTAAGTCTTCAGCGTCTAGCTTGGAAAAGCTCTTTTACAGGCAAGAGAAAAGAATAAGACTCTACATTATAAGCGTTTAATGAGAAAAAATACAAGCAGTAGAAGTAGTTTCTTATCTCAAAGACTAAAAGATCTTTTAAAATTAACTTGGAAATACAGTAAGAGCATCATTCATCATCCTCGTGAAACTCCAAGGAGAAGACCCAATTCCACCATTGTTATTCGATGTTAACAAATTCATAACATATCTCCTAGATTTCTTTTTGTATCTGTGTCTTTAAGCTGGGTGAAGTCATAGCTTTCTGTAAATACCAGGAAGGAAAACTGAACTAATACTGGCATTTCTGCTTACCAGTCTTGTTTTCTCCATAAGCTCAAAAAATGTGTTTTCAGATTTACATAACTTTTTCTACCGTGCTATGTTAAGTGATGAGGGATGAGACAATATGTGTGTATCTAAAGGGATAAGAAGAAAGAATTACGAAAAATATTTCCATCAGGTGTTTGACTAGTAATTAGAAACAAAAGAAGAAACCATTAGCAGTGACATTAATGACCGTCTTGCCATAGGCTTTATGGGGTCAGAATTTTCTTCCCTAGTATGGGGGCAAGAGTAAGAATTATAATTGCACAAATCATAATGAATTCAGGCTTAAGTCTGGAAAATAAAGAGCTGATACTCCAACACCATTTCTAGTCTTTCCTTAGCTATGTGTTTCATCTAACCAATCAGAAGCAAAAGACAAGCTCACTAGATTTCATACTTAACATTTCATTTCTTTGAATAAATTTATTACATCCAAGGCACGGGCAGAGAAAGGGTCTTGACAGAAAACAAATCCCATCAAATTCACCCTCTCCTGGTACTCCAGCTCTTCCTTATAATGGACTCTGCATGAAAAGAGCTAAATTATTTCACCAAATACTGAGGTCAGTGAGCTAAATTCTCTGCTCTTATACAGTGCCACTATAGCATAAGTGCTGAAGTCATTTGAGTCAGACCAGTGGAAAACTAGTCTAAATGAGAATGGATCTGTCTCAGGAAGGAGGCAGGAAGCTCAGCAACCCAAGAAAATGCTGTATGTCCTACAGCATAGCTTCTTGGCAGAAGAGAGAATAACATTAAGGGAAGTTCCACTTCCTTTCAGGCCTATATGCGCTCTCCCACTTAACACAGAATATGGTTTTTCCCCTGTGTATAAGCAGCAGTGGTTCAAATCAAACACAGCACTTGAAGCACAATTGCTGCACATGTAAAAAAACCCAATTACATTAATTCAGTGCTGGGAGACACGGAATGGTGGAGTAGCCTTATATCACTACAGGCATAAATTTTTTCAAGACAGAGCCTGGATCTCTTTGTAGTGCTAAGATAGACAGGCCCTCTCTGTGGTATTTCATCTGTCTGCTGAGAGCTTTACTGATGGGTGTGGGCACACTTGAGAGCATGGTTGCTTGTTCTCTCTTTCTCCCCAGTTTGCCCCTCTTTTGAGTTTTATCTGCTTTCAAAACACACTGAGGTTTCCTGCATCTTCCTTTCCATCTATTGTTCATGATATTTCTACTTTCTCAGTTGTTCTGATAAAAATAATTCCTCTCTCTGCTCTTGTCTTTTGCTCCCAGTGCAAGAGTTTGGAGAAGCAGCATCAGCAACTGGCCCTTCCCAACATCCAAGATTCAGCTGGCCTGAAAGAAGAAGACAGTAGCAGTAACTAGTAACTTCAGTAACTGTGGGCATAACTGTAGGTGATAAATGTTAAGAGGTCAGCTACTAAGGTAGCTAATTTAACAGGCTGCTCTGCTGGTTTCCCCTTCTGGGCCTTTCATTGAGTTCTTACAGATTTTCAGGAAACTGATCCTGGCTTTCCCAAGATTTTTGAAAATGTCTGTTATTATTTAATCAAGTCTTTAAATTCTTGTACCAGTTTTAATACAAGGTGTTATTACTTCACTTATGATTTACCAGAGAGGCTGACTACCTGGGATATAGCAGACAGTAATGATTCACCCCTTCAAGTGCCTAGTCCTAAGAGGGACATAGCTGTAGCAAAGTAGAATCTTCTTATTTCCTTTCTTTCTGCCTCTGTCACCATCAAAATATTCTCTCTCACCGTACTTCATAAGGAGTTTTCACCTAATATGCATTTTATACCTAGTATTATTTGTGATGCTCTGTGTGTCCCAGTCCTTTTGTACATTTTGTCAATATACCTGAAAATGCTTCAAGCCTGGATGTCACTATGTGTTTGTAGAACAACATAACCTGTGCTGGTCAGGACTGCAGGGTGCTACTGTTGTAGTTAATTGACTAGCTTAACTCTTTATTAGTAAATTGGGTTTTGTACGCAAACTGAGTCATTCTCAGGACTGACACATCTGAAGGAGGGGAAAATTCCTTTGATCTAGCCATTGTAATCAAAACAGTGCAAAAGATAAATTTTAAAATGTGTTAAATAGTTTAAAATTATAAATCATAATTGTCAACCCTGACTTTTAAAGTGCAAAGACGTAAGGTGTACTTGTGCTTCCTAAAGTTTCAGGAAATGGTTCTTCAGCTTTGCTTCAAGTATTACTTACCCTTTACAACTAGTATCTGGTAAAGGAGCTTTGAAAAGTGTTTGCAGCCTCAATAACTTATCAGAAAACATGTGTAAAAATACTCAGAGACAATGCACACAACTGCTCCTTATGGACCTATGATGACAATATGTATCAGACACTCAGCACATATCTAGGCAGCAGCTAAAGTTCAGCTACTCAACTTTAACCCCCAAGAGGAGGTCAACAGGAAAAAGGAATGCATGTTAAAGCTCACACCGATGTTAAGTGAGATTCCTTCAATGGGGCTTGAACTCCTACTCGAGATATCAGCAGCAAGGCTGAGTGCCTTGGAATGCAAATCGAGCTTGTTACTCAGCATCACAGGAGTCATAAAAGTTCTACATCAAAGATGCAGATACAGGCTGAATTTTATCCAAGGGATATTTTACCACCTACCCAACCACCAGCTTCCAGTCTGAGACAGTGGCAGGGAATACTTTGAACTACTGCTGCTGATTAGACTCCCTCTGACTTCACAAATACTTTATCACTGTTTGTTCCACTAAATTAACAGCAGAAATGCAAGGTCTTGGAACACAGACCTCATGAAATGCTCTCAAAGATGAAAATCCTCGCACCTTACAACCTGCATTGTAATTGAATGATCTTTCATTTAGAGTCTTTCATATACAATTAAACAAAGAGGAATCTAGTTTCTGGGTGTTGGCAGACTAAATAATGAACTGTACAATTCTACTGACCATGAGATGACTCCAAACTATAGTGATTAATTTGAAATAATTTAGCTACCCTGCTTCATCTACAAGCATGGCAAAAAAATCGCGACCAATCAACCAAAAAATCCACTGGGGGGACATGTATGAGAATGGTACAGGTAACAAAAATGCCTCAGTTTTTGTTGCTTGTCATTCAAAGTTCAAAGCACATGAAAGGGCCCAACAAAGAACCATAGAGTTCACATTTTATTCATCTCTTAAATTAGGGGGAAGGATGTACCAAGGAAGTGAAGAAATTCAGATAAATTGAGGGGATATAAAGCGGAGCAATAAAATTCAAAAGAGTGGTCATTTGCATAAACTCAGGTGTATTACTGTTAGTAGATCAAGCAATGGATGAAAGAGAAAATAAAACTGTGCAACAAAAGCCACACAAAGAATTGAAATAAAGAGAATGGAACAATGGGTTTTTTTGTGGTACTGGCCACACAGGCTCTAAGTATGAAACAAGACCAATGAAAACAAGGCCCAGCAGTTTGGACCCTTTTTTTCCATTCTTGTGATGAAGATGAAAGAAGAGATACATCAATCAGTTTTCCTCTTGAATTCTGGAAGGTTTTAAGGTACTGCACAGCAGAATGAGGTACAAAACTGCAGACAACAGACAGGTGAACAGGAACATTCACAAGGAAAGAAGATCTGCACCTTTGGTCTTCTATTTCAATCATATTTTTTTACTGCTTGTCTTTGTATTGTTTTTGCTGAGAGGACTTTACCCGCCGTTTCCTTCCATGCCATTTTCCGTATGTCTCCATTTAAGGTGTGAACTCGACCCTTCATGCTGATCACCCTTTGGTGAAGGCTGTCCTGCCATCACCCAGACACAATGCCAGTGAGCACCACTACACAGCTGGCCCTAACAGAGCAAATAAAACCACGGGGAGTCTGAACGTGTGTCAAATCTGCCCTCATCCAAGGAAGATGTTTTATTCTGTGCAGTTGTTTCCTGGTGAATCTATGTGCTCTGCTTCTTTTGCAATATTCATTAACACAAGTCACTTGTACAGTAAATATTTATTTAACTTTAAGATTTATATAGTGTCTTTCCCTACAGCATCTAGGTGGTATTTGCCGAAATTAAAAACATAAGTTATATGAAGCTTTCAATAGTGTTTTGCATTAAATTGCTACTGTTGTCAGAAATAAATCAGCTATATTGTCATGAAATGAAATAAACCTAACAAAACCCAAACAAGCAGAAGTACAAAATCAATCAACCAAAAGCTAACCAAATAAATGTGGCTTGCATAAATAAAAGCAAGAAAGATTGGCTATCAGCTACATCAATGAAATACCTAGACATGAATGAAAGCAGGCATCATTAATCTGCATTGATTGCACTTGTTTGCTGGGCTGTGCTTCCTATCTGACCTGAACACTTGCTGGAAGCCATACTGCTGGTGTTATTTGTAGGCAGATGTCTGTTTGCAGCAGAGCCGGTGTTAAAGGCAAGCACTAAGTTTAGGAATGTGAAAGGAGAGCATTTTTCTCTGGCAGCAAAGGCGGTTTGAAGGGTTCCAGTCTTGTTGATAATTTTCTCCTTTGTCTCTCTGTTCATCACTGCAGCGGTTGCTTAAGGGCAGCCATCAGTGCAATTTTGCTATATGGTCAATCGGTGAGTTGTTTTAGATTAAATACCTCCAAAAGCACTATCAACAAAGAAAATCAGAGAGAACAGCAAGCTCCTTCAGTTGCACTGATTCACTTTAGGACATGATACCAAAAACTGCTAAACCGGCATCACTGAGAGACCAGTGACCTCTGGGAGGGAGAAGAGAGGGAGAAAGAGATGCTGCAGAAAGCTCTTCAGTTGGCTCTCCTGCCAGGGAAAATGTTTGTGCAACTACACACCAAGTTAGGGAGCCATGCCAGTCTCCGTGGTAGCTGTGGGAGAAAAAGGGATCTTTCTGTTTCCCAAGTCCCTCAGATGCCTGAAGCTGACTCTCGTCAGTCACAGATACAGTGCCACATGTGAGCTTCTGTTTCAAACACTCCCCACACCATTGCTTTACTTTTGCTTTTCGCATTGGGCTGCATGCTCAGCCCGGGGTAGGCTGAAGCACTTAACCCACTGACTTCACACACCCAAGTTAGGAAGGCTGCAGTGAACAATGGCTTTCTATTTGCATGCTTTGTTGCCACAGGTTCCCTTTAATCATGGATTTCTCCCATAACAAAATACACAAAGAGAGGGAGAGAGCCTGGATCTGCCACAGTGCTTCCAGCTGAGCAGTTCCCAGTCAAAGATGTCAAATTTACCAGGTGCCTACATGGAAAGCCAAGCACTCTCAAAAACCAAATCCACTCTCAGAGCACCTTCTGCCCCATTATCTACACTCCCATTTTACCTTTTCACCATCAGGTTATTTAAGTTCTGAAGAGTGCTGGATTAAGTTTGCTTTTCATTTGTACCCAGACAGAGAAATAACATTATCCATCTGTAGAAGAGAGCAAAAATGAATCCAGAGTGGTTTCCGTTGCGTATCAGTCCTACAGCCTGCTCGCATTAGATGGGGTTTATTTTCCCCTTTGTGAAGAATCAGTGGTTTGACTTATGGTATTGCTTAGCATGATGATGGTAGTGCAGAGACCAGCTCTTATTACACCAATTTGGTAACAGATTCAGATATAAATGAGTATACCTTAGAACAGCATTTTCCTATTTTTCTCCTTTTAGTACTCTATTGCGCTTTTAAAAAGATTCTTTACGAGTCCTTGCTAAGGAAACCCATCTGCATTATTTGCCCCTTTAAAGACCATCTTTGGTGAAACAGGTTCCATGGGCAATCTAGCAAAGGTTTCATAGGAAATTGGATTTTTTTCCTCACTTTGTTGTACAAAAGGCTAAAATTTATTTCTGTTTGATCGTGCTCACCTCAAAGATGTCCCCTGCAGGCTCTGTCTGTTGGCAGTTAACATGGGTTTAAAGAATGCTCTCTAGGCCATTCTGCAGCAAGAAAGTAGTAGGTCTTACATGGAAATGCAAACAAAACCTTTAAAGCTTTTGATCTTCTTGGGGACTTGATGAAATCTCTTGAGCAAATTGAAGGATTACATTCAACAGCAAATATGTACAAGTATAACAAATTAACTGTAAATGATACAACCAATCTAAAATGGAAGTATAAGATATTACTGTCTTATGGCAGTATTTGAACTTTGTTTCACTGAAACTCAAGGATGTTTTAAAAGCAATGGTAAATGACTATTGACTACAAATATTCATTCAAATGCAAAAGAGAATTGCTCTGGGGTTTCTTTTCCTTTAATCTCCTTCTGATTTGATCTAAGCACATCCTTCTAACCTTAATGCAGAGGGGTGGGAGGGAGTGGGGGGGACAAGCTGTGAAATTCATACTGCTAATCCCCTGAGGACTTTCTAATCAGACAAGAGCCACTAGGGAGACAGTTTCCTAAAGGTCTTTTGTTTCTCCTCATGTAAAGAACACAGAGAGCAGGTACTGCTGTGCATGGTACACTGAGACTTTTGCATGGTAAAACAATAATGCTTTGAAAGGCAGCAGGATTACCATATCTTCTTGTACTAATTGTCATTCAAAAAGGTGACCTATAAATTTCCCCCTGCTTTGAGCAGAGGTGGTGTGGTGACCTGGTCAACCCAGGTTCAAGTGTCATTGATTGGATGATGATGGACAAGGAAGAGTCCTTTGCCAGACATGAATCTACTTGACATTTCACTCATCAAGCACCTTGGGTTTATTTTCTAAATCAGCCTTTTCTCTTGCTTTGCTTACAGTTTAGCAACAGTGTGGCATGCACAGGCACATCATCATGTTTGCATCTGGTCACAGTTCTTGGGAGCAAGCACAAAGGAAGAAAAGCCTAGGGATAATTTTCAATCCACATAACTTTTAAATGAATGGGGTGAGCAGCAGCCAGGTCTGAAACACTGAGAAACTCACATCATTAGGAACTTCAAAAGGGGAGGACTGCAAAGCCTCTCTTGCAGCATCATCAACTAATTTGTCTTTCCTTTGGGAATACTTCTGTTCAAAACCCTAGCAAATAATTCACAGTCATGATAGCAGTTTGAGAAAAAGTCAAAGCGATCACCTTAATCAGGCCCTTTTGAAGTTAAAGTATCCCACTTCAAGACACGTATTCTTAATATAGGCAAACATTAAACAGATGATGTGCAGAAGTCTGCGTCTTTCACTACTCTTGTGTTTAGAGACAGGATTACAAATCCATATTCTCTATTGAAATCATGCAATCAAACCTTTCAAACTTGTGGTTTAATTACTACTGCTTCCTGAGATGTTTAACAGGTTGCAGACATTAAGACACAGTTTTGACATCTGCCTTTCCAATTAAACAGGTATAATCTTGAGTGTGAACTGAGTAGGAGTAGCGTGTTCGCATTGAACAGAGTTTTGGCTACACAGAAAATGTGTCACTTGAACCAAATTGCTACTGAGAATATGGTACAGTCCCCCTCTCCCTCCCATGCCAAGAGAGGTGCAGTTTTATTATGACAAAAGTGCTTCATTTTGATATGAATAACTGACAGTCAATAAAGTGAATGTACTACAATGCTCCTCCTGCAACAGAAGAAGGGAGCATGTCAGCCTAGCCACTTCAATATAAAATATTGGCAGAATGGGCACCATTGTGTGCTCCTGCCTGCTGGTGGCCCACCCCGGGGCCATGAGACACAAAATGGCCTGGGGGAGTCAAAGGGAGCAGAGCTGCTGCTTATCAGGAGGCGGCTCTATCCTATCAAGCAGACTGAGCCCCACGGAGTGCAAAGCCTTTTCAGCACTGATTTGCCCTGTCAGGATGACAGGCTTATCTGAGACCTCCCCATGGCTGGCTAGGAGAGATATCCAGGGTCTGGTGCATAGAGGCACCACCCCTTCCTTCACAAACTTGCCACCAGGGCTGAGCTCCCATGCGCTGTCATTCCCAATAAGGACAGCAAGCGGCTTGGCTAGCTGTACCATGCCGTCAAGGCCCTACACACATACAGAATGAAGCTCTGAATACAAGTGGCTCAAATCTGCAAAGAAAATGTTTGTTCACTAGAAAGAGCAGCTTTGGTTCAGCTGAAAAAAATGGACAAATTCATGCAGAGTTTAATGATTTTTTCTTTCCCCAGAACAGTTAAAACATTTTATCTGTTATTCAAGAATGTTTTAATTTTTCCAGGAAAGAGAAGGTCTAAACCTCTCTCCCTTGGACCCTGGTGTCTAAATGAAACATATTCATTATACAAAGTTGATTCTTGTCTTTTAAGGATGAAGGATGTAACTTCACAGTGAAAACTGAGAGTATTTTTGGGTGATGGAATATTTCCATTCAGCTTGGAGACTGTAAATTCAGTTTTCTCAGCTCTACTAATGTGAATACCTGCTCTTCTACTAATACAACACGGTAAAAAAGATCTTGAAAGAAATGAACAATTCTGATATATGCAAGAATACAGAAAAATGATGTTTGGCATGTACTGTTGAGCAAGCAAAGACTGAATATTACGTATGAGATGATGGAAGAGCAATCCAGGAGGCACTGGCACTGCTGATTTAGTTGCACAATTTAACAGGTGAAAGAGAGATACTATCAGTTCCCTGGCTACTTTTGCAGCTGTCTTTGGTAAAGTGCACAGTGTCCACACAAACTACCAGGAATCCGCAAAATACGGCTGGGCAGAAGTAAGCTGCAAGTCAAATACAGCATGATGCAGTCATTTGGGGGCATCAAGGCAGAAGATAAGCATGCCCTTGTCAAAGGCCCATGACTGTTTTTCATGAGGAGAAGCCATGAGTTCCCATCACGTGGATAACGGAAATTCCTTGCAGGGCAGGTGAGGCCTCCTATTCCACAGCCTGGTGTCTGACTGCTCCAGCAAGGGCTCAGCTTGGCCCTTCCTCATGCAAATGCAGTTATAGCATTTTCCTCCTTTGCATGACTGGTAATTTTCAGGATTACTTCAAGAACTTAATATATTTGACACCTTTATCCCTCTCTCAGCCTTGGATGAAATTAGTTGGGAAGCTCAGAGGAGAAGGAAGGACTGGCAGATGAGGGCCTGACTAGTAAGTGGACAGACAGAAAACATGGGATCAGTGCCACATGTGACAACCAGCCACACAGAGCAATCCCACCACTTATCCTGAAAGCCATGCACTCTTCTCCCTTTGCCAGTAGGTCATGTCCACCTTCCTCAGCTTCTCTTTTTGTTTACGTGTTGGTTTACTGAAGAATACCCCTAACCTAAGCCCAAATCTAGTTTAAGCTTCAGACCAAATTCACTGTTTTAAATCTCTACATCTTTGAAAAAAAAGGCATGTCCTGGAGTATTATGTAAATATTGATCATAGTAAATAAAAACAAAAACAGCAGAGCAAATCTGGCTGAAGACAAAGCAGACATTTTAAGGAACAACACTGTCTTAGATTAAGCCTGCACCATTTTTCTTGAGACATATTTTTATTGATACATTTTAGAGAAATCCTCATATGAACAGCCATAATTAGAAAATGAATAAAACCCAGAGCACATGCTTTAAGGGTATACAGCACTCCATACACAGCTCTTTCTTTGTTCCCCTTTCCTCAAAGCCAGCTTGTGAAGTGGCATTGCAACCTGACTGCTTCTCTATGATTTTTTGCAAGTTCAGCCAATAAAAAGCTAGGAATTTCCCATCTTTGGTTATGAAAAGGAAGTTTCCAAGATTGGAGTCACTGATAAACTGAATAACCCCTCTCGAAATTGCCTTATTACTTCCGTCTCCTTCCCCAAGCTTTGAGCAGAATAAAATATTTATATGCATCCTGGCACCAGCCCAACTCAAAAATATTATACAGCTGGTCCTATTGATTTTGAGTCCTGTGGAATAAATGTCTACCCATGTGAGTAATGAAGACAGAAATAACAGTCCAAATTATAATATTTGAAATGTGTGTTTTAAATATGTGTAAGAATTCTCAAGTAATGAGCTTTTATCTTTTTGTTTTAATCACAGCTGTAATACACGGTCTTATCCTGATTTAAAATCTTCACAGAATAGCCCTGTTCATGCTAAAGGATATGCCTTTCTGGTGGCAGGAAACAATCTTGTTTGGACCATTTCTACATGCATTTCCTTAATAACAACTATTACAATATTCTGGATTTGATTCTGGGCTATACAGCTTTCTTTCCTTTGATTTTATCCTTTAGATTAGAATAAATGGTATGTAAAACATGCCACTGTCTAATTTTAGAACAGAAACTATGTCCAATAAAAAAGAATTTTTTTAACTGTCTGAGAAAATTAAAAAAATTCAATGTCAACTAAAATACGAATGAAGCCCAGGGCACTTGCTAAACATATTTTGCTTTTTAAAAAAGGCATATCAACAATAATCTTTCACAGCAAGGCTGCACTTAAATTCATGTTGGGAAAATGTATATGAATTTGCATGCACATAAAATGAAATGATTTTCAGGACTGGTTTGTCTGACTAAGCAGCAGCTATATGAGCTTTGAAAGGGAAATTTATCTGGAGGAAAAATTATTTTTGCCAAAATGATTAAGCATTTGGGGATATGACTGTCAAAAAAGAACTGCAAACTTTCTTGGTTAAAATCTTTATTCATTAAATTCCTGTGAAAATATTCATAGGACAAAGCATAAACGCATTTTCTTTTCCACAATGCAATGAAAAAAAAAATCAAATATATCAAAATAATATTATGGGTAACTGTAAATTTCAGTCAGATTTGATGATACAATAAATTTCACGTGTAGGAGAAAAATGAGGGTATTATATTTAGGAAACATATACTTCCTAATGCCACATTTAGGAAGCATATATTTTTAAGAAGTATTTATTCTCTGAAAAGATTCAAAAGCATTTTTTAGAAATGTAAATTAGGCACAAAATGGCAAAAGGCTTTTTAAAGGCCTTTTTGAAGCAGTTGTAGATGTGTCACAAGACATAAGACATGTGCTGTTCTCCATTAAGGCTCAAAGCAGAACAAAGCATAGGACAGGAGGTGTAAAGGGAAGGAGGTATATAAAAGATTTGTCTTTGCTCTTGCTATAAATTAACAAAGTTGGTTCTTTCATCAGATTTTTGTCACTGAATAGAGGCACAAACTCACCTCCTCCTGCAGCAGGCCAGGGTCTTGGTATAGCTCAACCACACAATAATTTTGAAAAATCCAAGCAGCACCTTTTATGTCACCTTTTAAGAATTATGCGTAAATGAGTTACCAGGATTATTACAGAATGAAGGGTCATCATCTAGCCTGGAGGCAGCTACTAACCTGTGTAAGAGTTTGCATCTGACCCTCCATGAATTCCTGAGATGTGCCATTGTATTTGTATTTCCACTATGAATCACATAGCTTTTGTTTGACTGGAATCAATAAATTGAAAATATGTTATTCAACTGAGTTACTTCTTAACATGCTATTTTTCAGCAGAATCAACAGTCTTATCAGTGTGTGTAAACACTCTGTGACTATCTCTTAAGCACTAGCAGAGAATGCGATAATGAAGTGCCTGCTATTTAGACATAATTTCCTTAATAATAAAGTTACATGGAGAAGACTACTCACAGCTTGGCAAGAGGTTCTTATTTTTTTATTATTAGCAAGGTTTTGTTTGATTTTCAGACTTTCTGGAAAAACACACCTTCCTAAGGAAGTCTGCTGAACAGCCACCTGGTCGTCAGCTGTTCTGATGTTAACACCCACCACGGCGGCCTGTGAAAAAGCTAATTCTTCTTTCATCTCAGGAAATTACTGAAGGTAGCAGGCTACCCATAATTTGAAGATTTGAGAAATTAAAATATTTGAGAATTTTTGATCTTGGGGAAATAAGGCTAAGTACCTCATTCACATTTTTATCTGATTTAGAAAGGAACAGTCGGGAGATTGGGAGGTGGAATATTTATTTCAATTAAGTTTTGTCTCATCTTGCTTTAATATTGGTGAATTCGGCACAGAGGAGAGACTGTTTGTCCACATATTAACTAAGAAAAGGTTCACCTAGTCAACACTAAGTACTGTAATCAACCCCTATTTGTAAAATTAGGCTCAGCAGTTTTTGAATGAAAAAAATTTAAGGATTGAAAGTGGCATTTAGAAACAACACTATTTCTCCAAAACCAAGCTCTGTCCTCTTGCTCGACTAGAAAACTGCTCCTTCTCTGGCACTGACACCATCCTCGACTTAAAAGCTGTTAAAGGTCTCACTCAATAGAGCACATAAATATAACCATATGGTACAAAGAAATGGAGTCACTGCAGAGAAAAGAGACTAACAGCCTGTTTTCAAACTCTCCCTGGTCATAAACTGCTGAAAAGCAAGTGCAGCTTAATCCTCATCCAGAGCTGTACCTCTCCAGGGAATTCGAGGCTCAGTTGGTTTCTGCCCACAGTACAACCATCTAAAGGGATGTCGTGACAAATGAGAGGTGAAATGAAGTCAACTGATATCCTAGCAGGCTGACAGCACATAGATTTGGTCAATCATAGAAAAAAGAGATTGCACTGCTGCACACTATTTCAGTTCAGAATAATTAGTTTCAGAGACATCTTTTAAAAAAAAAAAGAAAATTTTGACTGTAGACGAAATCACTTTTTAACTAGTGTGTTGACCACTTACAGGGCAATTGAAAAAAAAAAGTTTTAGTAGTTTGTGACAACCCAGAAACAATAATTTTTTGAGTCTAAACATTCTTCATGTAGAAAATATTAATAAAACAGTCATGCGTGTCCACTGGAGACAGTGTTCAAAACCAGCTTATTCTAAAACTTTTAGCAGATTTAACTGGCAAAGATCACTGGAAACTTAGTTTATTTTCCTCGAGAGGTTAGGTAAACAAACTGAAACCACTAGAAGCAGTATAAACCTCTAAGGCCAAGTTATTAAAAAAACTTTCTACATCTCCTTTCAGGTTATTTTTGTCTATAAATTGCACCATTCTGCTCCCGTCATCCTGCAATGTCTGTCTGGATTGTGCAGTCTCTGATCAGACAAGTACATTTGACAGTAATTTGTATATTTAAGGAGACTACAATGTACCCTGGAAAGATGTGAATTAGCAGGACAGAAGACAGCTGCCCCAACAACTGTTCCACCCTCTTTATGAGCTTACTGCAATGCCTGTTTTCACTTCAGGAGCCATACTAACTACAGCATTATGTTCTTCCTCTTCTGTGGTAAGCGTTTGCTCTCCTGTTCTGTCTTTGAGGGAGGAAAGGCCTCTCAGATAAGAGATGAATTTTGTCCTCCAGTTCCTCTTGCCTGGTCATCTGCAGCAGAGTCACACAGGTGGAGAGCTCCAGCTTTTCGGGACAGTTAACGTTTTTTGTGCTGCTTGTCTGGCATCTCCAAAAGTGGTCTCTAAGCAGGCTGTGCCCATGTTATGCCTCCACAGCATGAACTTGTTCTACAACAAGCACTTTCTCAACCACTCCCTCCGACATCATTGCTTAGGCTTGATCAGGATGGATGCAAACATAAGCAGGTGTTTTAAGTAGACATTTCATTTGGGGGAGGACAGAAGTGCAGTAGTGTCCTCAAAGGAGAGAAAAGAACAGGTTTTCCTATTGCAGAGACAAACACGGTTCTTATTTGATAAGCTATCTTTGCTCTTATTATATACTTCTGTTTATCTTCCTCTTCATGGCCCGACAGGAAGTCTGAAAGAACAAAAAACTCCACAATACAAGTGTTTCTTCCTGTTGTTTCTGCTGCAGGGGCTGGCATACTAGGAGTGACCCTACCAGCTTGCTGGAGCTACCCATGGACTTCCCTCAAACTATGGTCCCCCTTTCTGTGTTTCCTTCTAACTGCTTGAGACTTCTCTGAAGAGATATGTGAAATATTGCAAAAATCTCTCATAAACCTTTGAGCCTTTTGCTGATATATACTCAGCTCAATGACACAAACAGGTTTTGTGAAAAAAACCCCAAAACGTTTTTCCCAAATCTGACGAAAATTTTCTCTTGGCTGATTGAAATTTCTGCTGGGAAGAGAATTCTTTTTTTTTCTCTTTTTATGCCTATCCCCACCAAATACTTCGTATTTTCTGTCTCATTAGTGGAAGATTCATGTGATTTACAGTCACCCCCAAATGATCTGGTATTCCATCATAAATTTTACCTGAGCAAATGGCTCCTTAGAAAAAATCTCTGCAAAGCTTTCATTCTAAACAAAACAAAATGGGACTGCTCTCTCTTTTTAGTTTTTAAAGCTGAAATAACTGAGCAGGTGGTAGACTTAAGCCTAATAACCGAGGATAATGAACTGCATTTTCACGTTATGTGAACAGGGGAGAAGAACCTAGCGACTGAGAGACTGAATATTTTCTAAGAATCCACACCCTATTCGTCTCACAGACATTGTAGTCTGTAGCAATATCTAGGAAATTTCTGTTCTCCTTTTCTCCTGTTCTAGTTTCATCCTTAAATACTTTTGAAGCAGGAGATACTCAAGTGCCCAACTGTTTGTTTGGTGTTTTTTTTTTTTTAAGACAAAGTAAGTCCTGTCACTGTGCTTTTTAACAGTCAAAATAAAAATTAAGGTGATATTAAGAAAGAAAAAAATACTCAGCTAAGTTTGTTGACAAATCTTGATCTGAGATTCTGTCAGTATCTTGCTAGATGCATCGTAACTAAATGCTGCTTTAAGAAAATAAAAATTAAAAAATCATTAAAAATGTATTGTACCTGTTCAATTCAAGGCCCTAGTAATCAACTTCAGACCCCCAAGGTCACTTGGCCAGTTTGTGATTACAACAGCAACTTCAGTGCTCGGTATTGTCCTACGGCTGTGGCAGGTCAATGGAAAAATGTTCTTTAAACACCATAAGCATCTGATTGTGCAATACCTAAATCAGTGTCATTGATTATTCACAGTGCTGGAACGCTCAAAGCTGGGGAAGTAATTAGGGCTTTTTGTGTGGATTATCCACTGAGAAAAGGTCAAATAACTACAAACAGTGTCAGAAAACAGGAGTCACCAAGGACCTCAGCCTCCGTGATCAGTTAAGAAATGCTAAAGCAGGGTTTGATAATGATGTGCTTATGCCAGGTTCTACAGGATTTGATCATTCTGTCATAGAAATCCAATGAAGCATGAGTGATGGCTACTTTTTCCTTTGAAGCTTGCCTCAGGTCCCTGATGCCCGTCAAGCAAGTTTGTCAGTGAAACTTGACTGAGAAGAATTTAAAAGGCAGTTTTTGTTCCAAGGGGAAATGTACATATGTAAATGTATATATGTGTGGGTGTGTAAGTAAATGACTGACCAGTCATTTTACACACATGCTTTCTAATTTAGATCAATATACTTGTTTTGCTCCATATTTTGTCCTCCCTACAGAAAAATCTGCATTTGCCCAAGGGCCACACTGCATCCTCTCACAGATCTTTTATCAGAATACACCTCCCAACTCTCCAAATGGGAAGTCTGTACAAAGAACAGCCTTCTGCTAATGACTTTCTCCCTATTGAAATGTGAGAAGCAATAAAAGAAGTCTCTAGTTTTGTAGCAGCATTTCCAGCGTTTGCTGAGTTTACAGGGGTACTGCTACTTAGCAACACCTTGTAAATTTAATTGCTGAGCCAGGGTGTACAAAGCATTCCAGTTCCATATGGGAGCCATTCCTTACAGACCTCCTTCCCTGGGAGTTCCCAATGTTGTAAATCTCTTCCCTTCCTCCCGTCTCTAAATTGCACTAACACTTTGGATGATTAGGGCTGCAGCAGCGATCAACATTTTCTCCTAGTCATTCCTTGCCATTGATCATTTAAATGAGCGATTATTCTGTTTTCCCATTTTAGCCCATGGATCAATTGTTTAAAACAATAGATGGAGGTTAGTTCAGAAAATTGGTGCATCAAGAGAAACACACAAAGATGCTTTGTACAGGGAAACGTTACTTTATATTAAAAACCAATGAAAGAGGACAAACAAAAAAAGGAAACTTAAACAAAAAAGGAACAGTAGTAGCTAACAATATGTGGATTTGGCACAGTAAAAGCAGGATCTAGTAACGCCTGTAGCAAAAATACTGGAAGGGAGAGTAGGATGGCACTAGTCAGATGGAAGTTAAAGGGGCAATTTGCAACCCTCTGGCTTCTGCTTCATCATGGAAGAGTATCTCAAGTGTGCGATGAACACTTGAGGGCTTTATTTTTAATGGAAATCTTATGCCACTGCAAAGAGAATTGGAAGACTGACAAAATTTTGACAGGCTGAGTAGTTGGGTCATCTTGTAGGACTTGATGGATAAAGAGCTTGGAAAGATAAATAGTTCCTCTCAGGCTCATCAAACATCTAAAGGTAGACATGTAGATATTTATCGGGGTTATAATCCTTGGACTTATGGTTTTGGCAAAAGAAAAGAACTTGTCTTGGTAGAGACAGCATGCTTAAAGCTAACAGGGTGGTCTATTTTCTTTAAAATACCTGCTTAAATATTGTTATCTGGAAAATTTCTGTGTCACTTTCCTCTTAGGACCCCTATTGAACTCAGATGTTAATGATATGGAATAAACATTTCATGATCACAACTCAAGTTAGGCCCAGTGCTATCAGGTAGGACTGCAGCCCAATTAATATATTTATATAATAAATTCCACAGGGTGATTAATTTACCTTTAGTGTTCTTAAATTTGTTATGGTTCTATATTTGTCACAATATTAGATACCAGGCCCAGGTGTCTTGCAGACCTCTGGAACATTTTTATTTGGCTTCTATTTTTTTCCCCATCTTCCTTCTTTCTACTGAGACTAAAGAGGTAGCTCAGGTACAAAGCAGGAGGAGTGATGAACCGGCAAAAAGCCATAACACACAGAGCCAGCTACAGCTTCTCTTTGCCAGTGTGATGTTCCAAACCTTCTGATACTTTGTAGGACAGCTTATAATTTGAACAACTGTTACTTAGAAAGGTATGCTTGGGAAAAAAAGAAATTAGATAGGACATATGAAGAGAAAAGGTGTAAGTTAACATTTCGTGTTATTCAAAAATTCAATCCAGAGTAAAATGATGTAGACATCACTTAAGCCTTAGAAGAAGGATCTACTGCAGAAATCTTCTATTCATGATATTTTATTTCCCATCCTCAAAGTCCCAGGAAAGAGCAATGCAGCATCTCTTTTGTTGAACTTATCACAAAAGGGCGCGACTATATGCTGCAGAAGGGTGCTGGCACCAATTTTTGCAGGTATCCAGTTGCAGAGAGTTACAAGAGGCCAAATGGATGCAAAGCAGAGAAGCCCCTGATCCATGCTTTTCCATGGCTCTTGAGGCACTAACAGCCACTAGGAGGGTGGCAGGGAGGCTGAGGTGGCAGCACTGGGTTGAGCTGCACGGCAGTCCTGCCTGCTGGGCACAGGCTGAACCAAGAGAGAATTCCATATCCCCTGGCTACTCTGCACCCTGTCTGTACTGTGTCCAAATACTTGGGCAAGCAACAAACATGGCTCAGAGCAGACTTTCCATTCCAGGGAAAATTTGGAAGCTCTTCTGTTCTGCAGTTAATCCTTACTGGGATTAGGAGCTTTACCACTTATCTCCTTTGTAACTGTGACAGGGAGATTCCACTATGGCCCTTTTATCATCCACACACAACAGAGAGGATTTGGGTTCTGGCACTTGCCTTTATTCCAGTCAGTAAAAATAAGTATTGCTTAACTATTTTATCAGACTTTTATTTTATTTCCCACTATGACTTACACAGTAAAACTTTATTGTAACATATTGCAACTTACAGTATATAGCTCTCCTATCAACAGCTGTATTCTGATTTGTAGTCCAATAAACTTTCTTGCTGCAGATTTCATGTGTACAGTTGTGTTGAGGTGTAATATATCACCTCAGCATTTTTAAACTCAGAGCAATAATGTATTCAATTAGGCTGGAAATAAAACATCTAGTTTTCCTTACAATCAATCTTTTACTAAAACCTCTACATCACATGTTCAACAAGGAAATAATACATGTCATTCAGACTAAGGGTTATTGTAGACTGCTGAGGGAAACATGAAATTCTGGAGGTTTCATCAGTCCTGTGAAATCCCGCAGTATGGTAAGTGTACAAATTAGAAAAGGATGTAATATGTTACTAATGACACCTCTTGGGATATTCTTTGAGCCCATATTTACTGTTATGATCAGTAGGCTCATTTAAGCTGCAGGAGTTGAAAAGTAATACTAAAGTTGAGTGAAAAACACCTCTGAGCTCATTAGATGTGGCTGTAATTCAAACTCAGAAGGTATTTCTTTTCTTCTCTGTCGTTCTTCATATTACTGGAAATATAGTGCTTGAGCTCCTAATAAAAGCATTACACATGATCACATATCTACAGTCCCTGCAAAACACGTTTACACCTCGACATCTGTAGCAGTGCCACAGCCTGAGCAGCACCCTAATTCACCCCAGATGTCTCTTTAAAGGAAATACTGTAGTAGGGCTACTGTTCATAACATTTTCTGAGCATTGCCTTTATTACTTTGAAAGACTTTGATTTTTCAAGTGTCACAGATATTTGCAGTCATTTTTTTTTCTTGCGGAGGAAAAATCTCTATCACATGTTTAAATGTGAATAAAGATTTTGGTAATATTCACCCCTGGAAACGTCAGTTGGTGAATATATATCTATCCCTATCCATCAGCTGCATTATATAACAAGGATTTCATTATATGCAGTCTCTGTGCAGCACAGCACACACACTCGCGCCAGTATTGTATCAGATATTGCTTTTTGAGCACTCTCAGAGAGTGGCATGCCAGAGCTCTTTACCCACACTTCAGTCAGCATTTTGCCGGCTCAGAAGCGTGCCAGATGGTCTGCAGTGTTCGGTGATGCTCGCTTCACAGCCAGGACTGTGGTGAATGAGACTCCATGAAGATGGGTCCCCAAACAACTCTTTTCCTCCCTTTCAGATAGAGTGGTGCAGATGAGGGGCTCAGTAGCCATCCCAGCACTGCTGTGAGGAGGGAGAAAGCCAAACTGAACTGTAGGGATCCACAGTACCAAAAGCACTGAGAAGAGCCAAAACCCCAGGTCTAGATTTCTACAGACACGCAGGTTTCCCTGGTGAAAATTACACCTACACAAAATCTGACCCATGCCATCTGTACTTATCCCAGAGTCCATAAGGAGCAGGATCAAACTCTGGCCACCACAGAATAAAAAAATATTTGAGGTTGGGAGGAACCTCTGGAGATGATCTAGTCCAACCCTCCTGCTCAGAGCAATGTCAGCTGAGGCAGCTTGCTAATTGAACAGTCAATATTGCCCGGTCTAGTTCCAATTATCTTCAGAGATGGAAGTTCTGTGACCTCTCTGGGTAAACTTGTTCTAGTGTTTGATCATCCTCAGACTTCTTCAAGCTGAATAATCCTCCCTTTCAGCCTCTCCTTGTGCATCAGATGCTCTTTTCCTTTAATTGTCTTTATGGCCTTTTTCTGAACTTGCTCTGGTGTGCTCAAGTCAATCATGTACAGGGGAGCACAGAACTGGACACAGCACTTCAGGCATGGTATCATCGGTTCTGAGTAGAGGAAAATAATGACCTTCCTCAGCCTGCTGGTTATCATCTTCCTAATGCAACCCAGGATGTTGTTAGCCTTCATTGCCACCCTGGCACAATGCTGACTCATGTTCATCATGGCGTCCACAGGGATTGTGAAGTCCTTTACAACCAAGCTGCTTTCTGGATGGTCACCCCCAGCCTGTAACTGGTGTATGGAATTATTCCTCTTCAGCTGCAGAACTTTGCAATGCTCCTTGCTGAAGTGGAGATGCTGAAATGCTGGACATGCAGCTGGCAGGGACCACAGCTACTACTCCAAGCTCATGTGAGAACCCTTTCACCCTGGGCCCCAAGCTTCAGTACCATTAGACTGGTACCTTGGGCTGCAGTGCTTGAAGATGTGAAAGTGCTAAATAAATATGGTCATATCTCTTGTGTGCATAGAGTCACAACTGAGCAACTTGAAGACCAGAATTAAGATTTCAATTTGTTGTTTGTTTCCCCCTCCTCCGTGCCCTAATTCAATATTACACTAAGAAAGGATCTAGCCCTGAACATCTCTTGAAGAAAAATCACACATCAAAAGTTGTCAATTTGCTGTCAGGTAAGGAAACAATAAGATTTCTTCCTTGTGCTTCCTTTCTTGTATAGCCTATTTAGCTCCTGAGCCCTCCAAAATGTACACGAGCACATTCCACAGTAATGGAAGTGTTCATAAGCAAGATCGATATATACATAAAATTAGTCACCGTTTAAATATGAAAGCTGTGATCTCTCTGGGACAAAGAAAATGGAAATGTATTTATGTATTTAAAACATGTAGCATATTTTTGAATAATTCCAACCTAATTTTCAACCCTCTTTGCCCATAAAACCCAGTTAGGCAGCTATCCAGGGCACTTGTAAAAGCAGTGCACTGGATGACTTACTGAACAATTTAAATTCTGTGGGAAAAAAATTCAAATAATTCTTCACAGTTCATTTTTTAATTTGAAGAAAATACAGACATGAAAAAGAAATTTAATTTCCCATTAAGGTATACCAAATTGAAATGTTTCTGAGTGGATAAAACAGTGACCAAAATATCATGAAAATGGCTCTAATTTTTTCCTTTGACACCTACCATGTAGGTACTTTTAAAGCAAGGTAAGGCTCATGTTTTGAATTTCATAGAATACATTCCAGTGGGGAGAAGAAACAATTAGGGAGAGAGGTTGAGCTGACAGTGCAGTTTCTTTGCAGTGACAACCACGTGTATTCATAAATATTTTACAAGTGCAGCTTTCAGACTAGTAAATTTAACTGCCACGTTAATGCAGCTTGCAAGTTTATAACCTGAACATTTGTGTGTTGTGAATGTCCAGTATTCTGTCCACGGTGACAGTAAAAGGTTTATATTTTGAAGGCTTTTCTCCTCTAGACTGATTTCCAGCTGTAAGGCTCTTGTCTTATACAGCAGCTGTGCTTCTTGTATAATACTACAATGCATCAATTATTAATTCCAATGAAAGATGTCACAAATATACTACTTATGACATATTCCGTCCTGTCCATGAATGGAGCAGAATTTTTTCACATCCAAGAACACCACAGAGTTGTCTCAGGAGTGCTGCAGAAAAAGTTGCATGCTTTTAACATTCAGTGCATTTTACCATTAACGCTACAGAGGTTCTAAAATGAAACTGATGAAAATAAATGTTGTAATCAGAACCAATTATGAATAAAATGATTGCAGTTGACATTCAGAAATGTCATCAGTATCACAAATACCACTACTCAGCATTAAGACTGTTTCCCGTAAGTCAGTGTTAAAATTAGTGGTCTCTTGGAGAGCTTAAATATCGTTCAGCAAATGGTGTGGATCTTTCCACTTCTTTGGATAAAGCAGGGAGAGAATGAAAAATGGTGTACTAAAAGGCAGATGACATTGTTAAAGGGCAGACTAGAACCCAAAAAACATCAGAGGGTCTGGAAATCCACAAAGAGAAAAAGCCAGCTAAACTGGACTTTGTGAGGGCAAATGCCATGATCACCCTAGAGAGTAGAGGTGTTTTGCATTGAGTCTCTCCATCTAAATTCTGGATTCTGACATTATAATGACAGAAATAAAGAAAAATCGAGAGGAAAACAATACAAAGCAAGAAAGAACTTTCTTCCGGAAATTTCTAACCTGTTGTGAAACCTGATTTGCCCTAATCCTGTGCTGAAACTTATTTTAATCTTTCACAAGAATTATACTCGTGGCTGCAAAACCAGACCCACCCCACTAGCTGTCATGTCAAGGGAGCATTAAGCCCATGTCAAAAGATGTGGTTTGATCCAGCTTGTCTTCCCTACAGCTTCTGCTGATGGCAGCTCTGCAGAGCTTTTGATGAAAACTAAATCTTCTCATCTCTGGCATATTCCTCACGAAAAAACAATGACGAGCACTTCAAGCACAGAAGGTATGTGCTATATGCATTTTCCTCTACAAGCCAAGGTGAATTTATCCCTGTGGACAAATGCTTCAAAAAAGCTGTCTGCCAATAGAATTGATGTCTGGCTCCTTGACTGTTTTCTGCCAGAGTCCAATCCTTTCAATATGCACCAATCTGATTAATCCTTCAGTGGGTAGCAAGGTGGTGCTCGTTAGAAGAAACTATACTTTGCAATGAAATGAGAGCTGGATACTAAAAAATTCTTCTCTTTTGCCCTTTGCATGCATACATCACAATAGTTTTCAGCCAGTTGCAACCAAACCCACTCTTATCGATGATTTGGTCTGAAGAATAAGACGCTGTAAACTGCAGATACTACTTCTTTTCATTGTTTCTAACGAAGGGAATAAAACCGGTCAAGTATTTGTTACAGTAACTCATGAAAACTGCTTTAAAACTGATTGAATCAATTTCCCTCTGCCTTGTTACTTCTGACCTGAGCAATTTTAAAGAGTTCAAGCCAAGTAAGTGCAATCCATGACTGACATTATATCCATACATCTCTTTCTTTTCATTTCTGTTACAGGAGTTCTACTGTACATCCCAGGGGGCTAAGTCGTCCAAGCAAGAGATGAGCCATGTGAGAGAGAATCATATGTTGGAACATGAAATTCAACTGTTCTCTGTAATAGTTCCCAAGATACTCCACTTTCTCACACTGTACTGCATGCACGTGTGGTAATTGTTTATCTTCCAGGTGTAAGAACAAAGTATTGCTCAATTTATTTAATGTCTAGTGTCTTGCAAGTCAATGGGATAAAGACACAAGGAGGCTATGAGCCTTCCTCTAGATTTTCCATTTACACATAGGTATGTCAAATATTCCCGAAGTGGGAATTGTTTAAGAAACATTATTTGTTTAAGAAACAAGATGGCCAAAACCCAGATAACATATTCTAATGCACCTCATCATCTTAGATGCTCAAACATTCAAAATGGAAACTTCTCAGTTATCCCAGCCAAAGAAAAATTCATTCTGTTACTGAAATGAATATGATAATATTGCACCTGTATATTACCATCAGCCTCCTTTTCAGAGGATGTCTTATTTCTCTCAAATGTTCTAAGAGGTAAGAAGAAAGGTTTGTACTTATATTGAGACCACCCTTGCTCTGCTACAACTCTTAATTTTTTCTAAAACCTCTTTGAAAACCTTTCTGGATTTGATTTATTTTTCATCACAGTCCCAGATAGATACAGGCAATAAGCAATATGCCCTCTGCTTGCTCCTTTCCAATCTTGTATGCACAGTTATTAATCTTCATAATGTTTCTCAGACAGGTCTTTGTTCCCTAATGACTCCAGGCACACCTTTGGGCATATTAGTAGGCAAAACCCCTGGTGTTTTTCAGGACAGATTTCCCATAGTTTAGTTTATGAACCAAGTTCTGAATGTTTACTTAGGCACTCATTCAAATTTAGACCGAGATTTTTAAAAGTAGCAAGCAGTTGCTGCCATCAGTGTTGCATGGGCTGAGACTTTTTTCTGATGTTTTTTCAGCACTTAAGAGCCTAAGTTTTGTTGTAAGTCAATGTCACCAAAGTTGCCTAATCCCATTTTTAAAGTGAACTACATTTTTAAAGTGAACCACATTTTTAAAGTGATCATGGTGGTAATCATTTAGACCTAAAATGTGGAGTGAATCAATGCATACATCCTTTTAAAAATACAACAGAATTTGCAAGGAGTTTAGATTACATGCCATGTTTCCAGTCTTCAGAGTTCTAATATTTTTGTTTTAGAAAAATGAACAAAAGGAAAATATACTTCAAGTATTGTAGCATCAGGCTACCGAATGTGCATTATACCCAAAGTCACAAAATTTACAATAAGATGTAATGCTAAAAACCATGAATCAGTAGAAAAAAGTCAGTATTATTCCTTAGTCCTAGTATTTAGAATTAATGAATGAATTAGTTAGATTTGTGAAAGTCTTAACCTCTTCATGAAGGCTTTCTTTCACCATGTTTTGACTAAACATTATTTATTGGAACAATTTATTAAGTAAATTAATATTCAGAAATAATTTTATAATTTTCAGGCTACTACCTTAACTCTCATCATCGCCAGTAGTGCAATGCCCTCAGTTGAAACAGCTGCTCCATGGACTTTATTTTAGAATTAATTAACTTTTTACCTTCCCATTTACAGAGGTGGAATAGCACTTCACCTTTTACTTCTCAGAGTTTATCTTACTGCTCAGGGAACTTATATTGAAAAGGTCTTTCTCTTGTGAGCTAGGACACAGTCAGCTTTGGAGGTTAGGCCAAGCCAGCCTATATCTCATACAACAAAAGACACTGCACCAAAGTAAATATTTAAGATTTCCTATTAATGTTTAGCTATTACCCATACATTTATTGATTATTAGTTACACTATCATGTTCTTTCCCTCCATCCTTTATTGCTCAATAGTCTTCTCCTTTCCAGTTTGTAAGGGAGAGGATTTACTCATGAAGAAGACTTGCGTATGGAAAAACAATATGAGCAATTTCTTGGGATGGAGTCTTTGTTGCACTGACTGAAATGCCAAGCCTCCTACTGCCTCAATACTTTTTAGCAGTTCACTTTATTAGCCCCACCTGTGAAGTGAAAAGGAATATGATTATTGAAGAAAGCTTGCTTTTACTTGACAGGTTTCAAGTACCAGATCTAATTATCATGCCATAAACTGACAATTTCAAAGGATAATGTTCTGATAAATACTGTGTTAGAGCCAACATATTAAACACATTTTCTCATTATGCCAATTGGAATGGAAACAATATTTTCTTTGCCATGGGCACATCAGAACGTGGTCAGGCAGAAGCTGTAACAAAACAGGTAACATTTTTATCATAATTAAGGAGAATATGTTCAGCTTCAAACATGGAACTGGACATCAATTCCTGCAGGCAGCTACCATCCATAACAAGCTGTTTTAACTGAGCCACCTAAGAATATGGTGTTTTTGGTGTTATGTATTTATTCTCGTATGTCTGTGTATGTACCCAATACTGTCTTGGAAAGTTTTTGGTTTAAATGTCATTAGAAATGAGTAAATGTTTTTCAGACACTTAAATTATTTAGAAGTTCATCAAATACGAAGATGAATAGGAGAGGAGGTTCTATAAGTTCTGAAGAGAGGCTGAAGTGTGAGTTCAAAAGTTTTAAGACCTAAGAGAATCCACATTGAAAACAGCAGGATCTGTCATACGTGCCAGACTGCAAAAAACCTCCCTCAGAAATCAATCACAAGACAAAAACTGTTTTAGTAGATCTGGTGCTCAACTTACTTAGAAAGAAGGCAATATATTCTGTAAAAGAATAGATCAAAGGTAACTACTCGTTTGCTCTTCCGTGCACTCACAAGACCCATGTGATCTGGAGTCCCTTACTTGATAGCTTCTGCTGTCCAGAGATGCTGCTGGGCTGGTGGGGCTTCCCACGTCCCTCAAAAGTGGTGTACTTTTGCAAGTAATACCCACACATACCCAGATATTCCTTGCAGTGAAAACAAATCATCATCTATCTCCTCAACTTTCCTCTTTGATTTAGGAACATGTAGAAGTAAGTGTTGAGCTTGACACCATTATTTGTTTTCTTTTATAGAAAACGGATAGATGCAGCTAGCAATCGCTGTGATAAAAGCACTATGCCTACCAGTATGCCATCCTCACCCTTTTTAGATAAATATATGACATGAAATGTGACAAAAATGTGCAGATCAGATTCTCCTCCTACAGTCCTGCTTTCAGATAAGCCATCTACAGTGTGCTTTACTTTGCTAGTGTCACAAAACCAAAAGAAAACTAAATACAGAGGAGACAGATAATGAGAGAAAAATGACAATCTTTTGAGTCATACAGCCTTCAGATCTATGTTCATGAAGCCACAACACAGGAGATTAACAAATCTTGCTGCAGCCTTCCTGAGGTACAGGTGATATAGTCTGCATCTTCTCTAAGCTGCTACTGTTACGTTACTGAATCTTTTAAAGAATAAGTTAATGATGTTTTGAAGGACTACAAGTGAACATGGTTTCTTCCACTTCATTTTTACTCTCCAAGTGACCTGATTTTCCTGAAAAAGGAGTGAAGAAACTGTCCACAAGGGTTTTCACCCCAAAGTGTTTGGTGTTATGCAGGACACTGCTGGGAAGCATTGACGTATTGCACTTATTCAAGACTGTGATACTATTCTAGTACTGCTGTACCTTTGATTCTCACCACATACACATCACTGTTGGACTCATCTCTTGATGAATCTCTGAGGAAGAATATACATATTTGTGCATTGGCGCTGTTAATACATAACTCACAAAGATACCTTAGTTTAATCATATTGCTGGCCAGCAAAGATCTGTTGCATAATTTTGGCAAAGCATCAATACCTCTTTAACCACACTGCACTCACATGTGTCAAATTTTATATTCAGAGCCATGTCCCATCAGGACAAGAATGTGAAAATTAATTCAGATGACATGTGGTTGGTATGGTGCAAATAAACAGTGTTCTGACATATCTCCAAGGCATTTGCATAACTGCAAGGTGCAGGTGTTTCCAAGAATCCCTGGCATGGCTTATGAATGACAGAGTATTTAGCTTCAGGCTTTCCAGCCAAAATACATTCCAAACACTATGGAAAGAAAAGAAACATATAATAATTTCTAAATTTCTAAATATTACTGTATCAGATGGTGATGACTTTCTGAAGAAGCTACAGATAAGTTGAGGGGAGAAAGAAAAATGCCAAGAGAAGGCAACTGTATATATAGATATGACTTGGCAATCTCAAATACATGAGACATTCAAACCCTTTGGATTAAGTTTCTGCACTAAGTTGGCAATGCTTTGAGATAGACAATTCTTTTCCTGTTGCTTGGAGTTGCCATGAATTTACTGGAAGCACTGACTCATGCTTAATTAGTGGTGCCTTGGGTTATTTTTATATTGTTTTTATGTGTGTATAGCATCTGCTATTTTTAAGGCATGTTATTATTCTTCAGAAGATTTCATTGGGATCTTGTATAATGATTTTTACATAAGATATTGAAACCTGAAAAAGATATATTTTCAATATCTTGTTATGACTTAATTCCAAACAGGCAAATCTATGGATGATAAGCTTTCTCCATGTAAGTCAGTTAATTAAGTAATGGATTGGTTATTCACTAATACATGGAGTTGGCTCCACACCTAAACTCCTCAGAAATAATGAAATTATACCTATTAGAATGATTGCACAGCTCTTTGTATCTGCATAACAACACTTCTTCCATCCGTAAGGAGAGCAGGAAAGTGTTAAAATTTTAAATCCCTGGCAAACCTCAGAGGAAAACATCTTTGCTCGCAGTGTTTGTTCACCACATGGTGCATGCTTCACAAGGTGCTAAATCAGCAAAACTGCTGAATTTGAAATATCGGGAACATTCATCTGCCTCTGAATTCAGCTATGCTATATGCAAAGATCCTGAATAGAATCTGATACTATAATACAATGTGGAATTGCATATTAAACATACCTAACCTGTCATTAAAAACCTCTAATTACAGTCATCAAAAGAGTCCCTGTGCTGTTACTTGTCATGCTATATCTATATCTCATTTTAATGGGAGAAGATAGTATTTCTGATTACGTTGCTTAATGTACAATGTATGAAAGTTATGGGCCTGAACCTGTTCCCATGGAGGTCAATGGCAGTTTTGCCATTGTCTTCAATTAGAACAGGATGTTGGTTTATGACACCAGAGTTTCATTTGCATTAATTAATTTACTTAGCAGGTAATGAAAAAGATGAAAAAACAGCCCTCTGGCTCATGAGTTTGGCACTGTATTTAATATTTTCGTTAGGAATAATTGCATTGATAAACTTTTAAGCATAAAAGGGTAATACAGATCAGTGTATTAGGCAAAATCTAGCAGTTGATTGGGAAGCCCTGAGACTGCCTTTCATGCCCTGGCCTCATTTTATTTTATTTTATTTGTCAGTGACTAGGTCTAGGATGTTGAATCTTTAATGCTTAGCAGTGCTAGATTTAGGCATAACAGTTCCATATTTTATGGATGAATATGATTTATACATCATGGAGACATTTGCTCAGCAGACACTACAGAACTGGCAGCTGGTTTTCAGGTCAGCAGCCTCAATGGGAACAGCAAAGATAGATGGGAGATGAGGCTGAGGTGTTTCTTCACATCATAGTTGAAGCCAGGAGATACCCGTCTAGGAAGATCCATACAGGTGTCAGTGAAGGCAAACTCAATCCTATGGAAGCAGACTTATGTAAGGTGCTTTGATTTCTTAAATTAAATGTAAACCAGATCAGCCTCCTTCTAACTTTTCAAGCTTTCAAGCTGCTAACAGCATCTATAATGCTAGCATCAGGCTCATGCCTGGGAAAGACAAGAAGCTGAAAAAACAGTGATAGAGGCAGTTCTGCCAAGTGAACAGGATTGCACCGTGCCAGCTGCTGGGGATGTAGGGTAGCCCCAAAATGCACACTCTGGGACTGTAGAAACATAAGGACTCCATACATAACACTTCTCACACAAAGGACAGGAATTAAATGATCTTCCAGTGAGCCAGTGACAGCTGAAGGATTACAGTGGCCTGCTGGAGGGGTGGTATGGCCCAGCAGTGGATGTACTTGTTCAGGATTTCTGTGATCTGATCTCCACATGCTGCCACATACTTCCCCTGTCTAGAAGACAGAAGTCTGGCAAAGCCACTTCTCCTTCTGGGCACTGTTTCCACAGCCTGGGGGTAATAACTCCTCTTTACCTCCTAAGGCTTCTGTTTTGGTTGGGTTTGTAAGGTGCTTAGTTACCCTAGTGTTGGGAGCTATAAAACATCAAGATCAATTGAAAACCCGTCAGTCAGAACTTGAAAACCCATCAGTCTCTGTATTCAGAGCTCTTTATTAAATTAAGAAGTAAAAAAAAAGTGAGACAATATTGGCTTGAAGTCTGCTTGTCCTCTTTAGCATATTGCTGTGATTGTCTTGGAATCCTTTTAGCCAGCCACACTGTACTTTATGGACATTATTGTAGAAATACTTGCTGAGAAAAGCTATTTTATTAATTGGGTATTCTCACTGTAAGTCATGTGATATCCCAGAAAACACTTTATAAATAAAGTGTATTTGCATCAGGAGTTTTTCAAGGTTCTCTATTTTACAAAATAATAGTTCACAGCTTAAACTAAATCCATTGAGGTGAAGCTTATCAGTCGAGCACTTTAATAAAATGAAATCAAATGCAATTTCTAGTGGAGACAACAAATGCTTCTTATTTGGCATGATATTTTACATATCTATGTATCACTTTAAAGAAGGTAATTGATGATATTCATCTTGTAGAGAAAATGAGTTTGCATGGCAAGAAATAAGCCTAAATATCTGCCTCACTTGGACCTGTCCTTTCTATATGAAGCCTGAAGATTTTTATCTATGTTTCCCTGAAACAATGCTGAATTCAGACAAGAATAGACAATGATGAATTCAGACAATTAAAAATATTTAATTTTAAATTTTATGATAGTTTTTGAATTTGTTACTCTTTGTGGCAATCACAAGAGTAGGAAAAAAAAGCTACGAGTGCTGCAAGGAAAAACACCGGGTTAAGAAAAAAATTCAGTTGATCTGTTTTAAAAAGAAAGAGAGCTAATGCCTATGCATATGATGCACCATTTAGCTCTTTTTGTTAGTTAGATGATAATCTGTCATATATTCATTGTCTAGGCTGATGGAAGCATTCTTCTAAAGTGCACTTTGACTTTTTAAAAGCAAAAATAACACAGCAGCTTCTTTTTTAACTCTTAGCTTACCACTTCACTAATTTAGTTGAAGGCTCAGTGTATCTCTGAGAATTGCCACTTGTTTAGGAAGTTCTTTGTCTTCATTTCAGTTTAAAGACTGGCATTTTTGAGGCTGTGAGCCTGTATTCTGTAGCTTAATGCACAAATTTTATTCAGATTTTACTCTGATTCTGATTCAGTTCCACTTTAAGTGACCGTTTTATTTCCCCTGTGAAGGGAAATGTAGCATTATACAGAAAAACTTTGCAACTCTGGAAACCCGATTTCTCCCCCCTTTTTGTTACTCTTCCTTCTACAAGATAGAGAAAAGGGAAATTTAAAAAGGGGGTTGCCCTGATGCTCACAAAACACAGACAGGCTCACTTAAGCTGCCTGTGCTTAAGCCTCAAGGCTTCTGCTAATTATTATCAAATATATCTCCAAGTCTCCAAAGTAACAAGTTTTGCCTGAGTATACAAGGACATCTGTCCACCTATTGATTTCTCCCTAAAATCTGACTGCTGCATCTGGTAGATACAGTCTTCAGATACTACCTTCTTAAAAATTTATTGAAAATCAGCTGCTGGATGAAGGATGGAGAGCCAGGCTAATGACACCACTGCAGAAAAGAGTCACCTGGGCTCAGTGGGTACCTATTCTGTTTGGCTTGCAGGGTGGTCAATGAGCAGAAGTTTCCTGACAGGCCAAAAGACAGAGCAATTCCTCCAAATTGGCCACAAAAAATGCTGCCCCTTTTTCAGTGATGGAGGAAGAGGCATGGAGAAGAAAAATCAGGGCAAGGGCTCAGATGATGGTGAATGCCTTATGGCACAGCAGTAGAACTTTTCAGATAGAACCCATTCTATTGCAACAGGAAAAGGATATAGGCTCTTCATACAGAAATGCAAGGAAAAGTACTCTTCATTAATTCCATAACCTGTGGTAGAATTTGTTTAAAATAGGACTCAATGCATTATTCCATAGTTAATAAGAGGCTAAAAGAACTAGAAAGAACACTAAATTTAGATTAGAGGTTACATAGTTCCTCTTATTATTTCATCTAAGTCTCAAAGAATGATGAGGTTTAGATTTTACTTCTGGAGAATGCAAGATGATGTTTTAGCATGTTTACTCAGCTCAGTGTTACCAAGAATCTTCTCGGTTCCAAAATATTCATTAGATATCAAGATTGTGTAGGGGGTTAAGAAAAGTTTATGTAAGATCTAATTATTAACTCCAGTCAAACAGAGCTTCCCTCCCCACTTCCTAAAACCATACTCATCTGCAGAAAGACCCATCAGGACATCTCCATACATCTTGAAGAGGAGAAGCAGGGAGAGGAAGAGTCTTCACTTCTTCAGCATATCAGATGTTGAAGAACAAAGGGTGAGCTACAAACAAGAACAAATGGATTTATTATGAGCTGAAATCTCACAACTCTTATTCATCTGGCTGTCTTCAGACTCCATTGGCACTATTTGCACGATAAGCAGCAGAAATCTTCTTCTGTAACACTTGGAGAGTTATCTTTGGCTTGCTTTCGTAGATTTTTATGAGAAAAAATGTCGACTGAAATCTCACACCTGTGCCAAAACTAACTTTCAGGATGTTCCATTTGAGTCAATCCAGCTGGAAAATCACCTCAAAACAGGATCTTATTGAAACTCTGAAGTCTTTATCTGATAGGATCTTTCTTAATATATTTTTTAAAAATAAGACGCTGAACTTCAGGAGATGTTTTTGGAATTTTTTTTTGCCTAATAAAATACTGAATAATGCACATGCAATCTAATGGATGCTCAGGTAAAAAGAAATTCTTATGCAAAAATGTTACCCACAACATGTAATGCTTAGAAAACATATTTCAAAATTATATTAATTATCCTATAGTTTTGATAACAGAAACACCAATCTTTCTTTGCAGAGGTAATTCTTAGGTAAAATTAGACATTGCTGGAAAATTGTCAAGCACAAAGGTGAAAAGCTATGCCCTTGTTGCTCCATATTTGGAAAGCTGAAGACTTCAGCATCAAACCAAGTAGCTCTGAAAGCTGAATGGGTAGCTACGATATGGCATATAGCAAATTATCTAGGGGACCATTCTTACAGTTTTTCAGTTCAGCACCTTTCTGTGGCTGTACAGCTGGGAAAACATGAAGACGGAAGGGAATGACTTGTGTTTCTTGAGATGTGTTTTTAAACCCGGGAGTTGGGAATTACTCAAACTGTGGTCTTAAAATAATACTAGGCAACTTTGAGAGCAAGATAGTACTGACCTGGGAAGTACTCCATAAATGGTAGGTTACCTTCACAAAGCAAAGTGCTTCAGTTTTATAACTCAGAACACTAAACAGTGACACCAAAGCCTCCAAATGGTAGAAAAAAAATGTTGCTGTAGCAATTTTTCAGCAAACTAATAAAGAAACACACACCTGGTGTTCAAAATTTTTACAGTCTCGGTGCGTACATTTTAGTTCCATTTGTGATCATCTCATAAACCGAAGAGCGTGTTCAGCTCATGTTTGATGGGCTGAATTCCATAGGCTAAACTCTAAATGCAAGGCCACGTTTCCACATTCTAAAATAGTACAGTCAATACAACCCAACTGCGCAAACAATACTTGAATGCCTCACGGTTTTTGTTTCTGTATAAAATGCCTGTAAGAGGACAGCAAAATAGGAAGCTTTCATGGAGATGGATTCTGAATAGAAGTGAACACACAAAATCATAATGAGTTGTTACATGAAGTATTAGCTCTTCTTTATGCTTCAAAGTTAATGTGTAAACTTATTCTTAAAGCAACTGTTGTGATGTCCTGAATGTATCTCTGCCCGTGAGGAAATAATGTTAACTTGAATAGTAGCAGCAAATCCTAAGAAAACATTAACGATGTTTTGCCAGAGGAAAAAGGGTTTGAATCTGCTTTTCCACTGTTAGAGGCACCAGAGCTCTTCTTCAGTGCAGCAAACACAGTCAAAAGGCATAAAGGGGTGCCATGTTTAGAGCACTGTCATTCAATAAGATAATTTCCTGATTTTTTTAAACACAGTTTTTGTGCTTATAAAGAAAGTAATTCTGTGAAGAAAGTCAGTGCTCCTTCCATCTAACAGCTCTATGTGCATACCAGAAATCTTTGCCAACTACTGTTCAATGAAATTAAATAATTAAAAAATATAAATATTCTGACTATTGACTAGCTGTTTTGTTTGGAGTCCAGCAGAACAAGTCAGCCAACAGGGCAAACAGATGAGAACACAGAGCATCCCCAATGAGGCTGCTGCCGCCTGTGTGAAATAGTGCAGGGATCAGTGCAGGGAGCATGCACTGTAATCCAATTAATTTCTCTTAAAGGACAAGTACAGAGCAAGCAGCAGCTGCACACAGGTCCTGTTTCATTCATATCCTAGAACCTAAATTTTAAAAGCATGGCTGCAGAAGCATAGAACATTTAAGGGAAAAATGCTGGATTTCCCAGTAAACGAGATATGTCACATTTCTTCAGGGAGGCAAGGCAGTAGTGATGCTGCTTCTGAATGGGAAAGTTTATTCTTCCTGCAGCTGCATTGCTGTAGGCTCTCTGCAGATCCAGGTAGGCTATTCCTCCTGAACTCCCTGTTTTCATAGCTCTCCCCATGCAGAAGGACAAGAAACTTCTGCGTGTTCCCTGTTGCGTTGCTTCCCACACATCGAGAACCCCTGATCCATGGGCCTGATTAGGCAAAGTGGTGTGTCTGGTTTTGATGAGGCACAAGCTGTGGAATCCTCAGAAACCAGACTGAAACAGCACTGAAGCCAGCCTTGTTTCAGGAAGGAGTCTGTTTTGAATTATGCTTCCTATTAGTGGTAGATTTAAAAATTAGGGAACTATGAGTAAATCTGGAACTTAACAAGGCTTAAAATAGGCCTGGGTCACAAATCTTGATGGCTGTGTGATGGGCTGGTCTTCACTGCAACAACAAGGAGGTCTTTAACAAAAAAAGAAAGTCGAAAAAGCCAGAGCGACTAGAGTATGGAGGACGGGAAATAATAAAGGTAAGTTACTTCTTCCCATCTTATGTTCTGAAACACAGGAAAAGTTTACACAAATGGTAAACATATGGAATAAATTACCAGGAGAGCAATCTCAAAAAAAAGACTACAACAGAGTTCAAGTGACACATTTCTGGAACAGAAATGGATGGTGCCATAAAGTCAACACAAGAAAGTAAGATTATGATTAACCTGAAAAAGGGCAAGCAAATTAGACTACAAGCCATTTTCCTATTTCTTATGGCAGCTTCCCAAGACTGCACATCTGAAATGTGTAATTTAACATAAGCCCAAAGAACCTTCCTTGCCAACTACAGAAAAATTAATCAAACATATTCTTGTACCAGATGAGTAGTAGGTATTTATACAAATAAAGAGGCATGATCTATTTATGCACATATGCACCCAGATGCCTGCGCATGTTTATTATAGTTGAATTGAAATTAGATAACCAACATAAAAACCATTACACAACATTATACAGGTCAGTTAGTTCACTGCTTGAGTTTTGGCCAGGCTGGCCATAAAGTCAGGTAATAAAGCTGCAATGCTTTGAAAACGCAGATGTATTTGAAATGAGTTGTTCCATGTGATTAAAAGAGATGTGAGAGGTCAGGACAACAATATAATCTAACACCACCTCTACAGTGCAGACTTCAGCGGGCACAGCTACACCAAGCAGAAGCAGGAAGCTGTCTAATACCTGACTGATACAGCTGTACTGCCAGCTGTGCCACAAGTGTTAATATAATTACACTGGTATAAAGCTGAAATTTCATAAATGGAACTTCTTTTACTTGGTATTTTTCCCACACTGGTATGATATACAGACGTGCTAACATAACCACAGCTCTAACTTCATGTAGCAATAACATAAATACAGCCAAAACCACCCAGGTCTCAGAAACGAAAGTTTACTTCGACTATTTCTACACTAAATATATTACATCATCAGTGTGCTCCAAATACATACAACTAGGGATTTGTGGGAAAAACATACCAAAGCTGCCACATAAGCAACACTCCAGCAAAGTTGGCCCTTCTAGCAGCCCTGCTGTGTTGCTTAGCAACAGCATCTCTTTTTGCCGCTGCCCACACACCTGTGCTAACAGACACCAATACGAACGGGCCTGTTCCCACTTCTTCAGTGATTTCCTCAAGTTCCATGGCTTGATTTTGCCAGCTGCAACCACTGGGACATTGTCAGAGGCATGAGGCTGGGCTGTAGTCTGCCATCCTAAACCCTGACACTGGTAATGACATAAAGCCGAGACAATAAAGTCAGAACCCCATTCTGAAAGAAGGCTGGAAAGACAAATGGAAGAAATTAAAAGCCCGAAGTGCCACCCTCCACACCCACCGACCCAGCCCCACCGTGCCTGTGGGAGGAGGGGGGACGCTAGCTCCTGGCTCAGTGGGCGGGACAATCAATGGACCAATCAGAGAGAGATCTCCGGCCATTCTTATCCAATAACCAACTTTTCCTGGCCTTCGGGGCGGAGACGCGCAGAGGGAGGCCGCGCTGGGCGCCATGTTTGATTCTGGCGCGGGGGCGGGCCCGCGCGGTGCCCTCACGCAGGATGGCCGCCGGCAGCGGTCACGTGGGAGGCAGCGCCCTCACGGCGGGCTAGAAACATGGGGGGGGAGAGGGGATAAAGCGCATGCGTGGCGGCGGGGCGCGGGCGAGCGAGCCGGGCCGGGGAGGGCGGCAGGAAGCCCCACCCCCGTAGCATGAAGCTCCGCCCAGTGACGCAAACCCCGCCCCCCGCGGCTCGAAGCACCGCCTTTGTAGCTAAAACCACGCCCCGATGATGATAAGCCCCGCCCTCCCGCGGCTCGTGGGCGTGGCCTCCGCTTCCTCCCCGCCGGAGCCGAGGCCGGGCCGGTCCGAGCCGTCGAGCCCCGCCCGCCGGGTATCCCCGGCCGCCCCCGCCGCCCGCACCATGTCCGATGCTCCCGGCGTCCCCGAGGACGTCTGCAGCCTCTTGGCAGGTGAGGGCAGGAGGGAGGGCTTCCTTCCCGGGGGGCGGGCGGAGGGGAGGCCGAGGGGGGCGGGCCGGTGGGGGTGTGACGGGCTGGGGGAGCCGGGGCGTGCGGGGGCAGCAGCCCCTGGAGCCGCGGCCCTGGCAGAGCGCTCCTCGGCGGAGCGCTCCGCGGCGGGCGCTGCGCGATCGCTTCCAGTGCACGGGTTCGGGGGTTCTCTCCCTCCCATCCCCGCAGTTCCTCCTCCCCGGCTACTTCCTCCTCCCGTACCCGTGTGTGGGGAGCCGCAGCGCTCCAGCTGGCTTCCCTGCAGGGAGGAAGGCGCGGGCCGGCACCCCTCCTCCCGGCTGGGCGCCCGCAGCCCCCGGCCGCTCCTGGGAGCGGACACCTCCCCCCTGCCGGGCGCGGCCGGGGGCTGCGGCCGCTCAGTCGGGGAGGGTGTTCGGGGGCTCCGCAGACACGCGTGCGGGGTGTGTGACCGCTGGGTGACCACCGAGCCAGCCGGGGGAAGTCTCTGCCCTCGGGGTGTGCCGGCAGGGCCGACTGCCCGCATCGGCCGAAAAAAAGTAATGAACTTCCTCGCTGAACAGCTGAGGAGCGGACGAAAGGGTTACTGAATTGCTGGCGTATTGTCATATCAGTCACACACCTCTGACCGTGACTGTCCATGCTCTCAGGATGCGTTGGAGTGTAGAAATGGGATGATTTCTCACCATGAAAGGTTACGGTGTTAGTACAGAATTCCGAATATGGGTGGTTATCTTTTACCTTCAAGAACTCGTATTTAATTTGTTGTTGTTGTTGTTAATGAAAATAAATAGTATACTTAAAAGTTGGCTTTTCTGGTATCTTTATCGAAAAGTTTGCTATCTTGAAACCATTTTAATTTCAGTGGGACTCTTTTGAGAACTTCTGTTTCTGCCACAAGAACTTGTAACTGACTTTGCCATTCGAATTACCTGTGCTTTTTGAAATCTTCCTTCTGAAGCCAACCATTCAATTACATGGCTGGGCACCTGCTAGAGTCTAGTGCAGCTTATCACCTTCACAGACTATTCTTTTTTTTAACACTTTGATTGTAAGACCTAATGCTTGAAACGTACTGCTTTCAGCACATCTCCTGCCAACTGTCTTAAGTGTTTTCTAACTGTAGTTTCTAACTATGTTACTTGCATATCATACCATCTGTAGTTAAAATTTGCATGGAAGGTCACCAGAAGAAAAAAGGAAAGCTTCTCATGATTTCATATGATGAAATAGATTCTTAATCATTTAGAAAAAATAAGTATTACCCTTAGAGAGCCTTTCTAAATCTTGCTATTTTCCGTGGCAATACTGAATTCTGGAACTCATGGTCAGATACAGAGTGTGTATGTTTGTTTTGGTGCTAGTTTCACTGAGTGAAGCTCATCTTGAAACTCTTCAATGTTTTAAGTGCTTTAAAAGTTTTTTTGGAGAGGAAGGATGTGATGCAGATGGGATGATTTGAGATTGTGAATTCTTTCTCAGCCGTGGTACCTCATTTACACAACTTGTCCTTCCTTCCTTCTCCCCATCTTTATCCAGTCTGCCATGGAAAGAGAGACACAAAAGTTTGTATTTTGAAGTAAAACCAAGAACACCTATTTTTCCTCAAGAGGGTTGTGTATATGTACTTTCAGAGCTGCTATGAACAGCAGCCTAAGTTATATACAGGTATCTAATGTTTGTACAGTATGTACAGCTTTAGCTTTTCTGGTTTCTTTTAGTGCTGTCTATAGAACTGAAGTTAAGAAGACAATGGAATGATTTACCAATGATGTTTAAATATTTGTTTTATTATTACTACTAGTAACTAATAGTTTGCAACTTTTAATTGTTAACTTCAGTATGGTTATACAATGCTAAAATTAAATAACCTGCTTATTTTTGAAAAATAAAACATGGCATTACTTTTTACAGTTTGTATTAAATTCCTTTCTTTAGGGTTATCAGTCAAGTGCGTGAAAGTTAGAAATGAGAGTAATGCAGGCTGTATGAGCAGTTCTTTCACTGATAAGTACAGGATCTCACAATCTTTTATGTAGGCTTCTGCTTTTTTTTGCTTAAGCTATTCCTGTAGTGAAGATGTATGGTAATGGAGGAGGGAAGGGAGCTCTGTAATATCTTTACTATTCATTAAGAAACTGTTACACAATACAAAGACCACAGTTAGTAGATAGTTATTAATTTCTGCATGCTCTTCTTCAAGGGTGCTTCTTAATGTATTATTTTAATGGCTCGCAGTTATTGATCCAGCACCTCTTTGAGATGAGGGAATATTATTTTCCCATCGGTAAAATTAGTGTAATAAACAAGATGTGATTGGGGTCGCAAAAAATAATCAATGGTGGAACAGAATTAGAATTAAAATTCACCTGCCTCCGTGCTGTGCTGGTTTGTCCAGATAATAATATGAGTTGGATGTCTATGTTTAGTGGCCATTACGAGTGCCAGGCACTTCTTCATATCAGGTTCAGTTGAGAACGTGCAGCTAATGGCTAGCGACAAGCACCGTGTTTTAGCCTGAGAGGCCCTCACAGGTGCAAAATCTCATAAATACTGTGCTCTTCTGCTCTTCCTCCTTTTCTTGGCCTTTTTGCCTATGATTTCCAACTTCTGCAACAAGTGGAGGAGCAATCATATGGATTTCTTTATCCCTGCTTACCCTTGATTGATGGTTGGAGTTCGTCCACCCACCATGCTGAACAAGTAGGGGTCCTACTGGAAAACATACTAAGTGCTCCTGTAGTTAAACATGGTGATAATGGGAATAAACACACCAGGGGATGAATTAAAGTTGCACAGGAAATTTTCCGATTTGTGAGTGCTTTACTTTGAAGCTAAACAATATTATATCTGTAACACAAAAACAAATTCTGTCACACATGCTGGCAGGGTCATTATAGTTGCGTATCAGTGGCGCTGAAATGTTCCAGGCAGAAGCACAGCTTGAGCTCAGGGCTAACTGCATTAGTTGGAAACAGGAGGAAGCTGTTTCAGTAAAGCTGAAGGGGAAAGGTCAGTGTGGCAATAGGCTTATTGCAGAGGGTTATTGGGATTGCACAATCCCATCCTGTCTTCTCTGACTTGTTCAAGTGGTGGGAGGGAAACACTGGAGACAGAAACAGGGTCCTCTGGTCATGAGTTGAACTCCCAGTAGGAGGAGAAAGTAAGTTTGTTGCTCTCTTATCTCCTTCTTTACACCTTGGAGGTGTGTGGTAGTGTATGTAACTTCTTCGTTCCCCGTCCATGTCCCTGCACTTACAGATGATGCTTGAGACTCTGGAATTTTGCGAAGGAAGCCCAGCCCTGCTCTGCCTTATCTTCTTTTGCAAAGGCATCCTCTGTTGTGTAAATGTGATATTTTTGTGGGTGTTTGACAAAGTGGAATGTTACTTTTTTTTTTGTCCCCTCAAATTATTGCTGGTTACGTAGCTTGTTGGACGCCTGCTCATTTCTATTTTTCCTTACTAAGTTTTGGCTTGTTCACAGCTGAGAAAGAGTTTGGAGGCTGCTTCTTCCCCCAGAGGCATATTGTTTCTTCTCTAATGTAAACCAGACTAGTTGCTTCAGTCATCTGGATCGGAAAAAAAACTTCTTGAGTTTTTTTCAGAAATAAAGATTTAGTTGGATGTAAGACTTCTTTATTTTTTCACAGTTTTTGATGGTGTCATGATCATTAGAAATGTGTATAATTTATATTTTTTCCCCTGTTCATGACACCTGTGACTATAGTATGGGTGCTATTGCTTTGTCTTTTGTTCAGTCTTCCTTTCACACTTGGCAGTATTTGTTGTTTGAATCTTCTGTATTTGTATTTTAAAATTTACGAATACTTTCACTGTGAAAATAGGATAAAATTTTCTCTAGTTTATATGGAACCTTATATCTCATCCTAATACAATTTTCCTTGTTCTATTAAGCAAGATCCCAAACCTAAACAGAAACCAGTGTTCTTGCCCTAAAGATTATTCTACCCAGATATTATTCAGTTTGTTTAAATGCTTAGTTATATTGTCCAAAACACCTTTTTCTGTGCGATTCTTCTTATTCTTTTCTTCAAATTAGTACTGTTTACCTACTTGTTTAGTTGCATCTTGGAAATAGCTTGCAGAAAAGGGCAAGGCAAGAAAACTACAAGGCATTGGATCCAGTGAATGAGTTGCTTACCTTCTATTTTTGGACTACACTGGTTATATTTACCCTGATCCCCAAAAAACAAACTGTCCATTTTCATCTTCCATATCAGCTTTTCCTGGACTTGCTCCTTGTGTTCCTGTCATAGGAAAACCTTCTGAGTACAGTGTAGCTCTTCTTTATTGGTTGCTTCAAATTTAAAAGGATAGTGTTGTTTAAAACTTCACTCTTTTTTAAAAGTATCATTTCCATGTTTCCAAGGCTTTAACAAATGCCAGTTCTTCCTGAAGAATCCATCTGTACAAGATAAACCAGGGTGATTATTGTAGACATATTTTAAGCAGACATGTATTTACAGCTTTGGTAGTATGTATGTGTTTCAATAGTAATGGAATAAGATTAGAAACTGTGAGGTGAAAAAAATGCACAGAGGGATTCCTGGTAAGAAATAACCTCCAGTGATTTGAAACATAGTTCAATTGTCTCTGCCATAAATTTGGGAATAAGTGTCATATATGGGTGATAAAAATGGCATAGGCTATTTTTTATATACTCATTATTCACTTAGTTTGTCTTTTTCAATTAACATGGAGTCTATCTTTCTCATCTGACTGGGTTTACGTTTCTTTCATAATCATATGTCAACAAACCACAATAGACACAGCATAATGTGGCATACAGTGTAAATCTTTAGGTTAATCCTTAACATTTTTTATTATAGTTCATTTGGAATCACTTTGTAACTTGATCATGATTTGTACTGGTGTGGTTTTTTTTCATTACATGCTTAATATGTTACAGCTTCATCTTTTCTCACCTCTTTAATGTAGAGAGAGGATGCTCAACTACCCAGCCAATGAGATTAGAGATAGATATATAGCTATATACATGTAGTCCTTGATTATAATTTTTCTTTTTTAATCTTTTAAAAGATATGCCTTATCGATTTACTTCATTTGAAGAGTCTTAGCAGTTTGTGTATACTTCTGCTTTTAAAATCTCTAATAAAACTGTTGAGCACCAGCATTTTTTATCATACTTTGCATGTGTCAACACAGCAACATAATCTTGCTTCTGGAGATTTAAGGTAAAATAGTTTTTAAAGGTAAAGTAAGTTAAAGGACTTTGCACTAAAAGGAATGCTCACCTTGTTAGGTTGGATAAATGTGGTTGTTTTTAGACATCTTGAAGTTCAGTCACTTTTATTTTACATCATGTGTTCTGTTTCTGATTAAGTGTATATATATTTAAAAGGCAATTTAGCAAACTCTGGAGAGAGACTTTAAAATATACTTGTGAAGTCAGGGGGAGAGCAAAAGCAAAATCCTCAAATATTTCTTTATTTAAGAGAACAGGCATTGACAGATATTACTTGATAGTTTGTCTTCAGACTTATTCCCTATTAATGAATTGCATGAAAAATTTGAAATCAAATTAATTAATTGCTTTCTAATGCCAGCCTGTGTAAAGCTGGAAGATACATGGCAGTCTGTTTAATACTGGTCACCTTTGGACAGCATGTTTGTAATAAATGTGCCTAGCTTGCAGCTATCTCCCAAAATTCTCTGGCCTGCCATCCCAAATTCTCTGGCCGACAGCCGGCTGCTGGCTCTCTCCTTGAGGTAGAGGAGAGAGATGGGAAAAGGCTGGTGGCTGAAGGAATTGCTCTGCTGAGCTGCCATTGCCTTCTTGCGTGAGTGGCAGTCCAGCTGCCAGGTTATCCCATGCCAGGTTATCCCATGCCAGGTTATCCTGTGCGAATGTCCGTGGTCATAGGCTGGATGTGTGTCCAGCCTCCAAACCGCCCTGCGTTCTCCTTGGGCCCTGGAGGCGGAGCTGCACGCGTGCCCTGCCAGGTGCATGGAAACGCTCCTATCTCATTGCCGCTTTCTGATTCTTCTCCTGTCACTTGAATGATGTCAACTCATCCGTTGATGTGTCCATGATGGAGTGATTAATTTCTTGATAATGTGATTGGATAACATTTTGGTTATCTGCTGGAGGAGGGGAGAAAGAATGACCCAGCACATAGTCTTTGAGTGCCTCTGTGGGAATCTGCTTGGCCCACCCTGACAAAAATTTGAGTTAATTCTGTCCCAAGTATGTTTCTTTATTAAGTGTGACTTACATTTACAATATTAAATCTTGTAAACAACAAATGTGTTATGATTTGTTACGCTTAGCACTCTTTAACACAGCACTTGCTTTGGGCTAGGAATTTACAATGTTCTTGAAAAATTCCATCTGTGTGGTTTCAGCCTTCATTAAAGCAAATCGCTCCAAAGACTTTAAAACAATTAAAATTTTGCAGTGTTGTCTGTTTATAGTCATTGAACTAAAGAGAACCATAAACTGTTTTAACAATGAAATGCAAAATAAATCTTAGCTTTTCCCCTTGTAAAAGGACTGTAGATGAAAATGAAATTAAAATGGCTTTTAGCTCTTGACTGTTCTGTGAACTGGCACTTAAGTTTTGGACTGTATGAGCTGGTTGAAGTGGACAGAGCTAGACTGTGGTGTGACTTCCCTTTTCTGTCAGTTTGTAACCTGTATTGGCAGAGCAATTTGTGAGTGAATTGTATCAATTGGATCTTTCAGTTTGGTAGCTTTTGCTCATTCCTGCAGACAAATAATTTCTCTGGGGTGTGGTGCAAACAAATTTAACATCATGAGCTTTAAGAAACAAAGCAACAAGTATTTAAGCTATCAAGCAGTCTAACACAGAAGCTTAAGAAAAGAGGTGTTAAATAGGTTTCCACAGTGTATTTTTCTTTGTTTTGTTTTTATTTGTTTTAGTGGTTTTTTTTCTGTTTTTGTGTTTTCTGTGGGAACAGCTAAATGTCTGCAATGTGTGATACTAGATAGCTGCCCAGTTCATTAGGAACAATTTATGGAAATATATAATTTAGGTTTTTTTGCTCTGGGGTAATTGATTAGTTAAAGTGCTTTTAGACCAGAAATCCATTCAAAGAGGATTTCTTTGTGGGGTTTATCTTTTATTCCTTTTAAAATTCCTCAATAGATTGGCTGCTGCTGAAGCATGAAAAGGGTCTACACTCAAGTGCTTGTGACTAGTAGTTTCGTTTTCTGAGTAGCATTAAACTAATGCAGGAGAGACCAAGTTGTGGATCATCCTGGAGAGGGGAGAGCAAGTAAGTGGCTAGAATAGTGGTGGGAAATGGGTAAATTTTGCTGCTTCTCTTTGAAGTTTACTGTATGAAACTTGGATCTGCCATACTGAAGTCCCAAGTTCTGTTCTAATTCCTACATAAATCACTTCATGGAAGGTGAGAGAAATTACAGGAACATTTCCTTATGTTAAGGCAGTCCATATTCCTCCACAGTGTGGAAGTACAGGAAGTGAAGAGATGATCATAGCTTGGATGACTTGCTGGCTTCTTGTCCAGAGAAGCTTAGGATGTTACTCATCTTGTGCATCTGGTACGTCCTGGATGGATTTACAACAGTAAATTAGAACAAGATACATAACATACTGTGAGACTGTGAGTAGATAAGAAAAATCTATGATACAGTAAAATGTAATTTTCAAGTAAACCACTTCTTTAGCATCATGTGTATGTCAGGTCTGTCTTCATATTTTGGGGTTGTGATGAATCAAGCCATATGATATCTCTGGACATATGGAAGTAATAGTGTTCCATGATGAAAACAGTGCACCCTGATTGTAGGTACACCTAAGCTGGGAGAACTTGTATCACATACTCATGTGAGAGAGAAGCCATCCCAGAGATGTCTTCTGTAACTGCTGCTCTTTAGAAATGACAAACTTGTATACGCTTGCTCTCTTTGTGCCTCTCTCCTCCAGCTCTACTTATACTGAGCATCTACTTTTGCCCTGTCCTTCTGTGGCTGAAAATTCTCTGTTATTTCTGCTTTTGAAGTCCAAGGTTTTCTGGAAAAGAACAAAATCTGTCAGCAATGTAGTTAGTCCTCAAATTTTTGTATCCACACTATATTTTAAGCCAGAAGTGGTAATCCTTGTTTATAATAATCAACTTGGTTCCTCTTCCCCACATACTCCTTAACTGTGATATTTCAACATTTGTATTTGAATAAAGCTTTGACAGTCAGTCAGAATCTGAGGTGGCAGAATTCTCACCTGGCTTGAGCTTTTCCAAAAAGTAAAGAAGCCCACTGAGTTTAAATGAAGACTTCTGAATCTAAGTTTTGTGATTAATTAGTGTTGAAAGGTTACCGTGCAAGTATTGCTCCTGATTTATAAACATGACTCATTCCTCTAAAGTTATGCATATTGATGCCTAGGTGGAACCTTGAAGCTGCTATCTAACTTTAAAAATAAAGATATAAAAGTATTGAAAAATAAATATTTAATCAGGCTGTCTGTCTCCAAGTGAAAGCTTGTTTTGTACTGGAAAATCCTGTTAGGTTTCACTGAGAGAAAAACTGTTGATGGTTTTGATTTTTGCTCTGAATAGTGAAAGTATCAGGTTTTTTGACCTTAGTTTTGTAGTTGGTCAATGTCATTGGATTCTGTGGGTTCTCATTTGCCAGCTTGATTGACAGTTCCAATCATTGGAATTTATGAAGATGTGTACTTTTTCTATGGGTTTGGAAAAAATCTTTGTAGGAATTTTTGGTGTACAGCATAGAGGCTGTTGGGGGTATGTCTGGAGGATTCATTAATACATGTTAAGTGCCTTTCCTTCTGTCCTTTTAAAGAAGGAATGCCACAGAACTGAATGAAGGTCTCCCTCCCCCATTCAGGATTGCTTTGGAAAATGTAATGGGGAAGATTCTCTGTCTTATGGAGAGGAGGATTAATATCATTCTTCAGAACTCTAAAATGCTGTAAAAAATGAATGTGTTTGCCACACTCTGTGAGGACAGTAATCTAAACATCTAAATAATAATATAGTGAATTATTTGTAAAGAAGAACATCTTTGTAATAGCTGTGCTAGTGTTCTTAAAGGGTAACTTTGGTAACTTTTGACTTGTTTTCTTACAGCCTGTAATACAAAGTGTGCTATATTTCTGTTTCATAAAGAAAAAAGTAGGCAATTAAGTTTTTCATTTAGGAAATCTGCAGTAAATATTAATGTAAGCTTTTGCATGCAGACGGTGGAGTACTTAATTGGCTGTTATTTATGTTTCTGTATTAAAATGGAATGTCTCATCTGATTGGAAAAGTTATAGGATTAAAATAGTACTATCCATATGCATTTGCATCTAGACAGAGGGAGCCAAGGCGTATATTCGTGTCTGTGTGTGTGTGTGTGTGTACGGGGGTGGGCAGGCACTGTGAGAAGGTATTTTGTTACCTACAAATGTTTTCTCTTATGCAATGAGCAGCTGTTACCTGTACAGGTGAGACATTTATGTTAACAAGCAGGATTTTTTGGTTGTATTTCTCTTTTTCTATTTTTGGGATAATTGTATGTTGATTGGTAACTATGAGAAACTTTTAGCATTGTTTCTTGCCATTGTTTTGTTAATCAAGAAAACATACTACTGGAGGAGTTACACTCCCACAGATTCAATACACTGCATTCTTCTTATCCTGTGAATTGGGTATTTGCTGTATTAAAAGAACTGTGGCAACTTTTATGGAATGCTTTGTTTCTACATGATTATGTAAAAGTATCATCTGGATAAGAATTAAAACTTACAGTGCAGGCTAGAGCCTTAGTTTGTGATTCTACAAGTGCAGGTGTGCTTAATTCCGAGTACACCGTTGAGCTTGACTCCTTTGATATGGTTATTGTGCCTACTTAATTGTTTTCAGGATTGCTTTGGATATGAATCTTTAGTCAATCAATGATTTCAGAGGCATTGTGAGAACACTTGAAAATACTGTAACCAGTAAGTGAGCTATATTAGTATCTGGGTAAGTGTTACTGCTGAAATAATAAATTACACAACCATCGTTGGAACTTGAACTTCTGAAATAACATGGCAGTAATATATGCATAAAGGCTATTTCCATGTTTTAGCTTTGTCTTTTACTTTAGGTGATGGAAAGTAATTGTTATAGGACTGCAATTTATTAGGACTTACGTAGCATAATTAAGTGTGCAAGAATCAAATGTCACCGTAGGATTTGCTGTGCTAAGCATAAGTAGATGGAGAACAAATATATCCCATTTAGAATCTAAAATGTCTGTTAACGATGGTGTGAGTAGGGCTGAAAATAATTTTCTTAGTTTTTTCACAGTAGTATCAGGACAAACTCATTACAGCAGTATTTTGTCTTTTTTTTGAGGTGTATTTATTTTTCTTCTTTATTTAGATATTGAAACATATGTTTCCCAAACACTAAAAGGAGAAAATCTATCCAAGAAAGCAAAAGAAAGAAGGGAAGTTCTTCTTAAGAAGATAAAGGATATTAAGGCAAGGTAAGTGAACTTCAAGGCTTTCATATGTTATAAAGTTACTTACTGATAACTTAAAGTTTTTTGCAACCTTTTAATAAACATTAACCGTATTAACAATTAAAAAAATCTGTCTAGGTCCTGATTTTTTCAAAAAATCTAGATTCAAGTATTTCCTTCTCAAAACTGCTACAATTTAGTAAGAAATGGGATCAGAATGATTTGTCCCATTAGAATTGCTTAATATTCTGAAACCTGATGGCAAGCTAGTTGGGCCGAACTTGCCTTCACCTCTGCTTTGGTAAGATTCATTAAAACATGAGAAATATAATGTATTGAGGATATGAATGAGCTTCCTATCACCATACTTAGCTGGTGTAAGACGGCATAATTCAATGCTGACTTTGCTTTACTACACATTCAGTTGTTTAGCTCTGTAATAGAAAACCGAAACATAACTGAAAACTATTTATAGATCACAAGTTTATATAAGCAAACTGCTATGACAGACAAAGCAGAGGGCTGTGGGTGTTCTTGTTTTAATATCAAGGATGATTTGAGAGAGTTCTATGGCGTGTTAATTTCAGTCAGCATTTCAGCTAGAGATTTAGCTATACTTTCATTTGCACTTCAAAATTTTCTTTGAAAAGTCTCTTTGCTTACAACTCTTATCAACTAGAATATAGCCTAGTACTTGCTGTTCTTTTCACATTGTTGTTTTCATAGTGTTTTTCTAGTGATCACTCCTGTGTGATATCTCCCAAGCATTCCATTGATGGCATGCTTCTGCCCCTGTGGCAACTTGTTTATGATTTCAAGGACAGTACAATCATCTGGTGAGGGCGTCTTTCTTTGGATGGCGCTAACTGGAGGGAGACGTGAGATGTGTCCCAAAATCTTGTAACTGAAATTTTGTGTTCCTTTCATTCAGGCTGTGAATGCTTAGGGAACTAGCTCTCCCTCATCCTCTCTTTTAAGAAAGTAGGATTTTATTTATTTATGTTTTTTCTTTCCTCTGTTTTCCGTTCTGGGTTATTGAGTTAACTATGACTGTACAATGACTCGCAGATACAGTGCTACTGACGTTTTTCTTGACTGACTGATGCGTTTTTGAATGATGAAATATCAAAGGGAGGGAACCTGCATTTATGACCATATTGACATTGAACCTTTTGCTATTCACTTGTGTGACCCCATGGTTTCACATCTTATTTTAATTTCTAATGCCTTCCTCATTTCCTGTAATATTATTCGCTGTTAACAGTGGTTTGCTTTTATGCAGGCTACAAAATACATGTACATTATAGTCATCTTAGATTTTAACATCTCACATATCGGGCTGTCTATTACTGCCACTTGCTACACTGGATTTCCTAGATCTGCCCTTTTATCTCTGTTTGCATTTCTCAGTTTCTTATCTCTAGACCATTCCTTTCTCTTCTGCTCGTTTCTTACCAGCATCTCCTTACTGACTAGTCTGATACCCTTACTACTGCTTATTGTTCATAAAGATGATCTTGGCAGCTGCATTTTATTTGCCAGTTAGTTCATAGCCCATGAATGCTTCTTGAATGCCATTCCACGTAACGCTGTCCTGGTAATTTGTCTGTATCGTCAAACTGCATCCTGTGATTATTTTTGTTTCTGAAATACCAAGATTTAGCTCTTAAGAAACAGTATGCAAAAGTATGTTTTCCCTCTGGGATGATAGATTTTTTTGGTTTTCTAGGCATTATATAAGTCGAGATCTCCTTATTTGAAAAGGAATTTTTATTTAGGCATGTGTTAGCTTTTATCTTTTTAGTTAATTATTAATACATTTTCATTTGGATTTCTGCAAATTTACTGCAGCTATACCCACTATTTTTGATATTTTTTTTCTTTTTCTATTGAACTACTGGTTTATTTCAAAATATGCTTAATGGTTTTACCTGTGCACAAAACTTTTTGAAATTTGTTAACATTTAGAAGGTTTACTAAAATTAAAGATGCCTTCGTGTGTTTTTTAACCTTAAGATATCTGAGCAGATGTATGTTCCTAGAAAAGGCTTCTCAGTCTGGATTTGGTTTTGTTCAAGTATTTTTGAAGTGACTGGGGATTCTCTCAGCTGCAGAGACAAAAGGAAAACTGAGTAAATACTTGAAGCCAAAGATAAAGACTTTGGAATTTTCAAGGAAAACTTGCGGCACTAAGTTTCGACTACAAAACTTGTTGAAAACTGGCTGTTGTTCTGTGCCGTGTCCTCGTGCCGTGGGTTTGCGAGTGTGCGGTGCTTTACGATGTTTCTTCTTCTTCTTTTCCTACAGTTACCTTGAAGAATTCCAGGAGAAAGGTGAGTCTCGTGCCCTTTCCCCCGCCGTTCCCGCCGCGCTGCGTTCCCGCTGCCGCGGCCGCCCGAGGCCGAGGGGGCTGGCGCCCCCTGCTGCGGCACGCGGGGAACAGCTGCCCGGGCGCGCACCTCCTGCGGGGCCCGCTGCCCTCGCTCAGCGCATCGCACAGCGCTCGCTGCTGCAAAGATTAGTCTGGAAATATAGCTCAGGGTTTAATATAGAATGGACCTTGTTATGGAGCTTATTTATTATAAATTTAGTATAAGTGGAGCTTTATTAGCAAGAGTGCAGCCTTGCGATAGACCATGTGATGTGCGGTTTTTTTTCCAGAGGAAGTGTATGCAAAGTCGTCTGCTTAGGAGATAAAATTATAACAGGGATTACTTATTTCAGCCTTTTTTCTTAGCGTTGCAAAAGTGTTCAATTCCATAGTGATGTTTCTTTAACCTTTTAATAGGATCATCTCGTGGCGATATGATATTGGCTTTCGATCCGCACTGGATGAATGTTTTCATAGTGCAGCGGGAGCTCAGACCTTTAGCTGGAGAGGAGATGATTTAGTGTGCGAGTAATGAAAACTGAAGTGTGGGTTATCTATTGTCTTCTAGCGGAGTTTAAACAAAGCTGCAGAGTTCAGTTTAGAGAAGACTGAGGGGTTTGTTGCTACAGTGTTCTGTTCTGTAACTAAACCTGGAAGGGCTCTTATTTCCATGATGCTAATTCTTGAGGTCATGACCTATAGCCTGTGGATGCTGGTATGAGGGTCACAGTGCGAGGTCAAAAAAGCCTATGCAAAGCTTCACTTTTTGCAGTGGTTGAAGAACTGTCTGTTTCTGGACAAGGAGGTTCAAATGTGTAGGCTACAGCGTGCCTCCTGAGAAAGTGAAAATATGTAAGTCATATTAGGCAAGTAATGTTATAACAAGGCACAACAAGTTCATACATTTCCTATGACTGTTTAAATCAAGGTATGCAGCCATAACAGTTCAACTGAAAGGGACAGTGCAACTTGAAACTTTCCCAAGATTCAAGAATGCCAAGATTCTGTAAACTCCAACTATGTGATTGTTAAAAAATTGTATTACAGTAATTTGCTATTTTTTATATTGCATCTCAGCACTGTTACAGAAGATAAAATGTAGTTTTCCTCTTCTCACTGTCCACCAGAAGTGAGTGTGGGAAAGTAAAATGTTATTTTATTAAGGAAATTACTAACATGAAATTAGGCGGGGTGATTGTTTCATTGCGAACATATCTGACTTTGGGAGAGCGTGTTTTTCAAGATTTAATAACTTCCTGAGGCTCTGACTCTGTAATAAGCATGAGAGTTGCCTCCAAAAAGCAGAATTTGCATTTACTGCTTTGTGTAATTTGAAGGTCAAGAAAATTTTAGTCTATTTACTTTCTTCATTGGTAATTTGATTCAGCAGAATTTATTTTCCAATTCAACAAATTATTAACAAAAATGAGATTTCATGATCTCTAGCAAAATAGATGATGTGATTTATATAGTCTGTAATGGTTACTGCATAACTTGCTCTGATTTCTGTGAAAATTATGTTCAGTCTTATTCTTTTTATTAGAGTACGTTTGATTCTTAAGAAGGATATATTTTCTTTTAAAAAATTCTCATGATCTATCTCTGGTTCAGATCATAGAACTATGTATAAATGCTGAGGCTTGCAAACACTGACACCTTAGTTTTCAGTATTTTTCAATAAAATGAAAGTTATACCATTGTTTTCTGCAAGCAAGGATACATTACTCCAAATTAATGTGCTTTTGCTGCATGCAGGAATATAAAAAAATTATGAGAAATAGGAGCCTGCACTTACTTGCAAGATATTTGTGGGAATGTGATTCAGTGGTATGAGTTGTTGGTGTAATTTCCAGAGTTCAAGAAGTGTGTGCTAAACTTTATTTGGTTGTGTCATTCTTACTTTAGGACTGTACAAATTAGGCGTGACTTTTGTAGGTGTGGAACAAAGGACTCACATGGAGATAAGCAGTCAGACTCTTGGTCAGCTCAGTGTAACAGAGCAGTGGCAGCAGCTGAGGGAGGTCAACGTTTGTGCCCGTTTTCATACCTCTGTGCACACCTAGACATTTGAAAAATGGAAAATTTGTAAAGTATTGAAAACTCAGAAGGCAGTGGTGGTCAGTTCCACTCTCGCCAGAGAAAGAAGGAATATCTCAACCTATAAGGTGAAAAGAGGATAATATCTTACAGGAAAAAAAGGAGGGGTGGGAGCAGAAATGTGGAAGCGACACTGAAACAAGCTAGGAAGAATAAAAACTACTGTGTGTATTTAAAATCCATATTTACTGTTCCTGGTTGTGTGGTAGCAGTTACTCAATTTTTAAAATGTAAATAAAACAATCTCTGTTGTAGCTGAAAGGGAAGATGAAGAATGATTCATACTGGCATGGCATGTTATCATGACCTAGTAGTTATACCACATCAGCTGTTTTCAAGAATCTTGTGAGTTGTGACCTGTCATCCTTTCAGAGGCGTCCAGAAGTATTTTTGGAGGCTGAAAGAAGTGGACTAACACTTCCAAAATTCATATATTTCCTGTAGGACATGATGATACTTGACTCTGGTCTCTCAAACAGCGGCTCCTTCAGCTTGCGAGTTGTTCCACAAGGATGTGTTGTGGGCATACTTTCCATGCCGCTCTCTTTCATCACTGAATGTTCTTGTAGTTCCACTGACTTTGCACGTAGTGACTAGCTGGTTTGACTAAGATATTTGTAAACTCTTGTTTCATGGGCTTTGGCCAATAGCATACAGAATTGTGCCTATCCATAAGGATAAAGCAAGGAGTTTTGAAAGAATAATAATAAAAAAATAACTGAAGAGCATGTATGCAAGTAGAACCAGACTCCTTAAAACTATAATCACCCATGTGTAGCTTTCTCAGAAAGTGCATACATACTTCTTTGCAACTAGATTGATGAATTTGAGGACTTTCTTGAATCCTCCCAGAAAGAAACCTTCTGTTGTTGCCTGTCAAGTCAGTAAATATGCTGACAAAAGCATCTTTTGTGTCTATATAGACTGAAAAAAAATGAAGCTTTTTAGCAGAAGTGGGTACACATGCAAGTGAAAGACACAAAATTAATTGTATGGGAAGATATTTAATTCTCGTGTGTGCTGTGTTACCTGATTTAACACTGACTTTTACAGTTAAGTGTGTTGTTGATTTATGGATAAAGAAAGTCTATGTTGTTCTTGTGACCAAAAATCTACGATTATATTTATATCCAATCCACTGAACTTTCATAAAATTTTTTTTTAAAAGTTTTTAGACATTTATTGTATCTATTTTATTCTTAGATTGAAGAAATCTGTAGAAATGTCTTTCTCTTAGACACTGCTGCCTTTTTTTCCTTTAATTTGAAATATTTGACTCTTTATCTACGCAGTTTAAGCAAAACTAAAAAGCTGTAGTCACACTCAGCGATCTGTTCTAAATCTTAGAATTGAGAAGGACCTTGAAAATGAAGGTAATTTGCATACAAATTGGATTAATTTTTTATAAGACTAATATTCCACTGAGGGTATAAAAGTCTGAACTTTGTCAAAGATTCTGACTTAATACAGTTTTTGGCATTTCTCTGTTTTGAGATTAATTGAATCAATACTGTGACTGCCAAAATGTTTAGTTAAAAGAACCTTGTTTTCAATTTATGCTAAAAATAGTGCTAAAGTTGGCAGAAGCACTCTAAGCTCTAGAAACTGTATTTGTGTTTCAAGTTCACTTGCCATCTGTTCTATGCATTTATTTTAGTAAAATATATATTTTTAATCACTTTTCACAAAATATTTTGGCTCAATGTTGAAAGTGAGACACCAAAAGTACTAGCCATGTTGAGTCATACTATGGGAATTTGCAGAACCAGTTCCCCGTAAAGCACTCAGTGCACCTCATATCTGATCTGCAGCACTAAATTATGCAGAAAAGTATGACATGACATCTTCTAACTAGCATTTTTCACTCTGATAAAAACTGATGATGGTCTACTTTTGTTTTTATTTCACTGTAGCATAATAGAGGGTAAATCTGTGTCTCTAGAGCATTGGTGTTATTCACTATGTAGCTATTGGGAGCACCTGTAGGAAACCTTTAGATGACTCAGATGCTTCCGGCTCTTGGCAGAGCAGCGTCTAGAGCCTGAGACCTCTGCTTCCTGGAAATAGTTAGGCTGCTGTTAGAGTAGCACTGTATGCAAAGGGTTTGTATTTTGTATTTTTTTTCTTTTCTGTTTTTATACAGAGGTGAGATTTCCTTTTTATTTTTTTCCCCTTCTGTACACTCTTTTACAGGAAATGGCAGCAAGTAGGAGTCTCTTTGGACTTGAAAAAGGGAGTCAGTATCTTGTGCTCACCAGAGCCGCGTGTGAATGCGAGTTCTATATTTTAACACACTTGAACTTTTTAGTCAAGAGCATAAATACATTGTTAGTATTTAACCATAAATGGGAAAGATATTGGCTTAGTTGTTACCCAGATCTTTGAGGATCATCATGATGTATTTCTGGAGAGACCATCAAATGCATTAAAAGTGTGCCAAATATCCCTATCCCAGAAGTCTGGGAGGTTTCACTGTAGGCGAGTCACTGTGTTGTCCCTTTCAGCTACACACAGCTGTTATCTGTGAAGTGTCCCTGCCAAGCACAATTTCAAGTAACACAAGATGCACCCACCAGTGCAGCACAAAATGGTCTTGTCCTGATATGCATCATAAGATCGAGAGGCAACTCAGCAAGCAAAAGTTGCAGTTGCTTTTCTTGCTTGAAGTGTATTTGCTTGCAAACTTGATGTTGTTTCAGTATTGTTTCAAGAAGTAGCTGCTAAAGAGTTTCTACTTGACCTTTACAAAACAAGCTATTAAAAATCATCATGTTAATAGGGGACCCTAGAAAGCCCTTCAGGAATGAGTGTGTTGGAGCAAACTGCATGGCAAAGCGTGCATTGAAAAATCGATTGTCAGAAGAATCCAGTCTGGTGGATTGAGTCAGTAGCAGCTTAAAAATATGAGATGCCCCTATCAAGGGGCTAAAGTATACCCCTGCCAGCTTGAAAGCAGCTTTGTCTACTTGTTCTTATGAAAACCTGTGCAGTGAGAACCTTGCTTGATCTGCTTGATGGCTTCATCCAGTCCTTTGTTTTGTGGGTTCTTACTGCAGCAGAGATTGAACAGGAGGAACTGATTTCAACCTGCTGTGACTTGGGACCTTCTGAAATGGCAAGAAGCAGGGTGGTTTGACCTACATGTCTTTTTATTTTCGTGAGTTGCTTTATTTCTCTTATACTTGAGCAGTTTTAATGCATCATTCTGTCTAGACATTTTTAGAAATAAATCGAAAGTGTTTAGTTATCTGAGGATGTGAGCTAGCAAGTCTCTTTCAGAGGCATTGGCTGAAACATCTTGCTTGCTCTTTTTTAGGGTAAGTGGTGGAAACAGTATCTTTAATACTTAGGAATTCATTGTTACAATCTCAGTGTTGCAGAAGAAATTGATTTCTTGAGAGGAAAAAAAAAGTCTGGATTTTTTTAAAGCTGGATTCTTATAATGTAGTATGGTCCTATTCATTATATTGAGCTTGTACCAACTAAATTTGTTGGAATTCTTCAGAACGGGGGTAGGAACTGAAGTACAGCCCATATTGCAATGAAGAGAGTTTGTTTTGTGCTCCGTGCCTAATGTGGTAAACTTACCCTTTGGTATGCATTATTTCCTAAATCAATAAATAAACTGTAATGGAAAAGGTAGCATTTAATAAGGAATGACATTGTATGGGTTTTTTTTTTACAGACATCATAAAATATTGATTCTGCTATCAAACCTGAAAGAGATTAGTTTAAGTTGCAGAAGCTGGAGAATAGGGCTAGTTCATGTACATATTTTTGTTGTTGTGACTGTTAAATATCTACCTTTAGTTAATCCATTTCCCCCCTAACTTTCAGATAAATCGTATGTTATTCTGGGGAAACAAGAAACTATATTAATGAGCATCAACTTCATAATTATACTTGTGGCTGCATAACAGGGACACATTCATGTCATTTCTTTAGGCAATAACTTTTGCAAAGAAGTATTTTTAAACTGGTCATTAATTTTATGACCACAGAAATGAGATGCAAAATTTATGCTGTTGTCATTGGCATGGGTTCAAAGCGCTACTGACATTATGTGTGATTGTAATGGCATGGCTGCCAACTAATGAGTCTATAGACATTTTGTTTGAGCATGCTTTGCTTTTAGATGTTTGATTAGGCAGCAATGCTTTCAATTATGCCTGCAAATTGTATTGGATGCATTTACCTGATGCCCATTGTTTCTTTGTAGTTTGGTTTTCTATTACATAAGTGCAAGTTGAATGCTTTTCTTTAATTTATTGATGCTTTTTGGGTGTATTTTTAGATACTTGGCACCTGAAGAGAATAGTGGTTTGTACTGCTCAACACTGACTCCTCTGACTGTTCAAGGAGTAACACCTGGAGCTTCAAATGCAATTCTGACTGCTCTTACTCCGTAGGTGGAGTATAAACTTCAATGAAACACTTTGATGGAGGAACATGTAAAGTGAAGAAAGGGCAGAGATTACTCTGAGTAGGAATGTAGGACATGGCATAGGATCAACAGGAAGCCTCTCTGTTAACTGTCAGGAGCAATATCTTTAAATAGTAATAGCATACGGTCCTAAGATATCTTTTAACCCTGACAGAACTAGGAGGCAAAACCCCCAAGGTTGATATCAGAAAATAGTCCTTCTTTTATGCCAATACATAAACATGTTGTGAAATGTTGCCTGTTAAAACTCCAGAGCATGAGTCAGCTTTCCTATTGATATGCCTGCAGTTCTTCTATACAAATTAGATGATTTAAGAATTGTATTTTTCAGTGTATAATATAAATTTATGAAAACTATTATTTATTTGCTACCATTTTTATTTACTCTAAAATAAAAAGGGAGGTTTTTTTGTTTAATCTAGTCCAGCATGATTGCAGCTTGCTTGTACCTCTGTCCAGAGTCTGCCACCTATTCTCTGCATTTTTCATGTAAAGTATGGGTACCTAAATGTAATATTGTATGACATAGGATTTATATATTTGTTCTGATTGTCTTTCTCAGTGATGGCTTTTTTTTCATAGAAGTCTTCAAGCCTTCTTTAAGATTTAACATCTAGAGAATGCTTTGACAAATATAAAGCACTGAGTGTATAATTTCTTTCTTCATAATACTCTCAACAGTTTTTTTGGGTTGTTTTGTTTTAAGAGTATTTTGAATTTGGATATTATAGACATAGAACAGAAACTTGTTCTGTTATAAATCTACATTCAGTGCTGCCATGGTTTTTGTTGTTTCAAATAAAATATGTAACTGCCTCATGGTTTTAATGCCAGATGGCAACTGAGACCCACATAGTCCCTCACTCATTTGCCCCTGCTAGGGTAGAGGAGATAATCAGAAGGGTAAAAGTGAGAAAACTCCTGGGTTGATATGAAGTTGATGTAATAGGTAAAGCAAAAGCTGGACACACAAGCAAAACATAACAAGGAATTCATTGATCACTTGCCCTGAGTAGGCAGGTGTTCAGCCATTTCCAGGAGAGCAGGACTCCATCACAAGTAACAGTGACTTAGAAAGACAAACATCATTGCTCTAAACGTCCCCCACTTCCTTCTTTTTTCCCCAGCTTTATATGCTGGCATCATCTGGTGTGGAGTATCCTCTTGGTCAGTTGGAGTCAGCTGTCCAGGCTGTGTCCCCTCACAACTTTTTGTGCACCTCCAGCCCTCACCTTGGTGGGGTGGTGTGAGAAGACGGAAAGGTTTTGGCTCTGTAAGCACTGCTCAGCAGTAACTAAAACATGCTTGTTTTATCAACACTGTTTTTAGCATGAATCCAAAACACAGCCTGATACCAGCTACTGTGAAAAAAATTAACTCTATCCAAGCCAAAACCAGCACAATCTGGGATCGGTATATGGTATGCCCTAAGTATGTATGTATTAAAAAGTCCCTTGTTCCTAGGTCATCTGGCTTTTATATGAAAGTAAAGCACAAATGTTTACTGAATTTGAAATCCTAAGTGTAATTGGAAAATGGTAGTATGGTGACTTAGTGGAAGAGCAAGGTAACAGTGCAGCTATGCAAACTTACATAAGCGATTATGCATTGCTGAGTGGGACAAAATCCTCTGGAAATGTTCTTTCTACATGTATACTCACCTGCTTGTCATCCACAAGTGTTATTCATTCAAATATACTAAGGTTTGCCATTTAGCCCATGAAACATATGTGCTGGAGTGTGGTGTTTGTGGAATTGTTTTCTTCTAGAAATACAGCTTAATATCTAAAATTTATGCTGGCACTTTCATGAAGGTTAAATGATAACATGTTTATGCATAGCTGATAAGAGGATATTTTTGATTGACAAGCAAGGCTTACATATACACATATATTCTATGCATTCTAGTACTAGTTAAAGTTTAGGACAGGAAAACAGTGGAGCAATTTTGCCATTGTATAGGTTGTGAATATCATGTTTGCTCTTTTTATATGGAGTGTATCATCTAATAAAGATATATATAGGCAAAGAGAGGCAACTGGTCTCTGGAATCTAAGTGTGCAAGATGATCATGCTGGTTATAAATAAGGCGTAATATTTTCTGTTCATGTGCTATCTGCTCTGTGTTTTTCTGTTTGGAGGAAGAGGTGAATTCTAGAGAGAAATAATTTACTTTTGATTGGTTTGACAGGTGTGATGAAGTGCAAATATTTTGATCAGATTAACACGATGACTGGCGTGCTACTGGAAGAGGGCTGTGTCAAAAATAGGTTGGAATCAGGTTCAGATTCAGAGCAGTTGTTAAATGGCATGGGAGCTTGGAAGGAAGCTTTCCCAAGAAAAGCATACTAAATTAAGGAAGGGAAAACCTAGCTCGTATTTGACAACCTTTGAATGTAAAAGAACTCCAGCAAAGCAAATATCGGAGTTTGTTGTTTTAACTGCATGGAAAACTTGCTGTTCTTTACAAACAGCCATGGTGCTTTCTGGACATAGTCTCTGAATTTTCTGTGTATTTCCATTATTAAATGGGAGGAGGTAAAACTCAGCCATGGTTAGGCAAGTCCTACTGATGAATGCAATTTCTGTGTCTGTGAAGAAGAATATTTTCACTATGCATGGGTTTATTTTGGATTCTTAGAAATTAGTTTTCCAATCCAGTGCTCCAAAAGGGAAGACTTAAATAGAGAAGGATATTTGGACATTTCTGGAAAGCTTTTTGTGTATGTGTATACCAAAAGGCAATGCTTGAACAATTTAGTGTTACATGTTTTTCAAGAAATTTGAGGGCCATTTAATCTATTGGAGCATCAACTTTATGATTCTGGTCTGCTGATTTTTGTCATATTTAGTTTTTTCTCCTTCACCAAGATTTTATTTGGTTTTTTTTAGGAGCAATATAGTTTGTTATTTTTATCCTTCTTCTTTGCCTAGATGTGTTAAACATATCTGAGAAAATATACAGACTTTTGGGAAGAAGTTAAATTTTGCCTAATTAGGTGAAAGCCTCAATTAATATTGATTTCACTATATCTTTCCCAGCCCTTCACGCTTATGCATGATACTGATCAGAGTGCATTAGATTAGCTGATAATGTAGATTTTGTATCTATTGTACTGGGGCTCTCAGTTGGGCAAGAAATTCATTAACAGAATGCTGCATTAAGCCACAGGTTCATACCAGGTGCTGCCAGACGGCGATTCCACTTCTAGTTTCGTGGGAGGAATACACACACAGTTTTGCAAGGCAGTGCTTAATTACAGTGAAGAAAAGTAAAAGTGGGCAGAGGTCACTGCTGCCAAGAGTAGCTTGGCACTTCCTGGGAGGGAAGTTGCTGCAGCTCCATCCCGCACTAGGACAGGCAGAACTTCAGAGCCTGGTGCTCTCCTTTTCTCCTTCTGCCAGTGTTTTTTCTCTTTCCCGCCTCTTTGCTGTGGTGTTTCTTTCCCCCCTTGTGAGCAGCTGCCAGCTGTGCAGTGCTGGGAGCAGGTTCATTATATGACAGCGTTTAAGAAAACCACTCCAGCAGCATTTATGCATTGGGTCAGAAGGTAGCCCTAGAACAGCATCGCTCACAGCTGCGCTGGAGCCTGCAAGTGTCCATGAGAAATAGGATTTTTTCAGTTCCAGACAGGAATTAATATCCTCCTTACTATCGGAAATGTTTTTATTCTGTGTGTTTGTCTGATATACTATTTAACTAGCAATCTATATTGACTTTTACAGAGCTGGAAGACGAGGAAGAGTCTGAGAACTCTCTTTCTGTTCTTCCTGATAGCGTCTCAATGGCATCTGACCGATATGATAAAGAGGATGAAGCACCTTCTGAGGGTATGTGACACTGTTTACCTTAGAATGTACTAGATTTGCCAGTTTGCTATGAACTGATGTAATCAGATCCTCATGATGCGAATGTTAGTGTTGGAAATCAGATAAACAGATAAGCAGCACAGCTGGGCACTTTCTTACCTTTACAAGAACCTTTAAAGGAACTGAAGAGCTCTCTCTAGTGGTCCTAGAGCATAGTGAAGCTGTCTCAAATTTACACGGTGTTTCTAAACTCATGTTTTTTGATAACAAAACATCTTCTGTAGATGCATATGTTTTTAAAGATAGATCAGTGGCTAAATCAGTGTGAATATTTGTAGTAACAAATTGTTTGTTAATTCAACATTACCAGATTCTTGCTTAATTTTATTGTGCTACTCAATGGCTTACTGTATTATTTATCTTATAAATAATGAAACAGTTTATGTGATTGATATTTTTTTGCAAACTCCATGCAGAATAGGTTCATAAAATATTAAATTAATTATTCCTACAGTGTTTCCTTCCATTAAGACAGTCTTTTGTACAATGTTTTCGTTACATAAATTTTAAGTTTGGGTTTGCATTTGAAGAAAGTCTATGCTCCATAGCTGTTTTCCATGTTGTTTTATTTTGTATTCATTAAGTTTAATGCTAAATGCGACTGTTCTGAAGACATGAACAATTGAATATTTCAACAGTTAACAAGCTTGCTTTAGCATAGCGTCCATATTTTTGAGATTAGTTTATTGTATACATAATATAAACACCTTCTGTGGATAATATATGGCAGTAAATTAAGTATACGTACAAATAAATTAACGATGTATATTAATTTGTGGCACTGGATGTTAGATAGACTTATTAGTGAATGATGTTTTCTGACATGATATGATGATCAAACTGTGCAGCTCCATCTCGAAATACAATTGCTGAATGAAAATATGCTTCCTGCAATGTAGCACTCCACATTTTATATTATCCAGATTATTCCCTTTGGAAACATAAATTGCTTTTATGAGGTATAAAATTATGTCTATTGCAGAACAGGGATAAGTCAAGTACATGCATAAGTGATAAACCTTCTAACCACTGATTCAGAAGAATGCATTTTTTTTTATGTTCAGAACTCTGTAAAATGTATAACAATAATAATCACACTTTTTTTTTTTAAAAAAAAAATATTGAGCTTATTGCATGTTGGTAGTGTGACCTTCTATGAAAAAAAGTAAAACCAGGCCCTTTTGCTCTCTGGTTGAAATGTAATTATCAGTCAAATTGAGTATGGCTTTTAGAAAACCCAAGCTAATTTTCAAAACTACAGATGAATGCAACTTTCTATGTATTTATTTTTGCTTACAAACATAATCTTATCATTATTTCTAATTATAACTTAATAACATGGTACTGATTGCATAAAGGGTATGTGACAAAATTATATGACTATTTAATAGGAGATATGATTATAGAATTGTTTCAAACAGTTAATCGAGAGAAAAGTGGTAATGTTCATAACCTAAATAATGAATGGCTGGAGAATGCTGATGCAAGGGTATGTGAAATACCATATGAGTTTGTACAGATGGATGATTAATTTTTAGCCTGTTTTGGAGGTTATGAGAGTAGGTATAATAGCTGCTCAACAATATCTTGACTAATTCATACCAGTTTAGGCAGAAATATAGAGGGTGCAATTCTTTTATATTTCAGGTGATTTTACCTTGCTGGTCTTTCTATATTTTATGATAAATCCTCTTTAATTACCTAGTGGGAGTGTAGCACGAGGAAAATTAGGGAGAAAGTGGTAAATTCTGATCTGTAAATACTTAATTTGTTGGAGTAAACAGTGTTCCTCTTTTTCTTTTTGAAAGTCTAATGTGTCATTCTCAGACCATTTTGATTTTAACATATATAATCCATCATTCCAGTCTAGCCACCTAGCCTGATATGAAAATGTATGTTGGGAAAATCTTATAAGAGGTGGATTGATCCCCAGAGGTGCCATTTGTTTCAGTTCTAATAGGCATAAATGGGTTTGTTGAAGCTTAATACTGTATTTTAGTTTTTTAGCAGTCTGTTAATGTTCAATATTTAAATCCTACTCAAGAAACTGGATCTGTAAGGTAGATGTTTGATATTATATAGTTACCAGTTCAGTTCAGCAGTGCTCTGTACAAATCTAAAACCTGATTTGTGTAGGGTCAAGGCTCTCAGTATTAGCAGAGGGCCCTATCTGTAAGTAACCAAATTGAGGTGGTTTTTATTTGTGTTTGAGTCCATTCCTGTTTTTATGTAAAACCTTCTACATATATTTTCTGCTAAAAACCCCCAAGGCATTTCTCTTTATATACTTGAGTTAGGCTGTAAGGTTTGTGTGACTTGCGAAAGTGTCGCAATTTGACTTTGCGGCATTACCGTCAAAACATAATTTGTGAAGGCACACGCTTAGTAACAGATAAAGAATTAGTGTATTATGTGTACGTTACAGTCACTGTAAAATCCTGGAGTTTTTGTGTGACCTTTGTCTAATGGTGTATTAATTACAGGAGAGATAATCCATTTAACAGTAAGTATGGGATAACTAAATTAGCACAGGTCACCTAAAGGCCTTTTGTCAAATCTGATTGTTATGTTGTCCTTTTGACTTTTACCTTATGGTAGGCACTAACAAAGTATCTAAACTTTGATGGATTATAAACTCTAAACATGATATGTATTTTTCATAATGCTAATGTAATTTTCTAGGTACTGAAAAGGTCAAACCCTCACGTCTCTATGTGCATTCTAAGTCTGTCTTTCCTTTTAATATTTCTTTTTCTCTGTTCCTCTGGTTCAAAAGTTCACTCAGTTCCCAAATGGCCACCTAATTTTCCAGTTATTCCCTCAAGCCATATGTGTTTTGGTTTCTTTATGGTTTATTAGGTACTGTAGGAAAGTAGCATAAGTTATATCATCTAATGAAATTCAAGCACACTTCAGTGATGCTTTGACTTGATTGCTGGCAGCAATTAAATCACAACGAAAGAGAATGATGCATGGGCTTACATGTCCAGACACCCTACACAAATTGGAAGAGGGATAAAACACAACAAAACCCCCAAATAAAATAACAAACTGAAAAACAAGACAGACCAAACAAAACAGCACAGCCAGGCACTCTGGTCTTAACTTGATTTTTTTTTTTATTGGCTAACAGCCTGATTGATAGCAAAATCATAACTTGCTGTATGCTAACAGGCAGAGTTCACTTGTAGGTTATTGTGAGCTGATAAAGGGTTAGATGGAGTTTTGATTTTCGCATTGGTCCTTGGTGCACCAGATTAATGGAATTTCAATGAGAGACTGGAGTAGTCACAGCTTTGTCAGAAAAACAGATGGAGATTCTATAGCCATGTCTGCTCATTAATACCAGTTGCCTGAAAGGTGTACTACTTCTCTATACAAAAGACTCAACATAATTGATTTTTGAGCGAGGTATTTTTTCACTTATTGATGACTAGGTTTCTTGCAACTTAAATGACAGGTTTTTGTATAGTACATTGTATAATAATGTTATGTCTTGTAATTTCTTACTCCCCTTCCATCTGTGTATTGAAGAATGTATGTAGTGGGAAATACATATGTCTTGATTACTTAAAAACCAAAGCACACCAAAATACTTTAAAATTGAAATACCAAGATTTTCTTTCAAGTTGGAAACAAACTTACTTTTGGTTGAGAAGTAAATGGGTAAAAAGTTACTATTTTTCATTTAATTTTCAAGTTTCCTAAGTATTAAATACAGGTTCAATGTCAGGCTTAAACTTTTCAGTTTAGTAACACTGTAATCTTCCTTTATGATATATAGGGATTTTTTTTCCCCTTTTTTTTTGTTTCTTTTGGTTTATGGTATGGTAACTTGATTCTGTAGTAAGAAATGTCACTAGTATTAAAGGACCAAACTTTCTGACTTTGTAAGTGGACCTCTGAAGAAGACATGTCTGTTTGGCTCTGCAGGGAGTATGTAACTGGATAATTACTGGATCTAAAAGATCACAGTGAATGGTGTGATGGAATAATTTAGATCATCACCATTTCTATGGAAGGTCTGGAAATGCTGCCTTGATAATGTAAGGATGAAAGAAGTACTAAAAATGTGTCTGGGGACTTGTATGCTCTTCAGATTATCATATTTGGCTATAGCTTATGAGTAAAATATGCTTTTTAGTAAAAACCTTTTAAACAATCTGAGAATCTCTTATTAAATTTCCCCATAGTTGAAGTGGAGAAGAGTAGGGCTGGAGCAAGCAAAACTGGGCACTTGGAGAACTTCGAGGAAACAGAGTAAATGAAAGGGTTGTGCTTTAAGTGTTTGTCATCAAAGTGCAGTCTTAAAAATGAGCAAAATTTATTGCTCCTGCAACATGATTTTCTTGCTATAATTCTTGGATGAAGCAACAGGCTTCAGCGCTTTGTTTTCATGTAGTTGCTTTGGAAAAGTCTTTGCAGGCTGGAGTCAACTATTTTACATATCTATAATATTTACTTAATATGAGCATCACATTTTGCAGTTTGTTTGATCAAGTTAGAATGAAAAATTGTGTGACTGAATTTTGCATGCTGTTTCTTTTTATGTGTTAAGTCTCAAATACAAATATTGATTAAGCTTCCCCCCCCCTTATTTTTTGTATATGTTAGGCATAGTTGTTTGAATACTGTCACTGAAGAAGGCAGGTAGAGTTCAGTGTAAAGTTTTATCTTTGTGCATACACAGAAGTGTTTTCTCAATTTCTTCAAGTACATTCCTACTGATTTTATTTTTGAGGCACTATATTAAAGCAAAAACTGTTCCTCTCAAAGCCAGTTAAGCACTGCTAGCAGCTAAGGTATCAAAAGTTGGAGAATGGAAAATACACCTAGGAATTTCTATCCTTTCTTCTTTTGCCCTTCTTATCCCTCCAGTCTTGTGTTGGTATACCACTTTTTAGTGACATAATCATGTATATGGAGAGGATGTTTTGTTGTCTTGGGAATGACAGCATTGGAAGTTTACCTGAGTTATTGCAGGAGATTAGTTATTTGCTTTCAGTATTGGAGAGAGAGGTACAAACTTAAGTGCATGACAGCCATTTAAAGGAGTGAGAAACTTTTTTATTTGTCTTGTTTTTCTCATAGGTAGATCTCACTGAAGGCAGGAAACCAGGTATTTTATTATTCCTTATATCTCTTTTAATGTTCAAGATTGAATAAAAAAAGCCATATTGAGGGGAAGTAAGATCTAGGTTTATTTGGACACCTGATCTTCAGTGAGAAAAGGTGGCTTCTACTTTATGGTCTTACTAGGCACTGGCAGGAGGGCAGTAGCCCATCACATGGAAAATGGGCAGACTGGACTTTGGCATGCTGACTTTATTTTGAGGGGATGCTAGTTCTTGTCAGAATTGTGAAAGGGATTATGATTCCATATTTCTGGCTGAGAATGTAATACGATGATCAGAAATGTTGCTTTTAAAATTCTAAAAAATTGTAATTAGCAATGCAGTCTTAAGCAGGAAGATTGAAGTCTAAAATTCCTGATGTGTTATGCTGAAGGATGTATCACTACAAGTTCAGGCTGAGTCACTTATGGGCAGTTTAGATGTCACCCAGAATACAATCTTTTACAAGCTGATGGAACACAGTGGAAATTAAAACATACTGAAGAGGAACTTAAAATACGAAGCATTTTTTTAAAAGTTGTTTTTTAAGGATGTTGGTGCATGTGGGACCAACCATATGAGCGTAAACTCACAGATGCAAATCTGTTTGTTTAACACATGAGAAGAGGGTGCTAACTTTGTTGAAATTGTCAAAAGCTGTAAAGAAGATCAACAGCTTGTTGAATAGGAGAGGCCTTAAGAGTGAAATCAGTGTGTCACCCATAGTCTGCCTGACATGTTTCTTGGTGGGCACCTATCTCATCTTTCCTAAAAATCTCTGCTGTTGCAATTGCACTGTCCCTCGGACAACTTGTCCCAGTGCTGCACTCTGCTTGCTAGGTGAGAATACATACTCTAAACTCTCAATCTGTTGACATTTGACTCTCTTTTGTCCATAGAAGTCATGGCAATCGTATATTTCCTATTTTTTTTCCTTCTGTAATGAATATTTTTGAAGACTGAATAGAATCTTTATAACTTTCCATGTGTAGCTGCTTTTGAAACCTTATGAAACGAACAAACAACTGAAGTGGTTGGTTGCTTGCTGGTTTGTTTGTAGGATCCATACCAGTGCATATAGCAGCAATGACTTAGATGGAGAAGCAAGAAGTTTAAAAAAAAAGTGCATGTGAAATATGCAAAGCTAATCTAATTAAATTTGATTTAAACCGTTTGTACAGAACATAAGGGAATAATTTCTGATGGGAAGCAGAAGTTTTAAGTGAAATTTTGGCCCTAATAAAGTTAACAATAAAGTTAAAAATGGCATAATGTAGGTTAACAGTGTGTACAAATTGATGATACTAAAATGTTTGAACTTCTAATTATCATGATGAAAAACTTCCCATCAAACAATAAACCTCTGTGTTCTTTTAACATTTACCTTTCTCCCGTGGGAGAGATGACATGGTTTGTTGCTCATTTTATTTCATCTATGTTGCTTCAGTGACTGAGCAATAACAAAACAGCCATGTATACTCCACCACTACATAGGACAACAATGAAAACTAAATAATGACCTGCTTAACCCATTTATTTTTCATATTAGATCATAATTTTATTCAAGATACGTAACAATATTGTGGTTAAAATAAAAGCCCAGAAAGTTGAAGTTAATAGATTTTTCTATTTACATTATATTGCTTGTTGGCCTAGTGTTCTTCTAGTTCAGTTCTTATACATCACAAATAGCTGACTTAAAAAGGAAGAGGAGAGGTTTTCCTTCTGCCTTTTGGATATGTGATAAGCTTTTCAAGTATATTTTGGAGGCAGTTAATTATGATTTTAGGACCTTATTGGTGCTTTATCTCGACTGAGTGAATTTCTCCCTTCTGATTTCCCTGTAATGCCTCTTTCTTCCTGCCAAGCAGTAGTGGCAAGGCAGCTTCCATTCTGCTTCTTACTCCTTTCCTCCTAGAACCAGAAAGATGCATCGGTCGTAGATGATAGCACAGCTTCATGCTACTCCAGTGGCACCTCGAGGTGGGTACCCTTCTGGGAACCTACTGGATAAAAAAAGTATAGCCTTGCAGTGTAAGCACAAGGTAAGTTTGGCATGGGCATTTCTTTCTCTGAATTGGTGATAAAGAATTCACGCCCATATTTAATTTATTGCATGCATGAAGTGTGCATCAATCCTAATGAACAGAAAAATATTTTTCCCATGTTCTTGTTTTTGTGTATTAATTGATTAATGCTTTCTGTAGAGGTGCAGAGTGAATCTGTAGATCTTAAGCAAGAACAAAACAGGCCTGTTTTCTATCAGGCGTCATGCAGTCCAGGCATTAATTTTAGTGGATTTAGGTTTGTTTCGTTTTAAATAAAAGCAAAGTTGCAGTGGATTAATATTTGTGAATTTTTAGATTAAATTTGAGTGCAAAAGTAAAATCTATGTCATGAAAAGGTTTATTGAATTGTTTTGCAAAAAAACTCCCACATAGTAGATTAAATCTTTATGGTATCCACTGAATGGACAAGTTCATTACTGGCCTTCTAAAGAAGATGTTGCAGATAATTGTTTACTGCTTAAAAATTTTCAGCAGAAGCCATACTTCTTTGGACATCTGTCACTAGGCAGTATTAGTTTGGTACTTTCCTCAGTAATTTTTTATAGGTGTTTACTTGGATTACTTACAACAGTAGGGTTTAAGAGCAGAGTATCAGACTGAAGCTGCTGAATGCCATATTTTCTCCAAACTAAAATTACTACTACAATTTCATAACTAATATAGGCACAGCCTATTCATCATTTTCACTATAACAATGGGTAATATCCCATGAGTATCTTGGGATATCAGGTCTTCTCTACTGCTGGTCATCAGAAATAGTTTTGAGCCCCTTTTGGGCAAAGAATTATGAATGAGCCTACACTACATAATGGAGGAAGACCTCTTCTGCTCTAAAGGAGTTTTTCCTGTCCTTCTGTATATTTAGTCTGCCTACCTGGACAAGTGTTCCTTAATGCAAGGTACATCAGAGCCTGATAATACCTTTTCAGAGATATCCTGTTCTTCATATAAACCAACTTTTTGCTTGTTATTCAACAGTCAAATTTTGTATTTCTCTGCATCATAGAATCATAGAATGATTTGGGATGAAAGGGACCTGAAAGATCATCTAGTTCCAGCTCCCCTGCCGTGGGCAGGGACATCTTCCATTAGACCAGGTTCGTAAAGCCCCATTCAACCTGGCCTTGAACACTCTAGGGATGGGGCATTCACAGCTTGGACATGGGCCTATAAATACTCACAATACATATTCAAAGGCGCAGTTAGTTAATTTTATCTGCATTTGTGCATCACTGCTTTACATCACTGTTGAAATAATATGAGTGAGAGCAGAAGGATATTTAGACTGTGTACATTGCTATGCAATAAGATGAAAATGGGTTGGAGACAAGTGAAGTGAAGGTGGTCCAAGTCTTTTTGGTAGGTAATAGGATGTGTTCTTTTGCAAGGTTGGGTACAGGTAATGGGCCGCATTATTATAGTTTCTTGGAAAAGAAGTTAATGCAAGTGTTATCATTGACTTCCAATTAAAAAAAATATTAACCTTGCCTGTTTTCACAGGGAGAGTCTAGCACATTCATATTTCGTGTTCAGTGATTTGAATATTATGCATATGAAGGTAGTGGAGGAAGAACATGTCTTTTAGTTTTCTAGAACTGCTTTCCTTCTAGTAGGAGTTGACTGATTTTTCTCTAAAAGCTTCTTCAGAAGTTATCTTTAATAATGTATTTTATCAGAAAAATAATTGGTGAGACTACCACAAACTTGTTTGATCAAAGATTTTTGAAGTATTTTAGCAAAATGGTTACTTGGTAATTGTATGTGTAAAATAACTGCATATTAAGAGTTGAAAATACACAAAAGAATGTAGCCGTATTGAAAAGTGCAGAGATGCTTTTGTCTGTAATCTTTGTAGATAATGTTTGGAATTTCAGGTCAAAAGTAAAACCACAAAACAGAAACTTTGTTTTTACTTGTTAATGACAATATATCTGCAAGTTTCATTTGGGAATATGAACTGTGTAATGCAGTTGACAGAGGTACATTTAAGTACATATTGCTTTTTTAATGTATGGCACACCTTTTTTTCTGCCTCAGATTGCTGTAATCTTTGAGTGCTCTCGTTCACTTGAGCGATATTTAGAATGTGGTATAAAAATAATGTGAAAATGCCGTAGTGAGCCGGTGATAATTGATTTACTCCATCACACTGAAATACCTCTTGTTTTCCTCTTCCTCTTCCCTTGGGCAATAATCATGAGATCAAGCTGCCAGTCTGTAGATATAATTTTTCCAGCAGTGCCATCTGGCTCCTTGGCACTGGAAGTTGTATTGGCTTCTTTGCTGTTTCCACTGATTTTTGTCAAATGTTAGTCCGTTGATGAGACGTCTTTTGCGAGTGGGTGCTAATTTTTTCCTCCCTCCAAATGAATGTTGTTTTTTATTGGTATTGTAAGGGACCACTTTTTTTAAAAATGGAATTTAGGACTTAACATATGAAGATTGCTGTGAGGAAAAAGATACGAATTATGTGTAAATTGGCTTCTTTCATCTATGTTGAAAATAGTTTCTCAGGATTTTGTATGTTTTGAATAGTCCTAGCTTCATGTCCTCGCACAGATTTTTAAACATCTTCAACATTAATGTAGAATTATTTCCTTTTTATTTTTGGAAACTGACTTTTTAAAAGACATTATGAATGAACGGTAAGAATTTTTAGGGTCTGTGTTACAGATGTAACAAGCTTTATGTTTTGGAATAAATAGCCAACAAAGCTCTCTTTTTTTCTCATGGGACTACAGTTTTATTTTTTCTGTCAACTTTTCTTAAAATAAAAAAGATTTAAAAATGTAAAAATGGTGGCTCAATAGAACAAACACATTTGAGTTGCTTTATTTTATTCAAGCCTTAGATGCACTTCACTTCCTTACAACATATAATGAAAGTATTGATGAAGAGTTAGAAAGGAATGTTCTGGAAATAGTATTTTAATAGGGGTGGGAAGTGGGAGGCAAATCCTGTTGATCTAAACTATTTTTGTAATTATTATTAATATTCTTACTAGTTTCTTTATTTTTTTAAAAAAAATTTATTTCCTCTACTGGTCAGAGACATTCAATTAGAGGAGAAAAAAGCCTGAGGAGCTAGGGATCCCAACCATGTAAGAGGAACAGAATTTCAGATAATACATTTTTATTCTGTGTTGTTTAAAAAAAAAAAAAAGCTTTGAATATTGTATGTGAATTTAAAAAAATATCCAAAGCCTGTTCTATTATTATGTAAGTGAACTCCTATTAATCAGGACAAGGTGAACTAATTTAAATCCTTTCTATATATTTTAAAATTTATATTTCAACTTGCATTTTCAAGTGCTATGTCTCAGATGAATGAATTATACTCATCCCTGGATGTAAATATAAATTATCTTTTGTGTTGAAAGTATTTACTTAAAGTTATTCAAGGTAACCTTGGAAATTCTCAAACATGAGCAATTGTTTTTAGTTGGCCTATTTGAATATTTTTATATTATTATCCCTAAAAGTAGAAAATAATGAGCACTACTTCTTTATCATAGTCTTAGTACTGTCCTAGTGTAATTCCTTTGTTAATAAAACGCTGTTAGGCCAGTATTTAAATCAATATGTGCATGTTTTCCCAGAACTGGAGAAATTGCCCGGTACTGGAAATGATAGGATTAAAAATCTTGCATGGGACAAGGAGAGCCTTGAAGGGATTTTTGTAGCAGCTGCTTTGAATTAAATTTCAAGTATCTCTTGGTGTCTCTTTATAGTAGTTTTTTAAAGAAAACAGCTACGACAGGGTGTCTGAATGCAGGTCTCATCAGTAACTTGACTCAGACACAAAGTGGGTATTTTTAACATATGAGTTCCGTTGAAAGAATCTATAGAAAGGGCTACAATATCAAAATAAGGCAGGCATAGCTAAATATGCATGATCTATTGTTAATAGCAAAAGTGTAAGTCTTTAGTCTCACAGAATATATTCTCTTATGAAAGATTTTAAGGGCATGGGTATATAATGATTTTCTAAAATAGCATCAAATCTTCTTTTTGTTCGTAACTAAATGTGAAGATAGAACGCTGCTGCTAATCAATTGTCTGGGATGCCACCTCATTAAGATTTACACGATCATCAAAAATGCCGAGAATTGTTTGTTGGCTATATCCTAACTCAAATATATAAAGGGGATACCACAGCATTTTTCTTTAGAATCGCAGGGAGTTCAGTGACCTTTTGTGGCAAATTATGTAGAAAGAAAATATTTATATTCATTTAAAATAACCTCCATGAAGAAATAGTCTCATTACCCTGTTTGATCAATTCCTTGCAGCCTGAGCTGTAGCATGCTGCTATTGCCATTGGTTGATGGAATACACTGAGAAGTGGCTAATGGTGATGGTGCTCATCAGGACAGGGTTCAGCCAGCGGTCAGCAACAAATAATTCAAGACTGTTTCTAAGTTTGTGGCTGGTGGAATTTGCTTCTTGCCCCAAGCCAGCAGCATTGCTGAGCTGGGCTATTTGATTAGAGGAGAAGCATATTTGCTTCTTAGCAACTGCACATTTGCACAACACACAGACCTATACTGCCTCCAAAGGTTTGCCTTTTGTGATGGTGGAATAATACTTTTCTGTTGATTGACAGACAAAAGAGATCTTTGCAATGCAGAGGAGTTTACAACCAATTTTTTCTTTGTCTTTTGTAAACTTATCAGAGGTGCTTTTTAATTTAGCACTGCCTGGTGTAGAATTGTATATGCAGCAAGACTGGCCATGATTTGAACTGCATTTAAGCTATTACTGCTATGCATATTTAAAGGACAGATGCACACTTACGCTTAATCATTGGTGTGTGCAGCTTTTTCCCCAGCAGGTGTACTTAATGGAAATTATTTTCTACTGTATTTTGAAATAATTTTTTATATGTATATTGCTATTTCCCGTGCAAGAGTGATATTCCTTTTACGGAAGATAACGATAAAGTGAAAACTGCTCTATTCTTAGTGCTTTTTTTAATACGTGAACAGAATTGCGGCAGGGATCGCAATTCTAATAGTGCGTGTGTAATTTTGGATGTAACGTTTCCCACAGGAAGTGAGTCTACAGGAGAAAATGTGTCTAGTCAGTAGAAGGCAAAGGTATTTATAACACTAGTAATCCTTGAAAGAAGACAATTTAGGAAAAAGAAAGCCTAAGATTTACAGTCCTAGAAGGCCAGGACAAGAAAAAAGCAAACTTTTTTTTTATGGTTTTACGGCTCTTTTCACTCCTGGTCTTTATTTTATTGTGGAAGTTTCCGTACTGCCATAACAATAAATAACAATAAATTGCTGATGTGGTTACTGAAATGTTTCATGAAATAGTAAGTACAGTTAGTGTTAATGTGAATTTCTGCAGATATCTGCTTGCATATTTTCCTAAATAAAATATATCTTTTAACTTTTATAACTCAAACCAGTGAGTACCTTTCTAAGTGGATTTTATAGTCAATTAAAACTGTATCTTTTAAGGGATAGGGCGATTTAAAGGAGGAGTGAGCAATAAAAGGACTGTGGGCTAATGTAAGCATTCTGGAGTTTACTTATTCATAACCATTTCAGTGGCAGTTCAGACCCAAAAGGGGAGAGCAAGAAAACACTCTGATATGGTGAAGCAATAAGAAGCCCCAAATGTCTGTCTTTAAATCAACATTAATTAAACCTACAAAACTTCTAAATCCTTTTTCAATTAGGATTTTTTTTAGTCAGATGAACGTTTAAAAATGAATTGTAATCCAAATTTTAGGCTTTTAAGAGAATTTTGGAGATTATGGAATGAGGCAAAATGAAAGCATTGGGGTGAATTGGTGGCTGTTTTGGGGAACAGGTATTCAGGATGTGCACACTGCTGAGCAGGAAGCAAAGTCTAGGAATAGGTACAACTGTGGTTTTGGAGGCCCTGGAAGGGCTGGTTAATGATTGACTTCATTCTCTTCCTTGTTAAATTTGATATGTGTATATATATATATGAGTTTTTAGAAGGGTGTTTTAATGTACTGGTAGGATTTCACAGTCATTTGTGAGAGGTGTTAGCTTTGGCTTAATTTTGGAGACATTCAAAGTTGTGATAGTGCGGTAAGATGGCTGCTCGTTATGCTGCTGAATTGCCAAGGAGATGCTTATGCCCGCCTGACTTATTTTTATACCTCAATACCTCTTAATGTTTTGCCTGTGTTCTACACGGATTTTATACTTCTGTCATTAATATATGCGCAATAAATTAGTGTTGGGGGTTTTTTTTAGTTGGTTGGTTCTTTTCCTGATAGCAGACAGCCTTTTGCAAAACTATGGTTTTTGAACGAAATAACTAAAAGGAGGAGTTGCTGCATCATTACTATCAAAATGCAACCGTACCCAGGGTAGAATGCAGCAGCTCTTAAAATGGCACTATAAACAATACCCAGCAATTTAAGAGCAGGATGTGAGGAATATTTTACCTAATTGAAATGACAGGGGGGATTTTGCATAGGTAGAAGCAATTATTCATACTGGAGGTGGGCCAGAACGCTGGGGTTATTCCCCTCATCTTGCTAATTAGGCTTTCAGTTTCATTAACAGTCATTGAGATATTGGGTGACTGACTTGTGTACGAACATAGCCATAATACATATAAAGAATATTTTATTTAATTATTGTGGCTCATTTTTGTTTTTATAACTCAAGAGGAGTAGAAATAAGGAGTGTTTTAAGATGTGCAGAACACGGAACAGTATGAAGGCTGAAGGCAGCATGGCTGTATCTACTTTTGGGTAGGCTAAGACCATAACTAAGACATTACCACATTTATATTAGCAACATTTTATTATCTTTTGTAAGATAGAGTTTAGAAGAGTTTCTACCTTTATGATTGTGTGTGTTGAGAAGAGAAATTAATCCAGCTTTGCTGTGCTTCCAGGATGTTTTCAGCCTGGGATAAATTCAACTTTGAACAGGTCTGAGGAATCTACAGTTCTTGTTGCCTTTAAGCCTTAATTTAGGAAATATAACCTAATGCATATGGCATCTTTAAATTCGCCTCTCACTCTAATACACTGTCATTGGTGGTGGTTTTTTTTGGTTATTTTTTTTAACCTGCCCCTGTTAATTGCCTTTGTCCTTCAGAAACAGACATTTTGAGAGAGGTTTATTTTCCTTTCCAAGGATTGATAATGAGGTGCAGTGATTCATAACAGAGTGTTGATACCAAATAGCTGCTTGCTGTATTTTGGAAAGGGCCTTGAGTGTCTGAGCCTTTATTAAATCTCTAGGTCAGTCTTTTTTTCAACTGACTTCTCCTTTCCCAAGTTCTATGATTAGGAATGTCAGGTAGAGAATTTTTTCACCCTATTTGCAGTTAGAGATGATTCAGTTCTTAAATTAAAAATAGCCTTTAATGAAGAAAGTTTACAAGTAGAAACCAAAAAGGTGAAAATTTTATACAAAAAAGCAGATTCGTTGAGTCAAAAGGTTTAAAAACCTGAAAATCATGTATGAATTTCATGTGTATGAAACCAAACAAGCTAAATGGATGAAAATTACCTTAAAATGAGAAAAAAATTGTTTTATTCGGAACTGGACTGGTTTAGGTTGTTGTTTGGGTTCCCCTTGCCTTTTAACAATCAAAACAGAACAATGCTATTTTAAGGTAACATTATAATAAGGAAAAGTCTGGTTACAACATAACTACCTATACCGGTTCCTACTGTTGTGTAGATGTGGCCATAATTTGTCCTTTTGGTGTGATAATTACATTGATGATCTTTGTGGAATTATAATGAATTCCTTGTGACTCAGAGTCAATTGTCTAGCTCTTGATGTTTTTTTCACGTTACTTTCTTGACCTGTAAGATTGTTCTAAGTAATATACTAGTGATTTGTAAATATTTTGAACCAAGTTATCCTTGCATGTTGTATTTCCTTTACATATCCAGAGGTAAATTCTCTTGTCAGTATGTTTTATAGGCTAACGTGTACTGTTGAATAAAATGATGCTAATGAAATTAGAACAAATAGAACAGCAATTAGTAATTTTATGTGTTCAGTATACCTCTGATCTTGCACGGAAGTGGGCTTTGGTAGTGATATAAGACACATAATGGTATAGATAATTAATGAAAAGTTGATTGAAGAGTTTTGTTCTTTAGTACTTGTCTCACTGACTCTTTCTGTGCGGTGTTCTCTGGCACCATTTTGTCAGGTGTTCTTGAGAATTTTTTGTCAAAGTATGTTATTTTTAGAGGATTTCAAGTTTATGTGAGGAAATTTGAGAGTGCATTAACATGTTATAGATGCAACACTTTTGTGGGAAACGATATAAAAATGAACCTTTATAATGACTAGATTTTTATTTTTATACAGTTTTGTTGGTAAACATAGATTGATTGGCTACTTTTCAGTTTATGGACAAACTGAAACTGAATAAAAAAGCCATGAAAACTGGCTAAGTGCCAGTAAATGAGGTAATGTATTTTGCATATGTCACCTTACTTTCTTTGGATCAAGGCAGTTTTAGAATCCTCTACTGTATGTGCGAATTAGAATAATTTCACGCTCCAGAAAACCTAATCAGGATAAGTCCAAAAAATAGGAGAAGAAGTTTGGAAACAGATGTGCAAATATACTGGTGGAGGACCTAGGTTGTACAGAAGGTGTGTAACAGGAAGTGGAATTAAATCTCTTCTGGCTTTTGAAGTCCACAGAAATCTCTTCTTCCTTTACTAGAAATATAACTGTCAACTAAGAAAATGCCCAGGTGGTTAGGAATACAACAGTATTACTTTGTGCAATACCACTTCCTTATTATCATTTCCATATTACTATATTCAGGCTTTAATAGTCAGCATTCTTTTGATGTGCTACTTGTTCACCACTTCAGGATACATGTGTTCTTTATGTGGGGAAAGATGTAGAGTGTCAAAAGTTAAGTCCTTAAAATAAAATAACTTAATTTTTACAGTTGCTCTTTTTCTTTTTGAGTGACAGTGATGATGCCTTAGGATTTTAGCTTTTATATTTTACATATATTCGTAATCCTGCATGTCTCTAGTGTAGAACTCTAAACTCCATATACAGTGTTAGCTACTGCTTTCCCATTTTGGTCAGACACAACAATTCCTCTCTAGGCCATCAAGGACANGGACACCTCACTGTTTCAGGCCCCGAGAAATGTAAACAAAAGTGAGTTGGGAGGTAGCAAACTTGGGGTAAATGACTTCATTACCTGAAGCCGTAATTGGAAGAGTAACCCCCAATATGCAAATGGACCAAGCTTACAAAAGTATGAAAACCTGTGACCCGTCGTCCATTTTTGGGTGTAGCCCCTGGGTGGGCTTCATCTGCCCTAAATCTACCTGAAGACCCTTCAATAACTGTAACCACTTTTTATTCCCTTAATTTTATCTGGCCTCTGTTTTTAGGTAAGCCCATCAAGGCATCAGTTTTAGAGTTGAAAAAGTGCATATCCAAACTGAGGAAATTTTGACTTGGATTGGTGGAACTCCCTCCATTTCCAATGAGCTATTAGTATGTGTTATAAAACAGCATTTTGACCTGATATGATTTTATATTTAAAAAGGAAGAAAGAAGAAGGCAACATAAATAAAAAAATGGGGTTTTTTGAAAACTATTTGATTTATATAATCAGAATCATCTAACTGTTTACCATAAGGATACTCTTTCACGGTGTTCTCCTCACTTTTCCTCTGTCAATTTGCACTATGCTATAGCAATCACAAAAGAAAGTGAAATGCATGAATCAGTACATGTGTGACATCCCAATCTTACACATGCTGGAACCTTCCCTCCGCCCCTTCTCTCTCCCTCCCTCCAACTGCTTACATTACTCTGAAAAAGTGTGTGGGTGCGGCAGGGGAAAATCAGTAGCACAGCAGGCCTGAAAATGAAATGTTTTTCCCTGTAAATACTTTTTTTAAAGACAAGCATAATGAAACCAACAACATTTCACAGCATTTCTAGAAAGATGTGAATACTGTTTCTCTGTTATGAAGAGGAACAGCAGAGGCAGAGTAGCTGTGACTTGCCCAAGATTGCGAAAGGAGTCTGGTTAAGAGCCAGGACTAGCTCTACGTTTTCTAGCTCCTGCTTACATGGTAAGATCTCTTCGTTATGTCTCTCACGTTCCAGCTTTCTGAAGTTTTTGACAATTTGAAATGGATATTGAGGGGACATAAGGTAAACTTTTTTTCCCCCTGTCCTCAGAACCACATCATTTATTAAGAGATGTCATCCTAATGTGTATACAACTTCCATAGCTTTGAGTGTTATTGTAAATGGTAAAAAGACTCTTTGGTTGGGTTTAGACTGATGCTGCCTTCTGAAGTACAAGAGGTGTTTGTAGTTTTGTATAATGTCTTAGTTTTAATAATATTATTTTAATATGAAAATGTTGGTGTTTCTTTAATTGTTTAAAAATAGCATATCCTGCTCTGATTTTTCAGTATCAGAAAAATCCTTTAGGTTTAGGACCCCAGCACCACCTCCCCCTCCTCAGGAGTTACAGAAGTGCATTAAACTACTGATACAGACACTAAAAGTGTGAGTTTTCCCTTACTGGCTCATTTGAAGCTTTTTTTTCCTTCTTTTTTTTAAATGAAAAAGGTGGTGGTGCAATTTAAAGGCTGGTATACAGACTAT
>VWPU01005608.1:102500-187500 GCA_013398955.1 Callaeas wilsoni | reverse complement strand
CTACTTCAATGTCTCTTATTTTATGAATAACAGCACAGTTTCCATGCGTTCTGTTTCTTCTAGTGAGATAAGCTGATTGTTGAAAGAATAAAAAAGTATGTACTGACTGAGTTTGACTGAGGTTACTGAAACAAGGACCTTTGTAGCTTACAGAGAATTGATGGCTAAATTCTGCTTCCCTGATAGACTTCCATTCCATGTTTGATTAGTATGCTTCAGTATATATAATTAAGGCTATGGAGTCAGTGATTGCTGAAAGAGTGGGGATCGTTAGAGGTTCCAGAGAAAATATCCTCACAAATATATAAAGTCTGGGAAATAAACACAAAAAATGTCTAATAGAGGAAAAGCAATTCAAGAGTACAGCAATTTCAACATATGGCTGAGTGTGCAAAGCCACAATGCTAAAGCTGTGTCTTGTTTTCCTGTGGTGTCCTTTGGAGACGAAGGGGAAAAACACCCCACAAAACACACCTAAGTCAGAGAATAATGTTGACTTAAGGAAAATGTTCTGTCCTTGCCCAGTTTTAATGTCTGCTGATGCTAATGGATGTTGTTCACTTGCTGACGAGATAATACAGAAGTACTAATTGGAGATTAATACTTAAATTTGTAATTACTTAAGTTTAAATTAAATGTATCTGAGTTTTTCCTCAGATTGTCAGGTATGCTGGTTCATTCCACAAATAAATATACATTATCCCAAGTCCTCTTTGAACAGCATCATAGAATCACAGCATAATTGATGCTATTACCACATCAAGCTAGAAATTTGCTTGTTTGCCAAAACTGTATGGTGCAGTTGCATGAAGTGTCATTATATTGGGAAGATGCTGAGAACTGCTGAGACAATGTTTAGGAATCTGCAGTTTGGGCCTACCTTCTGGCTGATGTTAACCTCTCTATATTTACACAAGCACAAATTTCAATGTGCTAAGTACGTCTGACAAGTCATCTACATCTTTATGTTAAATTGCTTTGCTTTTTCAAAACTAAAACTATCTATAATTCAGCCACTTCATTGAAAGCTGCACACAGGTGGTGCACTAAGGCACTAAAATAATTTATGTCTATTAGTCTGACCCTTCTTAACATTAAAACAAAACTATTTTTGTTGTTTTCTTCAAAAAGCTTTCAATATGATGAATCTCCAATAAAACCAAATGCAACTTCTGATGATTTAAACTGATCTTTTAAAAGATAAATCAGATTCCATGGTTAGCACTGTAATCATCTTGTCATGCTTAGTGTGATTATTCACCTTTTAAAAGTAATAGCAAAGTTTTTCAGGTTCTGCAGTCTTCTGCAGGTTCCTGGAATGAAAGAACTGTATACATACACATAAAACAGACTGCTGGGTGAAGCTTTATACTTATGATTCCAAAACCCATAGGAAATTATATATTGACCTCATATTTAATCCAAATATACTTTAAAATGGAAGAGGTTTTTCAAGACTTAAATGAATTTAGTGAAGGTTTCATTAGGAAACATTGGCAATGTGTCCCTCAATTTGCTAGGAAAATAGTTGTGTCATTATCTGTCATCTTGTGAATAAACAGTTCAGTTAGGTGTGTGCATTTGAGAACTGCAGCTATGGCAGTCTGCCCTGTATTTTCAATTGAAAGTGTATGCCTTAGTCCATATTGACCTGAATTTAACAGCAAATACTCAGTAAAGAAAATGTTTTTTGTTTTTTGTTTTTTTAAAAATTACTTTGCAATCAAAGATTGCTTGTCTTGGGAGAAAGTAGAGGAAAAAGATTGTAATGATTTTCATGCAGCAGACTTTTATCTGGTGTTGCTTTTGGAGGGTATGTTGGCTACTATCAGTGCATGCATCTTAAATGGACTGAAATTTTATTTTTAAACTTGCTCCTTTGATTTGGACAGTGCCGAATGGTAAGAATTTCTGTAAAATTGGATACATCCTGTCTTTTGTTAACAGAGCATAGGCAACACTGTAGTTAACGTCTTCTGAAACACAGTACTAATAAATACAATTAATGTTATTTTAATGGACATTTTTATGTTGCAGTGATCAGTGTAAGCTTTCATAGTGAAGTACATTTAGTACATATGGTATTGCTACAGTACTAATTACATTTATTGCAATGGCTTTTGCTCTGTGTCTCAGCCCTGCTTTTGTGCGGTGGACTGTTTCATAGAGGCATGCTGATAAAATATATGCTATGAACACAGCGGATGATATTAGAATAAATAAATGAATGTTGAAGTTGGTTATAGCTGTCTGAAGGCCTCTTAGTTATGAAATACGTATCAGGGTTGGTCCCAAGGGTTTTGAGGATAACTGTGTCAAGAGAATATATGCTGAAAGGAGATTCTGCTCTATATGGAGCTTTCCAAATCTGTTGATATAAGCTCTGCCACATATACCATTGTCGTTCCTCAATTGCTTAAAGGTTGCAGACAAAAATAGGGTCCTGTTGTGGTGTGTACTCTGCAAATAAAGAAGACAGGGGTGTACAATCCAGCATGGTGCCTAAGCTACTTTTATAAGGGTGCTTATAATATTAGTCTTGGAATGATAAATAGTGGAGTGCTGTCATTGCAGCAGCACCCCTGGGCTAAGTGGCCATTTTGAGAAGTGGGACCAAAGACCACGGGCATGGTAAGTGCACAGCCTTGGAGTTACGACTCTTGAAGCAGTATCAGACCTATGCCAGATGTTTAATTTGGGGAAATCCATCCATGATTTTGGAATAAGAGCAGATATATGAAGTGAAAGACTCTCAGACCTGATTTGCTGATTATTTATTTAAGTTTTTTCTAGTTGTCACGCAATGCCTCTCCTGCTGGCTTCTGCTGGGGTAGAGGACCTGGTTCTTTTTAATTGCTGATATGCTTTGGGGCCTGAAGTATTTATTAAATTTTTAATACTAGAAAACTGTACATGTAGTAGAATATAATACTGAAGACTGAGGCCACAATGTAGAAAGGGTTATTAAAAATAGAAAAGTAATAGGATACTTTCTGTTGCACTTCTAATGAGATGTTCAAAGCTGATGAAAGAGAGCACTGAAAGGAGGGGGTAAAGCCAACAAATCTCTTCATGTTTACCTCATTCCTTGGAATGTCATAACCCAGGGGAAAGGTGATTTGTGATTTATGGGCTGGATGTGTCTCCTCCTGAAGCAGCTGACCTGTCTTAGAGCACAGTCTCTGACACCTGTGCAACCCTTTTGCCTCAGCTCTCCTGGGCATATGGCTTGGAGATTCTATTTCTGAGAGTCTATATGGCAACAGGACCTGTGCCCAGTGGAGGTGGCACGCTCACCCTGTGACAAGGACTGTGACAGGAGGGTGGGCATGTGTAGGAATAAAGAGCTCACTTGGTGAAGAATTGCCCTGACATGGAGAGGTGCCAGTGAGTAGAGTGCACAATGTGATCCGGGTAATGCAGAGAGGTCAGCCCTTCATGAATGGAGAGGACCATTAGATAGAGCAGGACCTCAGGAAGCTGGGACTGAAAATATGGAGAAAGAGGAGATAAAGAAGAGGAAATGATGAGAGTTTAAAAATCGGAAGCAGCATGGAAAGTGACGTTACTGGACATGAGTAAGACTGTAAGACTTATTGCAGAAGAAAGGTAGATAGGTACTTATGCCAATAAAGGGAATGGATGGAATAGAAAGAAGTGGGGTGGGAAACATGGTTTCTTGCAAGCACGTTTTTCGTCCAGCTTCTGTGCAAAAAGTTTACCGCATTTTTGTTAGAGATCTATGGCAAATCCATGTGATTATGGGAGTAAACTGCTAGTGGCTCAGTAGAACTGAGTGGAGAAAGATTAATCTTTTCTATGGCTATGTCCTGAAGATTCTCCATCAACTCTCTTACCAACTAAGGGGAAATATCTGTTAAAAGTACAGCTCAGGTTGACATTAGTGGTGAGAGAGAAGAGTCTGAACAGCCCACTCTTGATGTGGTGATGTTTGATATTCTAGCGTAATTGTGGTCAATCAAATGGTCAAGTCAGACTCTAACAAGAGTATCCCAGACTTGATGGCTTTGAAGCTGTGGTTGAAAAGGAAATATCTTCTGGCTAAAAGGCTTCACACTAACCGTTTGAATTTAAGTTTGGAAGCTACAGTTCTTCCCTTGAAATTGTAGTTAAACCATAAAAATTATGGCACAAATTAATTTCCTGAATTTCAGACTTTGTTTCATGTGCTTTCTTTCACCTGTGGCAATCAGAGATCTTTCAAGTTCTCCCATATATGTCTGCTAGGCTTGGTGATACCTCCTGTAGTCAGTGTATATTGATTTATAGCACTGCCAGGCCCAGCTCCTAGCTTTGGATTTGAAGCCCATTTCCTGTGTCCTTTATCTGCTTTCACAGCCTGCAATTGCAGCTTACTGCTCTTTCCCATCTTGAATGTTAGAAGAGGATTAGGAAATGAGGAGAAATGGGTGCTGGAAGTCAGGCAAACCAAGAGAAGTCTCACAAGTTGGTGGATGTTCTCACTGCTGCTCTGGGATCAGAAATTCTCTTGTGTCTCAAGAGGGAGGGGAAACACTGACTCTGTGACATCTTGTTACAAGATTGCCACGTTTCATTCCCAAGTAAAGTGAAAACTTTGAATTAGTTGACTTAGAAAATTGGCCACAGAAATGCATGAAAAAATATGTGCAATATTTAGGAGAATCCAGTGCAGAAATGTCCAGGAGTACACTTGTTTTCACATGCTGTTGTTATTTTCTGCTGTTCTTAAGACATTCTTATGGGAAAGAAAGGCTGCATTTTTTGTGGTAGTTTTTAATGCTTCAGCAGCTGGTGTTCCTGTGTCTGTTGGGATACTTGATCATGAAAACAGGCCTTCAAGCAGACTCAGTTTGCTCTATAGCATATGCCACAAGTGTGACACAGCACTGAAATTTTGTATGTGTGGTGTAGAGCTGATTTTAGGTAATGTAGTAACTATTAGACTGGGGGCTTGGGGCGTCTGGCAGTTTAGCCTGATATCTGCACAAAAGTCTCATACCTTAGCACCAAAAGCAGTAAGGTTGTAGATGACGGCCAAAATGGTAGCCCAATTTGGACAGTAGAGTGCCCAAAGTAGCAGACCTGTCAATTCTAGTAAAGATAAGGACAAACAGGAAACTCAGTGCTACTAAAAATATAATTATTTTTATTTCTTCAAAGTAATTTTGTGGAATAGTCTGCTAAAAGATTAATGCAAAAGATTCTGAATTTCAGTCTTGTATTACTCACAGATTCCTTCAAAGACAAGGATGTTCTCTTTAGATGACACTAGGTGAATATTTAGGTGAATAATTTCAGCCTAGATTTCTTTCTTAAAAATGTATATAACATTTCATTTGTAGAGGACCAGCTATGTTGGCCCTAATCACGTATCAGTTAGGTGAGGTTGAGGTGTGACACTCAATATTGTTGCAGAAGACGTATTGTCAAAGGACTTCCCTTATGGATTGTGAGTTCAGGGCATGTGCATTATTACCAGAATCCTGCTGGGGTGATGGTGACAGCTTTTTATGGTAAGGAACTGTAGCTGATCAGTATGGAGAAATGTGCAGTTTAATCTGTGGCTTGTGTGTTTTTGGTTTGATAAATTGTTGTTGTCTGTTCACTTGCTTGTGTAAGAAGCATGGTTTGTACTAAGCTTCACTGGTGAATACCAATGACAAACTTTGAAAGATTTTAGTGTTGCTTGTTGCTTCACCAAGGAGGAAATGTGAACCATTTCTTCTTCCTCCTCTATCACTGGTGCAACTGCACTCTCCAGTATTGAATAAACGGTCCCCTGTTAGAACAACTGACATCTGGAAGACTCTTCACAGTACTTCACATAGCGATGTTCTGACTCAGCCATTAGTTGTCAGAGCTCAAGTCAGGGTCATCTCAAGAAATCTGTAATGCCTTTTACTTCTAGCAAGAGCTGGCCTGAAAATCTGCTTAATGTTGTCATTCAAAATTTACATGGTTTCATTAGGCTTATTAAAAGCAATGAAAAATGCAGCAGTACGTAACACTGATAAAGCCTTTTTACCTTGCTATTTCAAATCACGTTTATGGACGATGGATTTAGCTTCCCACTAGCCCTGGGCAGAGGTATTATCTCCATTTTATGGACAAGAAAACTGAGTTAGATTCAATGACTTGTCCAAGGTCATACGTAAGACTGATGCTATTGGGGAGAAAAAAATGTCCAGACTTCTGCCTTAATTAAGTGATAATTTTTTTGAATAAACTCAGTGTCTTGGAAAAGATGCATCGATGTCTTTGTCTTTAGGGTTTTAAAAATAATTTTGAGGATTAATTTTGCAGGCAATGAATCAGTATTTCCCTAAGAAACATGATTCTCACGACTGAGAATATTAAGAAGAATTCATCCTTTTTTGTAGACTTCAGTTCACTGCTTCCTACAAAAACTTTGTTGTAGTCCTCTTTGGCTCTGTTGTTGTCTGCCTTTGTGAAATAAAGCTGCCCTCATTATTTAGCATTCTTCCATTTGCATACATACAAGAGGGAACAGCTGCTTTCTGCAGGGATTTTGTGTACTCATTCATATTCCCACAGTGGTGGCCTTGTTCTGAAACACACTGCTACCCTGTGGAAAAGCAGAATAATACATGGACAATATAGCAATCAGTCTGTTATTAAACATTTGGGAGTACAGCCTTAAGGGGAAAAATATAAACATAGAGTTATAGTTTTAAATCTGAAGCAAGTGCCATGTAACAATGATTTAAAGAGTCTCTTCCTCTTAAAGCTGCTGGAAAGCTATGGGGAAAAAAATCTCTTTGAAAGAAATTTTGCAGTCCTCTTTAGTTTTTGAAAAACAAATCTAATTTTACTACTAAGAACGTTTCGTGTTTTAAAAGGGAAAAAGGTGATAATGCTTATTTCTCATTTGAAGGAGATCTTGGACATTCCATCTTAGCTATCGCTATATACATGCACAGAAAATTATATTGATATAAACTTGAAATTTCCAAGCATGATCCGTACAACAGTTCATTTCCCAAGGATTTGTGAATAGTGAGGCAGTCACAGGACTTTGGTCCTTCCTTCCTTCCTTCCTTTTCCTATTTTTCTTTTTTTTTACTAACATTTTTACTGTGTATTTTCTGATGCCTAAACTTAGCTTGTAAGAGAACTAAAGCTCCAGCTGGACATGTAAGAATACAATTTGTACACATAGTGTAAAAATGCAACATCTCAGTGACTTCTGAGAACTTTGCTTTTTAAAAAAATCTAGTACATTCACTTTGCTTTTGCCTTTAAAATTTTGAAGAATTAAAGTGACTTTGAGGAAATATATACAATTTTATCCCAAAGCATCAAAGCATGCATATACAAGAGGTTGTGGAAACCTGTGCAGTTAGAATAGAAAGTCTTAGAAAGTGATAGTTACAACTGCACCAATCATCTAAAATAATACAAAACAAGTATGATTCTGAAGCAAATTCTTCCTTGCTGGACTTTTCTTTCTTGCTATTTTATCACTTTTTACTATTGCTCTTGTTTTAGTAGTAGCAGAGAGTATTAAAATATTTTAAAGAGGGAGGAAAGCACTTACTGAATTATTAATATTCTGATTACGGATATCTGAAAAAAGTGGAAGGTCATAGTCTGACCTAGAGACCTTGCCAGTGTCCTTTAAACAAGCATTAATCATATGTAGAGCATCAAATCATCATGTGCAAGATAACACTAGTGACCTCTCCAACTGAGAATAACAAATGACTCTTAATTTTCCTTTCTGTACATGACAGAAGTGTTGACAACCTCTGTATATTTTTTCTTTTGCCCTGTACCTAATCAACTGATCATTTTCAACACAGAATTTTCCTTGAAGTGTCTTTTCACTCCTATTTCTGCATGATAGGGACCTGTGTAGTGAAACATGTAATGATTAGTCATCATATATGCATGTTTATGTCTAAAATCAAAATACTTTCTGCATCTTTGATGAAATGACATACTGAAAAAAGAGAATTGGATTGCATTAACTAGTTAATATATATAACATTTATAAAGCTGTTCTTCAAAATGTTCTTCAAAATACACCATGCTACAGCATTCTTGGGGAAGATGCACACTGCTTGAAACATTCTTTTGGATAATATTTTTATTCATATGAAAACCCTGACATAATCATGGATGATCTTCTACATCACCTGTGTGAAAGCTACTTAAAAGTCCTAAAAAGGGGTCATTAGTATTTGTAACAGGAGTTGTGATGTGCTCAGAGGCATGTCTTTATATGCAGTTGGAAAGTCTGAATAAATATTTTAGAGCTAAACTGAAGACTTAATTGCCTGTCAGCTGCTGAGAAGATCTTGTTAAACCATTTATAACCCTATAATCCTATAGTCTTCATTCTGTTATGGGCTACACTGCTACTATAGGGTACTGGAGGAATCCACAGGATTGGTGTGCCTTAAAGGGTTAACAGGCACCTTAGGCAATATTTCATGACCCTTGGTGCCTTTACAGAAATTGCTTCAGGATTTCAGCATTCTGGCCTGTCAGTCTTGCCATTGCTCTGCCACCTGCAGTCTGATCTCTCCAGCTGGTTTCCTTCTCTCATTTTTGCAGCCTTAAGTATCAGCCACGGCTGCTTGGCTGAGCCCTGCAGAGACTTGGAGCTCATTTCTCTGTCCTGCTGTTCATTCAGCTCTTCACCATGGATTTGGAAGCAAAAGGAGTGTGCCATTTTTTGGTACCTTGGGGTGCGGAACATCAGGTGTCTGGCCTTGCTTTGTCTTTCACTGGTGATGCCAACTCTTACTCTGTCTCCCCAGATGTTTTTTCCTGACTGAATTTCACTGAATGGCAGTGGGACAGAGTTCACAGAAGTCTAATATATTTTAGGATTTTGCTCTAGCTGCAGACCTCCTTGATAGCATTTGTTTACTCGTTTGTTCTTTTTGGCACTCATATCATTTAGAGACCAAATTAGCAGCCTCTGGTGCTAGTTGCTAAAACTGAATGGTTTACAGAAAAAGGCATGAGTGGAGAAGGTTATTGGTTAAATCTCAGAAGGCTGAGCATTTTGAAGTACGATGGAACATCTTTTTAAGGAGTCGTAATGAGTGACTAAATGAACTCTGTGTTTTAGGCATGTTGCTGGAATCTTTCAGGAAAACCCTCTGAGTGGTGGTTTCAATCTCCATCCACTGGTCAGTCAAGACCAAGTACAGTTAGGCTTTTTCAACTATTCAACTCCTAATTAGCTAGGAAAATTGTCAGTAGGGTAAAGTGAAACTCTCTTGTTTGATTGTATAGGCAGTGTCTAGGGTACTCATTGTGTTCACATCAATTGCTCTTTCCATTGATTCCTTGGGGTATTACAAATTATGGAAGATTAGACTCTCTTTCCATAATCCAATTAAATATTGAAGCTACATTTGAGTTGTAACATTATTGCTTTGCTGGAGCCCCATGTGAGAGTGTTGCCAGAGGTTTAAAATTCCTAAGCCAGATCATATTCTGTATTACAGAAATCTTAAAAAAAAAAAAAAAATTTGCCACAGCTTCCAGCTCAGTGAGCTTCAATTTATGAACATCTGAATAAGAGAAGAAAAATTAATGAATCGAGTGACTCTGCAATTTATAATCCTTCGCAAACCTACACAATGCCTTTTTTTTCTAATGGATTTACATTCCAGTATGCTTTTTAACTAGTAAGATTCAGATTTCATCCTTTTTTAATGACTTGCCTCAAGGGAAGATCTAGAATTTTGGGTCTAGAAAATTATTTCTGGTCTAAGTTTTAATTTCTAATTGGCTAAAACTCTTGCAGAACTTGCATAGAGAGTGCTTTATGTACTGCAGTGTACTGCAGTGTAGGATAATAACTCTGCCTTAATCTCCCCTTCTACTCGACCTTAAGAGGGCACCACAAATGACATAGGTGTGAAATTCAGTATCTGTGTCTGTGTCATCACAGGTAGCTTCAGATGGTTAGTCCAGTCTCTTATTTTTAGAAAGTTAATTGCTTCTTATGGTGGAAGGAGGAGAGATAGGTGTGTCTTTTTGGTTTTTTTTTCTTTTTTTCTTCCCATATGCTGACTTGTTTTGTGCTGCAGCTCACATCTTGCGCCCTTCAAGTGATCTTGTTCAACAATGACACCTTCACCTTTCTGTGTTTAAGAAGTAAGTGATAAACTTTAGACTGTTCCATCTTGTACCATGTCTTCAGTCACTTTTTTGTATTTTAAGACGAGTTTCAACAGTGAAACAATGGAATATGCTGATTTTTGGGTTGTTCATCTGTTTAAGAAAGTTGTGTTGGTCTTTGCTTTAATGGCCTTCAGTGTTGAAGTTCTTCATTGCCCCCTCAAGTTAGTGCTCCTACTGTAGGTTTTTCTTTTTTTATTTCTCATGTGGATATATAAAATAGTCAAGCACATCAAGTTTGTGATGTATGCTGTGACTGTACCTGATGACCAAGGTAGTGTTCTGTGCTCTGCCAGTTTTGTTTAAGTTCATTTCTGAATCCAGGTTGTATTTCTAGAGTCAACTGGATAATTTAGGCTCTGTAGGCTAGTAGTTAATGTATGGTCCAAACCAGCATGTTTCAGTTTCTGTTCTGATCATCAGTCACTCTCATTTTTCTCTTAATGCCTACTTTCTTTTTTAAACAATCAAACCCCCACCTTGGTCTGCCTAGCAACTTTTTTATGCTGTCTTTCCATAGATCAAGAACTGCTGTTAGGAAAATTTTAAGAATTAAACAGTTGTGCTATTCTAACACTGAGATTTAGTTCTGTATGGACATTAAAGTTGTTATACCTTGTACACCTGATAAAGTATCACGCTTCTCTGAAATAGGTTACCAAGGACCATAAGAACTATGATGACTGATCACGCAAATTAGCTTTTTATGGGTTTCTACTTTATTTGTCCTTAAACACAAGTTCTTACATTTGTACCTTATAAAATATTTTCAGATTTACTCCTTCAAGTTGTGAATTTATTTGCATATTTTTTCTTCTGCTGTTGTATACAATGGCAAATTAAGCATCAATAGCTTCATAAATAGGAAAGATTAGTATGAATTTAGTGTGTAACAAGGACTACTGTCCACATTAATTCTTCTTAGTTGTTTAGAAAAATATGCTTTGATTAGTGTTTGCCTCTTGTAGTGGTAGAAATGTCAAAACGGAGAAAAATCTTGAAGGACTATGCAAGTCTTTTGTAAACTTCAGTTCAGAGCTACAGAGGTATATGTAGGTGTAGCTAAATATTTTTGTCTCTCTTTAGTTAAAGTTTACTGTTTTTTACTTTCTCACTATGGGCTTCATGGTGGCTTTTTTTCTTTTTGTGTAATCTTAATTTAGTGTTACTGCTTCAGCTCATTTTTTTTGAATAAAAGATGCTAATTTACTTGTATTTATACAGATGGCCATCCCATTTTTTCACTGAGCAATATGCTACAACATATTATTTTCCTGCTGATTTTCTGTTTCTACAGAAATTTCTTGATTAAAAAAACACCTTTGTGTGACTTCATAATTACATGAATTTTAACCTTAGTAATAAAAAAAATGTCAGGAGGGTACTTTTTGGGGCCATAAAATATGACAGTAGATGCTGTCTCAAAGAAATAATTAAATGGAGAAGTGATAATATATGTGAGGGTATCTTTCTGAGAGTATTTGTAAACTTCTGATTTCTAAATGTTGCCTTCAGGCTTGGTAAGAAAAGCTCAGTGTTTGTTAAGATTATCCTGACAGCAATATGCTGGGTCAATTGTCAGGACATGTTTAGCACAGGGGGATGTATTAAATCTGCTACAGCGACCACTGTAAGTGGTTGGAATAAATAGAGGGCTCAAGCAGATGAAGAGGGATTAACTGTGTAAATTGAGCAAACTCTTCAATCACTAAACCACTGATTTTGCAAAGGATTAGTCTGCTTTTGCAAATATTGATTACTGATTTGTTACTGGGAATGAAGATGATATAACTTGTGCAGTTGCTATGTAGTAAGCTATGTGAAGTGTACATCATTCATATTAATGGGATTGTCATAGGCATTACAGAAACTGACAGATTTATTAGAGCAGTGCTCTTAACATTGTCATAGTTAAAGTTGTGTCAGCATTTCCATTAAAAGTTCCATTTTCTTTTTTTTTAGTGTTCATAGATCAACTTTAATATTTACTCCATTGAAATTTGGTAGTACCACTTTACAGCTTTGACACAATTATTTTTGTGCTCTTTTAAGGAGAACTGAATTAACACATTTTTAAATTAGAAGAAAATACTGTATATTAGTTTAAAACAAATGTTTGCAGGTTTGAATTCTTTGTTTTTAGGGCAACTTTTGAGTGATACCGTGCATATTCACAAGTTTCATTACGACAGGTTGGTAGAAAAGTGATGTGTGTTAGGCAGTTGCTATAAAGTGAAAATAACTGAGGAATTTTTGTATAAATGAGCTCTTTTGCCTGTATAAAGGCTTGTCTGGCTTTTTTCCAGTGCTTCTAGTTATCTGATAAAGGTTGTTATGTTGCCTACAAATCTTGTCCCACTGATGTCCACAGACTGTAATACTATCACTGAATACTGTCACCAGACCAAGCAATGCTACTCTGTTATCAGGTTCAGTTAATTCATACACCATTAATGTTACAACTGGTTCACGTTTCAACTGTGGTTGCATTCACTGGGTGGTTTGTCTTTCTAATCCTTGATTAGATTTATTTGCAGAGATAGGCTTAAGGAAAACTTGGGTGTGGTATGAGAATCAAGGGACAAAAAATGAAAGTTCAGTGAGTTTGGAAAAAATCCCACTGACATATATTTATTCATCTACTTCATCATTGTAAAAGTCTTAAGTTGTAAAATATGCCCATTTCTCTTGATGTGTCATCCTTTTCCTCTTGCACAAATATCACAAAACTCAATCACGGCTCTTCTCTGGATTCTCTTTTTCCCCAAATTGTGATCCCTGTTGCAGCATATGATAGTATCTGTGATTTATAAACTTCCAATCCCTTAAATTTTGGGATTTCCCAGGGTTAATTCTGAAGGAAACCTGTATGTGTTTACCATAGGAAAAGATGAGCTGGCATCTTGCAAGCCGTGTAAGTGATCCTCTTTCATTTTTGGATTTCAATCCCATACATTGTTTCCAAATAAAAATAATTGTTTCTAACTGTAAATAAAAAAATATTATTTCAGATATTTCTATTTGATAGTAAAGCCAGTAAGAACTGCAAAGGGTCATCTGAGAAACATTATTTAGCTTGGTGTAACTTAGAAAGATCCTTGAAAAATTAAAATGGATCTTTCCATTGACTAGATGTAATGAAATGTGACTTATGGGAGAATTGGAACAGTTGGTCAGATCTCCTCTCTCTTGTTCAGAGACAAACAGCTTCTGCCAGAGCTCTTGTTGCTTGTGCCTTCAAGTGTATGTTTTTTTTTTCTGAGCCTTCAAATGGAAAATATTAGTGCAGTCATTCAGAAAACTTGGGAGTTGATATTGGAAGGTGGTTCTTCCTGTCATTCTCAGTATACTCCAAGGTGAATGGCAACTGAAATTTACATCTGGAAAGCTTTCAGGAAACACAGGAGTGTTCTGCTGGCTTCCTGCAGTGTGCTCTGCTGGCTTCTTACAGTGTTTCCCTTGTTCTTTTCAGTTAGGTCCCATGCAATTGCAGCAAAACAGGAGAGTATTTTATCTTCGTGGTAGCAACCCCCTTGTGAGAGGAGGTTTGAAAACAGTGATGTGTTTTTTGAACCATAAAACCTTTGGATTTTTATTACCTCTTTATCACCTCTTTCAGAGTACTTGGAAATAAAGGCACTGTATAAGTCACTTTTGATTTTCTTGCCTTTAATTTTTCTCATGGTCTTGCTCTGTAGATTGATTTTTTCTAAGTGCAATGTTATCATTGCAAGAGACTGTAATTCTACCAGAACTTCCTACTTCTACATACTGAATTGTATTTGATCTACATTTTGTGTGCTGCAGTAAGGAAAACTTGAAAGACTTGTATGAGACTTTCTTCTTCTGTTATTATTTTTAAAAGGCTTGCCTTTACATGCAGACTGCATGTGTAAAGTGTAAAGTCATACCTCCATCTTAAACCAAATTAACTTTCAAATGCAAAGGAGCTTTGAGTGTGATAGTTCACTGATCACTGAGCATAGCTTTTTACTTAAATTATCAGTAGTAAAAGAAAGGTATCAAAAATGAGGCAATGAGGCAGAACATTCAAATAATTTTGTGTTTGCAGGAATACATAAAATGAAAATGAAAACTGGCTTAGGACCTCTTCATTGAAATCTGCAACTGCCAGTTTTAAAGATGTGTTTTTAGCTGACTGTAGGAATTTGAATCTTTTCCTTCATACAGATGAAAGATTTTTCAGCTCCAACCAGTAATGTTAAAACTTTTTCTGATCAAGGATATGAGCTGTTGGAGCATTTAAAATGCACAGAGTGTGTATGTATGTTTCCTTTCAGAAGTTTAGCAGGCCAAGCCTTTGGCCAAGAGTCAGAACAGTTGGAACTTTGCACAGACTACACAGCTAATCCAAGAAGGCTGCCAGTTGGCATAAGTGACTTCCATGTATAAAACTTCATGCAATTTACATTGAGGTTTTTGTTGGTTTTTCATAGCAGTCTGAGAATTTCCTTGTTTCCCAGGATTTCTTGTGTTTTGCTTATTGTATTTATGGTGTGTTATGCTTCTGATCAGAGCACAAGTTAAAAGGTTCTCCTGCTAAAATATACCTCTCACAAATTGAAATTCACATTGGAAGATTTTTCTCGTTAGCTAAATTTGGAACTTCTCAAACTGTACTGTTTTAGTTTGTTTCCTTCTTTTTATTTCCTTTTTTTCCCTTAAGACCTTTTAAAGAGAGCTTAAACTAGCTTCTAGAAACAGAACAATTTAGAAGAGGATGTATACATGCCAGAACTTTCTGAGGAGAAGAGACAGGGAAAAAAATTTGGGAAATTATAAAATTAAGAGGAAGAAAATTTATATGCTTTTTGTTTAATGAATGTGTGATTTGTGGAAAATCTAACTTCCATGGTCTTGCCAAAATTGGGTAAGAGTTCACAGAGTTCACTCTGTAGTGGGCTCTACAAGATCTGTCAAAATATTGTTGAGTAATAAATACTTGGATTACTAGGACATTGAAAGTAAAAGAACATGTACTACTAATTTTGAAATACAGTTTAAAAGTTCATTGTTTAGCTTTGCAATAAATGACATTTGGCAGTTTTTCTGCCAAAACATATTAAATCATTCTTATATTCGGTTAAATAGCTGTCATTGCTTGGTGTCAGTGTAGGCTCATTTACTGAAATAAAAGGGCCAGTTGCCTGAGGATGGAATTTTAGGCCCTTCAAAAGTACTAATTAAAAACATTATGACAAAATAAGTAACAGGGAACTTCTAGTTCTGATTACCTCAAGTTTTCCTTAAGGTGCTGCAATACGTGGGTATTTCCAAGGGATTCTTGTGTATACCAAGCGGCTATTTAAAAATAGTGGTAAATTGCAGAGTACAATTGTAGTATTACCTCTTTCAGATGTTTTAGATTGTATTTTTCACCTGGAGGTATTAAATGATGGCTTTTAACTTGCTGTTTGTTAAGCCTGTAGGACTTTCTTCCTGTTAGCCATCTGGGAATACAGGAATCATGATATGGTTAAAGATGCTATCCATATGCAATTTGACATCATGCTGGTCATACTCCAGCTGTAGACTCTTTATTCCTGGCCTTTTAATTTTCTCTGATTAGCTAACAGCACCTTCTGTGGTTCAAGCTATCATGTAGATATTCTGAGTCTTTACTTAGGGTTTCTAATCAAAATTGGATGTGTGTGCTTGTCTGTGAGACAACGCTGGGAAATTTCAGCTTGCCTGCATAATTTCGTGAGAATTCCCAGTGCCTCTAATTAATCCATGATGGTCTGTTTTGACTTGGTTCTATCTGCAAAGCAGGGGCATTGTTTTTATCTCTGTGTTTTCCTGCCTACTTTATTTCTCATAACAAAGTGTGAAGCTGTTGCACTGGCAGAATTTGTATGGCCAATCTCTATCACTGATGCACTTTTCTGGTAGATGTAATGTGGGCCTCTGGATGACTGAAACCTGTCTTGCACTGAAATTATTGAGTAAAACTTAGTGATTCTTTAAACAAAACTTTTGCATGCCTTACAACATTTTTATATGCCTTACATTGCAGTAATGTGAGTAGGGGACCTTGTACAAGAGACCTTTTTTTGGCTGCTGTATCTTTCTTTCTTCTTGCCTCAGAATCTTTGAGAAACAGCAAAACTGAGAGGGCTGCTGTGGTGGAGTGTTCAGTGGCTCCTTTTCTAACGCTGTAGGATAATGCCTGCTCACAGCAGAAAACATCACTTTTTAAAATTCACACACGCATACCCCATGTGCCTCCCCCCACCATGTGCCGTGGGTGTCATTTGTGAAATTTTAATAAATACCTGTGTGAAAGTTAAATCTGGATCAAGGGGTGGAAGCCATGAACTCCTCTTTACATTAAGATGCTGTACAAAATGTAACAGTGAGTGTTTCAGAAACAGTTTGAAAACCATCCAAAGAATGCACAAATCCAAGACAATATTAGTTTATAAATTCAGAGTTAAGTTTGGATGAGGAGTATGTGATCCAGGATAATTCCATGTGGCTATGGATCCTAATGAATGGAGTCTAACTGGCTGACTCCTGTAATTTGTTAAAAGAAAAGAGAAAAATTTTTTGTCAAATGAAATGCTACAACTACTAAAGAAACTTTGCTCAGAAAACAGATGAGGATTGAAAAGCCATGAATGTAAGATTTTAAAAATGTATAATACCTAAACACACAGTTTAGGGGCGAAATAGAAATTACTAAAAGAGATCTCATGCTAACCGCTTCAAAGAACTAGATTTAGTTTCTGTAAAGAATCCATTGCAGTGGTTTTTAGGCTGCCTGGCCCACTGCCTTCTCCTCTGCTTACAGGAAGGAAGGGAAGAGAAGGGCTTATACCACTGGCCTTCTAAGGGACGAGTCCAGAAGAAATACTCAGTGTTTAAGCCTCTGAGGTTGTGGTATTAATATTTGTAGCCCAAACTTCATATCCCAAATTAGAAAGAATTAAAACTAGAAACAGATTTAAGAATTAGAACTAGAAACAGTGCTTTAAGTATTCTTTATTAAAATATACTGCTGGCTCTTCTTAGAGAAATATATGAAGGCAAGTTATTCTGTAAAAATTACTGTAAACTACTAGAGACCACAATGGGTAATGCTAGGGATGGCTCCAGAGCAAAACTTCATAGACTAGGCAGCCTTTGGAACAAGCACTTTGAAGACAAAAATGCTGACTTTTTGTGAACCAATGTTTCAAAAGCTAAACATTTTCATTACATTTATTCCAGAAATGAAATGCATTTTCTGTAACATTTATCTTTTGATTCTTGCATGTTAAACTAATTCAGAGCTACCAGGCTTCTACACTTGCAAAATGCAGACGTAGTCTTTGTGTGAAAGTGTTCAAGACAGTTAATGAAACTGGTGAGATTCTACGTGATCTTCCTACTGATAACTTCAATCAGAAGACTCTAAGAAATGGGATGTTTTTTTTCAAATTCAGTATACATTAATCTTCTCTTTAATAAAAAAAAAAATAGGGAGAAGATGTGCATATGAAAATAAAACACCTCCTCTTTAGCCTAGATTCACAGTGCTTGTGCAATAGATGTGACTCCAGTGTATTGCTATGTACAGATTCGAAGATAATTGAATCCTTCTGTAGTTGATGCTTGATGGGCTTACCTATCACCAGAGGCCAGATAAAATTAAAGGAATAAAGAGCAGTTATATTTATTGAAGTGCCTTCAGGTACATTTAGGTCAGACGAAGCCTACCCAGGGGCTACACCCAAAAATGGACGACGAGTCATGGGTTTTCATACTTTTGTAAGTTTGGTCCATTTGCATATTGGGGGTTAATCTTCCAATTACAGCTTCAGGTAATGAAGTCATTTACCCCAAGTTTGCTCCCCCGCAACTCACTTTTGTTTACATTTCTCAGGGCCTGAAACAGTGCGGTGTCCTTGATTCCCAGGCCTAGAGAGGAATTGTAGTGTCTGACCAAAATGAGAAAGCAGTAGCTACCACTGTATATGGAGTTTAGAGTTCTACACTAGAGAGTTACAGGATTACAAATATATGAAAAATATAAAAGCTAAAATCCAAAAGCATCATAGTAGCTATTAAAAATGGGTAAATGCTGTATTTCCAGATCAAAATGAAATGGAGAGATATGAAGAATTTTTGAAGAAGTGTGTGAGAAGGGGGGGTAGGAGGGAGGAAAAGAAGATAAAATTACTTTTCTGTGTTGCTAGAAACATTATTCTTTCTTTGCTCAACTTTAACACAAATATTTTCAGAATATCTCTGCCAATTTTGAATTGCAGCCTGAGAGCATAAAAACCCTGTCCTTGAGGACAAAACCACTTATTTTCTGCATTTCCTGCTGGAGCAGGCTGTCCCTATGTGCCAAAAGATGAGGTGGTGGGGAAGAAGAGCAGCCTGGCTGAACAGGGAGCTTTTGCTGGAACTCTAGAAAAAAAAGAGTTTATGACCTTTGAAAGAAGAGGCAGGCAACTCAGGAAGAGTACAAGTATGTTGTTAGGTCATGTAGAGAGACAATTAGAAAGGTAAAAACTTAACTTGTCCACTACTGTGAAAGATAATAAAGTGTTTTTACAAATATGTTAACAACAAAAAGAGGGCCAAGGAGAATCTTCATCCTTTATTAGGTTCAGAGGGGAGCATTGTTGTCAAGGATGAGGAAAAGGCTGAAGTACTTTATGCCTTTTTTGCCTCAGTCTTCAACAGAAAGACCAAATACCCTCATGGCAACCAGCCCTCTGAGCTGGTAGATAGGGACAGGGAGCAGAAGAGACCCCTGAGATCCAGGAGGAAGTAGTGACCTGCTGTGCCGCTTAGACATTCGCAAGTCTATGGGACCAGATGAATTCATCCAGGGGTACTGGGGGAGCTGGCAGAAGAGCTTGCCAAGCCACTCCATTGTTTTTCATCAGTCCCGGCTCATGGGGGAGGTCCCAGGTGACTGAAGGTTGGCCAGTGTGACACACATTCACAGGAAGGGCTGGAAGAAGGATCTGGATAACTACAGGCCTGTCAGCCTGATCTCAGTGCCGAGGAAAGTTATGGGAACAGGTTGAGTGCCACCATGCAGTACATACAGGACGACCAGGGGATCAGGCCCAGCCAGCAGGAGTCTGGGAAAGGCAGGTCCTACTTGACCAACCTGATCTCTTTTGATGACCAGGTACCCACCTAGGGAATGAGGGAAAAGCTGTGGGTGTTTTCTCCTTAGACTTCAGTAAAGCCTTTGATACTGTCTCCTGCACATTCTGGAGCAGCTGTCAGCCCATGGCTTGTACCAGTGAACTCTTCACTGGCTGAAAAACTGGCTGGCTGGCTGGGCTCAGAGTGGTGGTGAATGGAGTTGCATCCAGTTGTGTCGCTACTGCGACCAGTTCTGTTTAATATCTTGATCAGTGATTTGGATGATGGGATCGAGTGCACCCTCAGTAAGTTCTCAGATGACAGCAAGGGTCTTCAGTGCAATAAAAAGGAAGCTGGAAAAATAATTGTTAATAATTGTATTATTAATTATGTTTTTTTTTTTTTTTTTAGCTAGAGGAGGATAAAGAAATAGCGATCACTGTTTTCTCCATATAATCAAACAAATGTATTTTTTCCTGTCAGTTTTCTTTTACAAGGAATGAAGAATAGTGAATTATTCTTATTTGAGCAAGACAACTTTACCATTATAATGGTTAAACCTCTGTTCCTCTACTAGGAAAGCAAGCTGTAATCAACCACTTAGCTCTTACTGAATTACTCTTATCTCCACTTCACCTGTTTAACTTCCCATAAGCATGCTAAGCACCTCTTTAGAATGCATCGACCTCTGATTATTTCTTGCTTTATGTATCCCTTAGCCCACATTGCAGAAGTGGAAAAAAACCCCTATTGTTAAACACTGCAGAATAATACAACCTGGTTTTGTTTTATTTATTTTGTATACAGGATGAAATGTTACGTCTTTAGGTCCTCCAAAAATCAAAATTCCAGGCACAATGATTGAATTTCATGCTGTGAAGTGACACTGATGAAACTTGTTTTTATGTAGTGCACCAAAGTCACTGTTGCAGTAAGGTGAAAAATTACATCATTCAGGCTTTTGCCTGTTTGATTACCAAGTTGCAAAAATTGTAGTCGTGCCATAAGCTGTAGTTTTGAGATCTTTCTGAATCACAAGATATTCTGTGTTTGTGGGAGTTGTGCAGTGGAACCTGGACATTAATACACCTATAACTTTAATGTTTTTCTGAAGTCAAAGCATGACTGGTAAAGCTGGCTTTATGCTTGAGTGATAGCATTTCACTGTCTTTTCACTGGAGGAATTTTTAGCCTGGCAGCAATAGGATTATAATAACTGCCAGCTGCTCACTTGGCACAAGAGTGCTTAGAACCAAGAGGAAGAGCCCAGTACATTATACATATAATTTACTTTTCTCTAAGATGAAGGTTTAGGCCTCATAAATATTTTGATCTGGTCTTTGATGGCTTTTGTACACATCAGTCTGAAAATATACATGTGGAGCATAACTTGGAGATTTTATTTTGGAGTACATTGGAGTAATTCCCTCCAACAGGGAAGAGATAGGAAGAGAAATTATTGCGGGAGATTCTTCTGTGAGTGGGTGGTCATGAATGAAGGAAAACCTGTAATGTTAAGCAGATGGACCTCCCTTACTTTACACCATGTATTGGGTATGCAAGATAATCATCTCCCTAAATATTGGATAGTTTTGAACTGGTCTTCACATCAAAAGAATAAGGTTCAAGACATTATTTGTGATGTAGAAACTCCGGAATGGAAATGAGACCTTTTTATATCCTCAACTCTGTGCTTGCCCACCACTGTCAGGACAATGACACAGCAGAAATTAGGTCTGGAAGAGCAAACAAAAGCAATCATTATGCCTTTCTCTATGTATAAACCCACACAGCTGCAAGCCACAGAGCATTTCTTACTCACGATGCCACTTTTCTCTTGGGTGTTTAAAATTGGCTTAAAAAACTACAGTGTACCAAGGGAGAAACCAGGGAAGACTACAGTCCTTTTAATATCATTTTTTCTAAATCAGTTAATCATATCTGGAAACAGACCATATAGGGCTAGGAAGGCATGGTGTTCTCTGGTGGTCTCATTTTGGGAGAAAAATTTTGCTCTGAACTTGTAGTGGGCTTGACCATAAGATTCTCATCAACAGACGCTGAGACACTCAAGAAAGGTAGTACCAGTAGGTGCTATCTGCATCCCCAGGATGCAAGCTTCTTGCATCTCTACATTTAATTTCTTACAGTGGACAATCTCCAGTGAAATTACAGATAACTGGAATTCAGGCCATTTCACTGGCATCCGTGAGGGAAGGAGAAAATTCTCCTTGTCATGAAGACATCTTGGGCCGTGCATGGGAGTATAACATGGGAAATCCTGAACTCTAAAGGAGTATGTAATTTGAAGCACGTGGCTTAATTTGCTTTATGGTTCTTTACTTAAAATAAATACTAATGCCTTCTTTCTTGGCAGTATTCCTCTGACTTAGATTCTTTATAGAAGGAGCTGTCTTACTCAAAGTCTCATGCTGCAGTCAACTAATGAACCTCTGATCTCAGCTTCTGGTGTAATGTAAACAAATGCTGCTTTACCATAACGAAGCACTGCTTTAGTGATTTTTTATGAGATTTGTGTCAAGCCTGGTATATTTCAAATGAACGGGGAAGCAATATTCTGATTGAAAGCAACCGCAAAAACCAACTTACTACGTAAATTCCACACTTTCTGCTGGGAGTTCCCACATCTAGCAGTTGCAGTTCACTCTAAATCCTGTTTGAGATGTGGACAAGACAGTAAAGAAATGAAAAAAATGGAAGAAAAATAGACAGATAATACACCTTAGAAGTCTCCCATGCAGAATCTAGACAGTAACTGTAAGGAAGATGTGACTCTCTCCTCTTTCTTCCCCCTGTTGTTTTTGTTGTAGTACTGGGACAAGGGTATAGCCATGTTTGTCCTTTCTTCTTGCCACATATGCACAACACCTGTGGTTCATGAGAGTCTGGGAGGAGGTGTTTCTTTCACTTTATGCTTTTTCATACTACTTATTCTCCCTCCTCTTCCTTCTGAAGGTACAGGGCAATGAAAGAAGGAATTTAACCAGATTTATGCATTTTCTTTCTTGTACAGCTGTATGTGTCTGGGATATTACAATTGGGTCTGTTTCTACTGCCCTTCCACTAAAGCTGCATCATATTTTTAGGTTCCCAAGCTTCTCTGACAGAAGGATAATGACATGCATATGATCTGTTTCTGCTTCAGCTACTTACAGATTGTGAGTGGCAGTGGGGCTGACCAGCTGCAGTTTGTTTTTTGGAGTTACTGCCTCAGTTGCTTTGAGCAATAGAAAAAGAAACTGGCTTCTCCACAGGTTAAGGGTGGGAGGAGGACTTCTCTCTGCAGTGGCACCAGACAGTGAAACATTCTCTTTTTTCATGCATGTTCTTTTCCTCACAAGCTTTCAGTGCCCTGTGCAAAATAAATGTACTTTCAGAAAATACCATCGCCAAATTTATCCTGGCTTGTCTCAGCAGAAGTAGCAAAACTGAGAGTGGAATTTTGATTCTATGAAGTAGTCAGTTCAGATGACAGAATAACAACATTAAGTAATCCCCAAAGTATGTGCTTCTCTGGGACTGTGTTGTCCCATTTGATTTGACTGTTCACTAAATGATCACTGGCCAAGCTTCCTCATCAAAACCCAAACTGATACAAACAATATTGGGTGGAGTTAGATCTAAGTGGCAGTTGAAATTCTTAAATTGTAAAATTTAAGAATGAGCTGCTTTTATTTGTTTGTCTGCTTAGGTTTTATGTCTTCCTCATCTGTGGGGTTGCACAGTCCTAAGATGAGCCCTGCTGGATGAGGTAGAGTTATAAGTGTTGCTCACTGATGCCTCCCGATGACCGATACAAAGCAGCACACGATGCATATTTATAAAACTCTTCACCTCCCCCACTCATAATACCATCATTACATCACCTTTTAAAGTAACTGTTAAACATATCACATACCAGCCAGCAAGTGTCTTTGTGTGAAATTCCCATTTAATGTTGGGCTATGATTGCATATTACCAAGCAGAGGGAGGACAGCTGCATCACTTTAAAATGCATGTTCATTGTGCTCTTGTATTTTTAACACAATAGTCAGAATTTCATAGAAGCTAAAATAGAAATTAGTGTACTCCTAATCTTTAGAAAGTAATATTAATGAAAAAAAAAGAAGTGGAAATATCAATGTAAGTAAAATTCTATGTACCGTCTTTCGGTATCCAAGAAAATATTTTGCAGTCTAAAGAGCTGGTTATATTGTTTAAGGAATGTCTTCTCATTTTGAGTATTTTCATGCTTTAAGAAACAGCACTCTCTGCATGTTCCTATCTCTTTCTTGTCTTTTTCCTGTCATAACTGTATTTAAATAAGACTACCATAAAGAAACTCATTTGTGAACACTGAATTTAAAAAAAAATCTATTTTAAGGAACAACCTAAAAACCCAGAAATTGACATCACCTTTCAGAGACAGTGCTCGGTTCAAGGTCAGACCATTGATCTTTCACCCAAATGACATAATTTAAAATGGTGTTTTTAACACAGACTTTGTCTGCTAATATCTGTCCTTTTCTGTATGTTTATTGATAGAACATAATGAGATTATATATATTCTGATGAATAACGGCTGCCTTGTAAAGTTGCCGCCTACCTACAGTGACTCTTATGAATATTTGATGATAATAAGTGGTAGGAACTTCACTGTGTTGCTTACATGCACTTAAAAAACCCAGCAGCACATGAGTACCTTTCATTCTGCTTTTTTGCTTGGGGTAAGCAGTATGATACTTATATTCATATTAAATATTATATGCATCTAACATATGCTTGTTCTTAATACTAGGAGTTCTGTTTAAATCATCATTCTGTTGTTTTAGGAGGAAAAAGTTGTGAGATGGAAGACACAATTCTTAACATTTAAAGTTATATTTTAAGATGAGGCATGGTCGACTGGTCAGTCTTACACTTCTATGAGTTAGCAGTTGAGAAAAGGAAAAAATACAGTGACCTATACTCACCATTTTGCAGATGCAGACATTTTGTACAGTGTGTCTAAAATTAGTGTCTGTAAGTCAACAGTTTTGTAGACCTCTGTACAATGTCTTTGGTTTATCCATTATCACCTTACAGATCCTATATGCAGTAGTTTTGTGTCATATTGCAAATTAGGCAATATCTGTCGGCAACAGGCAGCACCTTTTATTGTCTGTTCATCTGGTTTCTTTTTTTGTAGATGTGCAATAGAGGGTCTTCACCTTGTATGTTGTTTAAAGATATTTTGGTGTGAAGCTGGTGTCGAAAACCACATTTCTGATTTAATTGTGTTCAATTGTGATTCTTGATTTTATTTGCACATTGGAAAATTTAGTGCATTATCCAACTTGCTTTACAGACTATGTTTGAAACAGTTGCTGTATTTTGTTTAGTTACGTATTTTTCCTTCTGAGACTCGCAGGGCCTGTTATGCAGCTATATTTTTCCTTACTGAAGTGGTGAGGAAAACAGCAACAGTTCTGACCTTGATAGGTAGATGTTTCATTTACTTTAAAACAATCTGGCGTAATAGTTACTAGAATTTTGTTTTTTTCAGTAGCTCTTGCCTATTGAGAGTGTAAAATCCATAATTTTATTAATGCTCCTGTAGCAGTTTTCTTGAAAAGCAGTGCTTTACAGAATTTGTTTTTCTTTCAGGCAATCAGTTTCCTCCTGTTGCAGCTCAGGATCTTCAGTTTGTTCTGAAGGCTGGATACCTGGAAAAACGTAGAAAAGGTAAGTCTAGATATCTTTGTGAAAGCTAGTGCATATTTCATGTCTGGGATGTCTATATGTCTGTATTTGATGTTATACACATGAACAACTTTATACAGGAGTGATAAATAAAACGAGTAGAAGCTGAAACGTTGGAGCGTTATTATGCAAAAGAAGCATAGCAGATAATTGCTCCTATAGTATTGAAAGAAAATCCTATTTCTTTATTGACTAACAAAATCATGCTGTGAAAGTCCAGTCAGCCATAATTCAGAGACTTTCAGATATTTTTGAAGAAAACATTAGGAACGTATGTACAAATACCATATGTTGACTTCATGTTTCAGTGAGCATCAAGATTTATTTTCCTTCAAGAGGGCAAATATTGATCTCAGCTTTGGTTCAGTCAATATTTACCTTGATTCAATAAATCTTATATTGTCACTTTAATACCCACTTAATGCTGCAATAACTCTAGGAAATATTTAGGAAGTTGTTCATTATTTCCTTATACTTAATGTTACACATGACTTCCCTCTTTATGTGATTTCAAATTCCTATTTGTTTTCTTACCACCAATTTTTATTTCTAATTTTCTTTTCAGTGCTATGCATTTCCTTAGTTTCCTTTCCTTAGTGTCTTTTCCTGGCTCCTCCTCTCTCTTACCTCACCCTTGAAAAGAAGTAGCACATTTTTGTTCAATACTGGCATTAACTGATACAACACATATTGTATTAATTTCAGACCACAGTTTTCTTGGCTTTGAATGGCAGAAGCGTTGGTGTGCTATCAGCAAGACAGTCTTCTATTACTATGGAAGCGACAAAGGTACTTATAACAATTATAGAAATGATGTTTTAATGCACAAAAGAATATGAAAATTTTAGTGGAGTTGGAAACTGTGAATCAAAGGTAATTTTAGGAAATGAAATGAAACTTTTAAAAGAAAGTTCCTTTCTTTTAAACAATTCTTGCACAGTGCTGTGAATTTTTAAAATGTGTAAATATTCCTCAGAACTTGTGATATATATGTTTTCTAAAGTAGGGAAACTGAGGGAAAAAAAAAAAAGAAGTTTCTTATAAAGCTACTTTGTTTGCTAATAACAGCTGGTTGTTCAGTTTGATAGTATGCTGGTACTCAACTGTTTTACTAGATAGAAAACGTTGTTTCTCTCCAAATAAGATATTGATATGAATACATCCTCTTGTAATTATACTTTCCAAGTTCCTTAAAGATGGTTCTATCCAGGAAAATATTAATCTAAAAGCTGCATAGTGGAGTTCTTTGTTTCTTTTTAAATAGTTTATGTTCTGGAAAAGCTAGAAATTAAGTAATGTATTTAGCTAAAGCCAGCCATGGAAACTAAAGCAAACTTCTGAAGGTGACTTTTAACTTTAAATGGCCAGTTTGGAAAGAATCTGGCATAAATGTTGTAATATTACTTTAAATTTTTAAAGTTGATAATCAAATAAAACATATTTAAACAGTGTGCTATGTGCATTTGATATTTAAGGGTAAACTAAATGATACCTAAGTATATCTGAGTAAATTTTAAAAGTACAATAATGTCTTCCCCCCTCCAACACCACCCCCATGTCCCCTCTGAAAAAAATTCCAGGGCAAACTTGAAGTTTTTTTTTTCCTTTTTGTTTGCCTTTTTATTTTTGAGATTTGAGCAGGTAGTTATTATGTGAGGTTTTTTTATTCAAAGACTGATATAATTTGCTCCAGTTTGTTTCATTCCTTGGTATACTGACTCATTTAAGCTCATCTTCTCTTTAAAAACACAGGAAATAAAGAGTCTAATTGTAAGTCCAGTTTTCATTTTGATAGTTTCCCATCATGTCCTGTTTTCAGAGTTTTGCTGGTATATATGTTAAATGTTCCCTTTTCTTCCATACTCGATTTCTTTGGGATTTACAGGTTGATCAAGCCTCACAAGCATAAACAATCTTTATTCAAAAATTTTGAGGAGATGTGGCATAATACTGATTTGTCAGTACTGATTGATTTCTTTCTCTGGAAAATGATCATGTGCTATTTATTCATATATATAGTTATACATTGCCTAGTACTTTAAAAGTTGCAATTTTTTTTTTTCAGTATATATTACTAGTTCATAAAGATTGTTCTTGATTATAAAATCTTTGTATTTTTCTCTACTGTTTTTTTTTAGGAAAAAAAGGTTCGATTTTTTTTACATTCTTTTCCTTGTGGCTATGCAAATGATTATTTATGCTTTCTAGCATACAGTCTTTGTATTAAGGCAGGCATGTTGCCCACCTGCTCTTTGTCCGTTTTTTTTCTCCCTCATTCTTTTGCTACAACCTGATTATCAAGTCTGTGTTGCAATTTTTAATACCTGTGTTGAAAGTTAAGATACACGAAAATATGTTCCCTAGCACTCAGAAGGTTGGTGTCATGTTAGGAATTGACTGTGATAATTTGTGGGATCTCTTTTGTTTATAAATCTATAGACAGTTTTTTTGGTTAATGCTTTTACAGCTTTTGTAGGCTGCAGATTGTTTGAGGAAGGTCCTCCTAACAATAACCTAATGATGTGGAAGGGGGACATGGTCCATCACAACTGTATTGAATGATAGAATCATTTAGGTTGGAAAAGACTTCTAAGATCATCGAGTCCAACCCTTAGCACTGCCAAGCCCACCACTAAACCCTGTCCTAAGTGCCACATTTACATGTCTAGTAAATGCCTTCAGGGATGGTGACTCCACCACTTCCCTGCGCAGCCTGTTCCAATACTTGACAACCCTTTCAGTGAAACAAATTTCATAATAGCCAACCTAAACCTTCTCTGGCACAACTTGAGGTTATTTCTTCTTGTTCTATCACTTGTTACTTGGAAGAAGAGACTGATCTCCACCTCATTACAACCTCCTTTCACACAGTTGTAGAGAGCATGGCATGGTTGGAGTCCAAACAGAAATTCACAGAGGAAGCTAGCAAATCAGATGTATGAATTTCTGCCCTACCTCTGTTGGATTGATGCTTGTAGTGCAGAAAAACTAGTTAAGCATGGTGTAGTGACTTAATCTTGTAATATGGGATGACTAAGTCACTCCTGAACTTGCTTTTGAATAAAAGAAGGTTTTTTCTAGACTGGTCAGAGATACTTTCTTCAGGCCTGTAATGCCATTGGCTATAAAAGTGCCTGTTCCAGTGCAGAAGCAACTCACCATTGTTGTGCAGAAACTGGACACCAGCCATGGCTTGCTAGTATGCTGTTAAAAGTGAGCTGTCATCCTAATGGTTGTGAACACGTGCTGCAGTTTATCATGCTGTTCAGCTGCAGATTGTCAGCATGGATGAGGTGTGCGATGAGGCAATCCTGAACAGGTCTGGCATTTACTCACTGGAACTGTTTTCAGTCCCACTGTTGTGGCTAGCAGTGGTACCTGCTGTAGTATGCTCTTGTGCTGGGGGCCTTCTTCTTCTGTGACCCTTGATGCGGTACCAGAAAACTTGGACCATATAGAAATACAATGTATGTTCTTATCAACTGTTGAACAGCACTGAAGTGTGTGTTTGGGTGGCTTTGTGCAAATTGTGAACCTGGTTTCAAAGTGTCAAGGATTCCATACGTACTCAGTCCTGCCGCCTGCGTCACTTTAAATGGGTAATGAATGGGCTGCTAGTGCCTCTGTGTTGGGGGATGTAATGCTGAGAGGCAGCAGGGATCTCTGAGTCCATCTTGGTTTGTTTTGAATTGTGTCTGTTTTTAAAACCAGACACATAGGTGAATAATCTGTGAAAGCTATTTTGTATCTGCTGTGATATGTCCTTTTGCTGGCTAAAGTTTGATTTTCACACTTGAGTATCAGTGGAAATGTCACTGAATGGTAAACATGAGGCTATAGGATTTTTATTATTTGTATAGATTTGTTGTTTCTAAAACAGTTTTAGTTCTTCTAACTTTCTTCTTTTTGCATTGGGAAAGCAAGAAGTGTGGAAGTGTATAAAGCTCACAAACGTAAGGAAGAGTTTCAGAATCATTTACGCCAAGCTGAATGATGAAAAATGTGAGGCCTAGTCCAGAATTATATAGTGCAAGATAGAGCATGTGAAATACAGTAAATGGCTGTGTGTTTGTGTATGTGTATGTGTTCACCAAAAAGACTACAAGCATCCTTTCAATGGTTGTGATGCCTGCAAGCTGGTGTATGTCTTGTTTCTCTGTTTTCTCTTCTGTTTTCTCCTACATTTGGTGTAGCATTGGCTAGTGAAATAGTGTAATTTATCCCTGAAATATAGATGGGTCTAAGTGACTCACCTGCATATTTTCTCTTGATCACGTATGAATGGAGTAGATGGAGAAACAAGGCTTAAAGGTTTGAGCTAATCCCATGTCATAAAAAGGAATTGCAGGAAGCATGTGTGTATTTATGCCTGTGTTGCGGTATCAGTTGCCAGCACGTGGCCCACAGCATTGCAGAGGAGCGTGTTCAAATGTCAGAGCTGGGTGAGATTTTGAGAAACTTGCCTGGTGCTCCTTTTCATAGTCTTTCTTTCCATAAATCCTTTATAGTCCTCTCTTTTCTTTTCTACCATGCAGTTGCACCCTGAATTGAGTACCCTGGTTTCCTATCATTTTTCTATATGATCTCTGGCTGTTCCTGTGTCCTCAGACACCAAGATGGTATGGATAACCTTTCAGACCTCAAAGTGCATGTGAATAAGGAAAGTTAATTTGTTGCTTTATAAATGATTGAATTAATGGCTTCATTACTTCTTTCTCACTAGGCCACAATGTTATATGCCCTTCTGTCTCAGCAAACTGGAGAGATCAGCTAAATGTTTAGCAAGACAGTAATTGATAACATTATGGTAATTTTTCCTGTGCTAATGGGCACTAAAAATTTATTTTCATTTTTATAACTTGAAAATGGTATCTGCCTGCCCGCCAGTAATATGATGTTAAAGAGGGATATAATTCAGAAGCTTTTAGAAAAGTCCAAGGTTTTTTTTATAATTTCTGTAGTTTTAACATGGACATGATAATTTTGGATTTCTCTGAATAATAAGATATTGATTACCAGGACAGTGGTGAACTACTATTTGGGCAGAAAAGGGAACGCTGCATGCTCAACAGGACTTTGTTATAGCAGGGTGATGGCAATCAAGACATCTATCTAATGTGTACTGGATCTTCTGCTATGAGACTGTTAAATTCAGACCTCAAGAATCACACTTGCTGTTAATAATGCGTTATTTTAAAAATAACTACTGAGTATAAGCAAACTGAATATAAACAATTCAGTGCCCTAAATCACTGCCTCCATTTCTTAATTATTTTACAATTTCAGTTTCTCAGAGGACTAGATTAAAGGAAAGAAGAAGAAGAAAAAAAAGTTGATTACATTTCAGATCTGCTGTCTAAAAGGGAAGAACTTCTGTGCACGCATTTGGAAAAGACTGTTCCAAAAGCTGGAAAAGGAATTACCATTTTGGAGATACTTACACTGAACTATTTTTAGATAGCAGACATCCTGCACATGGAAAAGTATGTGAAACTACATTTAGCATGAAGCCGTGTAAACTGTAAAATCTTACAGGCTCCTAATTTCAAGATGAAGAGAGTTAAATTATAGATTCTAATAGTATCTATAAATACTTTATCACTCTCTGAAATCTTTCTGTTTGCCTTTGTTCCTTATGTCTTTCTCTGTAACTTCTTTCCTTTCTACTATCCAAGTCCTCTCTGTTCTTCAGAATACACTAATTCTTTTTACATGTGCTAATAATATGAGCACGTCGCCTTAGGCCTCAAATTTACAACCCAGTAATTTCAAGATCTCATTGAAGGTTTACCCTCCTTTGTTTTAAATGTTCCCATGGACTTAGTTACACAAGAGTACTTCAAAATGCTTTTTCTCTGCTTCCCTTGAGACTCTCTTTACCCAATGTAGTATTGGCCCTGTTTCTGTTAACAACATTTAACTCTTTTTAGGATGAATGAAGTTTATATGTAAGAGAAATGTGTGAAGGCTTTCAAATTTTATTCAGATCTCAATTTTCTCTATGTTAAATATAGCCCCCCCCCCATTTATTTCTCTTAAATTTCTGTGTAGTAGATTTGTTGTCGTTTTTTTTTTTTTTAAATACTTAGTGCCTGACTCTCCCCTCTGCTATACTACTTTTTTATGATTTTAAATTCCTGTTGCAAAATAATCTACACAGACCCAGACTTATTATTCTGTTCTGTGCCTGACATGGGAAGAAGGGGAAAGAGGAGCATGAGCAGATGAAAGCAAGGGATAGCTTATGGTGAAATGAGATTTGGCTTCATTGTGGAACAACTAATACTTGATGATGTTCACAATCCTTTTTGTTTTTATAAGACTGATATTACACTTTCTGCATTTCTGTTTTATGTTTTTCCGGGACAGCTTAAGGGTTTCCTGTTGTTGAATTGAGAAGCTCTATCTTAAGAAAATAACAGGCAGCAAAAATGTTATCATTCTTCAGAGAAGTATGTTCCATCAGCATTTATCTCCCTAGTTCTTCCTAAATATGCTGTTGTATTCCAGCCTAAGCAAAACTCTGGCTCTGATTTGGGATTTCAAAATGAAGGTTAAATATCTGTAATGTAAATGTGCTTCTTGAAGCTACTATTAAGACTCCCACTATAAAAACTAACAATATCTAATTTTAAGTCTCCAAGTAAAATCTTTAAGTCTTCAAAGCTTTTAAATGTCAGAAACTGTTTAATTCTCCCTAAAGCACAGTCTCCAGAAAATACTTTTGATACAAACAATTTAACTCACGATGCAAAAGTTCACAGGAGTTGCTGTGGCCCTAACTTCACAGGGTATCTTGGAGCCAAAAGCTCAGATCTGTCCAAAGCCAGTTAGCTGCAAGCCTGTGCCAGTCAGTGAAGTCAAGGTGATTGTTGAGTCTGTTGATCCCAGGAGGGCTCTGCCTTCAGGCCTGCACCTGACTACTCTGCCTGGCCAGGCAGCTACTGCGGGTCATGGTTTGCTCCGTGGTGATCAGGTGATGGGGTTGGTCTCCAGGCCTAACTGAACAGGTAGATTCTGCAAGAGCAAATGGGATTTGTAGACCTTCATTGTTTGTCACCATCAGAGCAGGCAGCTGAGCTATAGCTGACCTGTGTTCTGCCTTTCCATATTTGTGGAGCCATTTCTCAGGACATACTTGATGTCATCTCTGGCTTGCTGCCACAGGGAGTGTGAATCCGTACTGAGTCTTTCAACTTTAACAGGTTCCGAGTCAGGGCTATGACGTACCTCATTGTCTTAGAATTTCCTCATTTTCAACATTTGAGGTATATGCATGGTGCCACACTGGACTTTTATCAGAGGTTACTGCTAAGACAATTGGAAGTAAAAGTAGCAATGCTAAATCTAGTTGATTGCTATAATGGTCACTGAAAGAATATAATAACAAAGGATGGCGATAAATATATATATATGTTTGGTGGTGCATACAGGTAATTTTCATTAGCACTGAAATAGTGTGTTCAGAGAGATAAGGCAAAAACAGTATAAACAGCAAAACAATCAAATGGGATATGGATGCCCTGCACCATCCCCTTCCAAAGTACAGCATCTTTGTGCTTTAACTGCAATACTCTTTGAAAGAAGGAGTACCAGAGCAGAGATCATTCGAGATTAGCTCTGTATAAGTGTATTACCATAAAAGGGATCATCCATGTCACAGAGAAGCAGTCTCAGAAAGAATCCAAGAGAGTAAATTTGAATACTTGCCTCATTTTTATCTTGACAAAATGTTTTTACCTTTTGAACCTGGTGTTTGTTTATTCTGCTTGCGTGCTCCTATCTTCTAGGATTTTGATAAACCTCCAGCATGGGAGATTGAGAAATTAATGTGATTCACTTCATCTTCTCCCTGAGGTCACAAGTGAGGGAAAAATAACATTCCTAGGCAGAAATGAATTTCATTAAAAGGAACCTAGTTAACCTATTGCAAGATATTTCTAATATCTACCTTGGTGTGATTTCATGAATTTTGCATGTGTATGCTGTTTGAAATAGGGGTGGAGGACTGTGCAAATATAAAATATTAGTACTGTATTATTAGTACTTATTTAAGAGAGAATAAAACTTAGTGTGGAGGAAGGGACTAGAAGTGAAAATAGAATAGTGCCCTAGATTTTCTCATATAATCATGTTACTGGGTATTTACTTGGCTTGGTGAGAGTTCATAAAAAGGTGGAAGGACAGAGAATATGTGTCTATGTACATATAAGATTACTAGAAAGAGTATTTAACTGGTGACTGCCCTTATGTCTGTGTTAGCCAATTTTTACCCTCTCAGGAGTGGAAACAGATTTTCTTTCCTATTAAATTTCCAGAAATATGACAAAAAATTGTTGAAAACCGTAGTTTTCCTATTTTTTCTACTGTAGAGATTTTCTCCTTTTGTTGACAAACGTAAGCAATGGGTGCTCAATTTGCACCTAAGCTGTATTCAGCAATACTTAAAGTAGTTTTGCTGCTGTGTCTGGTGCTTATTGTTAATTAATGCTTTTCTCTTCTGTGTAAAAAAACCCCCCACACTAAATGGCATTTTTTTGATATGCAACTGCACTTTGTTCTTTGTTTGCTTGTGCAAAATGTGAACTGTGATGCCAGTCTTCAGTAGAATGCTGCACTGTGATCTGCAGAAACTGCAAAACTTAATTACTTTTACATTTTTGGTTTGTTTTTAATATTCACCAAAATATGCCAGAGCACATAAAATCTGATGTAGAATTTGGTCTGAAGGGCTCAAAAGGAGTGCACAGGTGCTGCTTGCACAACATGCAGTGTATTAAAAGTCAGATCTGTTGTAAGTGATACTTTTATAAAACAGAACCTTTGAAAAGTAGAATTGTCTTTAAAACAACCACATGGCTGTACATAATAAACTGTGGTAGGGCTCAGTACTTTTATTAGCTAATTAAACATTTGCTGTTTTGAGAGAAATGCTTTTGGAATGAACACAGACGCACACACCTGAATTTATAACAAAATTCATTCTGTATTTTTGCCATGTTGAAAGAAGCCACATCTGGGAGTGGGTGGGAGAATGTGAAAAGCAGCTTTTCCAATTGCTGAAAAAGGAGCTTGACGTTTATTTTTTGAGTGAAGTGGTTAGTTTAGGAGGGAGCTCTGCAAGTTCCGAGCTAGACAGGTTTTCCCATTGGTTTACTGAACCTGAAAGAGACACTGATTTATAGGAAACGTGTCTTGCAAGTTCCAGTTCTTGGCTTTCCCTTGATACAAGTGTCATAACATGCACTTCTTACTAAATAAGACCACCATCTGCAAACATCCCCCTGTGGAATTCCTTAGGCACCCTACAGAAAAAATGTACTTTTGGGTACATCTTCCCTTAAAATAAAGCTTTATCTCCAGAAGCATCACTTAATCATTTTGCTAAAAACCTCCCTGTTCTTTGTAAAATTCATGAAATAGAAAACAAAATCTGAATAAACGATAACCTGCTGAGACACTTACATTCACTGTTGTAAATGAAGCTCTAACTTTGTTTTTTATCTCCAACAGACAAACAACAGAAAGGTGAATTTGCCTTAGAGGGTTACACCATCAGAATGAATAATAGCCTTCGGAAGGATGCAAAGAAAGATTGCTGTTTTGAAATCTCTGCTCCAGATAAGCGCATTTATCAGGTTGGACTTTTTAATGTTGACTTGAAATTTAATTGACAAAGCTGTTACAATTCCAGTTACTGAATTAACATTTTAGTGAAACAACTGTCACTGATGTCTTAATGAAAAGAGGAAAGCCTTGCTTGCTTATATTGTATATTCATATATTAGGAAAAAAAAATCTGATTAAATGTATGTATGTACATGTGCAAATATTATCTTTTTGGTCAAGAGCAAGGAAATCTATCATCTTTATCTATTGGTCATTTCAATATTAGCATTTTAATATCTATTGTATAGTGTGTCTGTGTGATTTCTTGGATGAATTATATAGTAAAAAAGTTAAAATATGTATCAGTGTTAAATACATATTGTATTGGTCATGGCTTTTCAAGGAAAACCTACAAAAAGGCACATATCAGCTGTGCAATTCAGAGATCTATCAGCCAGACATCAATATGGAATGTAAGTTTAATAAGTTTTAAATATCTGAGATTGCGGTTGAAAGCCAGTTAATTAAGCTGTCAGGTAGTGTGTTGGAGTCTGACAAGAACATTTTTAAGAAAACTGTACCCAGCAGTCTAAAGAAATTCATGGGTGTCTTCTAATTGTCAAGGGCAAATTTTGTTCATCAGTTCTGGCTTTGACATTGATGAAGAGAAGCAGCTTTTTTCTGCACAGCTGCCAGCTGCTGATCAGAGTTTCAAATCCATCATCCTCTCCTTCAATTACGTAAATTTGTCAAAATTAGTTGTACATTATAAGAAGCATCCTTGCAAGAAGAGTACCAGAAGACATGAAAAGAATTGCTAATGGTTTTTTGAGGAAGTGACAGGAATGTTAGAGTCCCTCTTTTTTATTGGTAATGAAATTGTAGTTGTGTTTTTGTCATTACTGCTAGTAGTTACTAATAAACATTTAATAGTTTACAGCTGCCACTCCCAAAGAAGCAGAGGAATGGGTACAGCAAGTCAAATTTGTAATTCAAGGTAAGCCAGCCAGTAGAGCAGTCACCTTTATTGTCAGTACTGCTTAGTGACAGTAGTTCTGTCCATTTACTTACCTGTCGTGTCAGTACATGTAGGATTTCCACATGTCCAAGTTTTGAGTAGCAAGTCCTAGTTTTCAATTGTGTTACAGCTTTTATATGACTTTTCTCTTTTTTCAAGATCTTTGCTTTTCTCCCAGAATACTATTTAGCTTGAAAGCTCTCCCTTATACAAGCTCCTTCATATAAACTCTTTCTTATCTCTTGAACAGTGTAAAAAAATTAAGCAGAGTGTACTGGAAGGAGTAGGTCATAGAAGAATTGTTTTCATTTTGCATAAATTTCTACTTAGGCATTCTTTTCCACTAAATGTTAACTTTTTAAACTGCTGTTACATAGATACGGGATCTAATACTATTCCTGAGGAGGAGGAAGAGGAATATGACGATGTTGGACAAGTGAATGGTGAACCAATAGATGATAGCATTTATGAAGAAGTTAAAGGTATTGTTGAATTCTTTCTTACTGTGTGACTTGTGATCATTTTGTCTTCTCTACTTCTAGTTTGATAACTCTGAGTGGCCTGAAGTAAGTGAGTAAAGTAACACGACGAATAAGATACTTTTAGATTTCAGATTTTGCTATGACGTTGAAAAAAGAATGTGTTCAGTTCTGACTGAGAACAGTTTTCTTTAGCAGGGGCATCAAAATAGCACAGAATGTGTAAAAGCGAACTCAGGGGACTTTCAGCTCATTAACATTTTCTGGTATGCGATTTTTTTAAATTAAAAAATTGAAAAGCCTTACAACTTTTTCCAGCAACATGCCCATTATTTTTTTTCTTTATTCATTTTGGCATTTGTATTAAGCAAAAGTTCTCTATCATTCCAAATGTTACCAGCTTCTGCCCTAATACATGGTATTATAATCCTGCAAGAAAGCAATGTGTTTGTTTGAAAAGACTGTGGAAATGAAATGCAAGGAAAGCAACACGAGTATTGGCACTGTTCTGTTTCATGTTTCCCAGCATGGCTATGATGATACAGAAACTTTTTACTGTGGACTTTCCAATGTGGTCGAATGATTATGGCTCTAAATGTCCAACTCTATCTGTCAGATGGCAAAACAAAAGAAAAGCTTGGCAAAAGTTCTTGATTATAGACATTCAAGTACTAGGAGAAGGGTGGCCGTTCTCTATTAAATTGTAAGAATCTATGAAAAAAATCAAATTTTCAGTTATCATTAGTTAACAAATGATACTTTAAAGTGATATGACAATTAATAATCACTTTATATGAAATAGAGTTCAATGTCCCTTGCTGTTTGGAGCAGTGCAATTATGAGCAATAATCTGAGAGGAAAAATTACTTGTGTTATGTGGTGCTGACTAACTTTCTGTATCTATCAGGTAGAATTTTGTGACTACTAGAGAAAAGAACATTTTACACTTTGTCTTGATTTTCAATTTAAGGTCATTTTAGTGAATAAAGGGAGAAAAAACAAGTGTCTCATGAAAATGAATATCATAGAATTATAAGATATGAAATTATTTACCTTTAAGAGCTGTTTTTTTTCATTGTTCTATATCTTTGACTTGCACCTAGAGTACTTCCACACAGAATGCACGTTCTGCTGAAATGACATGCAGTGTGTCATGCATGCTGAAAAACTCTCTGTAGTGAATATAAAAACTACATTACCTGGCTTAATCTTATAGCTACAGGATACAGCCAGACCTTATTACAGTGCTTTGTGGATGCTGAGGTTCTTACAGAAAGTGGTCTTGTATGCTTGCTTATGCTTTTGTTAAAGAAGCTCTACGTATATCCTGGGATAAACTACTCTTTTTTTGGAGCTTCACCTACCTTACCTGTTCATTTGAATATCAGATAGTAAGTAGATCTGGAGCAGTAATACATAAAATACTGAGAGAAGGACACTGGTTAATATAGACTTTGAGTTCTTTGCTTTGAGCTCTGTCTTCAGAGAATTGCTGCCTTGGTGTGATTCTGCAGGAATTTAGAATATTTTCACTTACATCCCATTTTTATGACAGTTTTCTGGGAGCTATTATCTGCTAATGTGGCTAATAAACCTGAAATGTAACAACATCACAAAGAAGGGGTAGTTCAAGAAATTTAGTTTCTGTTTTTAGTTAAATTAATTTATTTTCCCATGATCTTGGAATGTGCTTCATTTTCATGTTATCAAGTAGAGATTATCTTCCTTTATCTCATGCTTTTTCCATCTCATCTATTTGAATTGTGAACTTCTCAGAAAGACCATTTTACCTTTTATGGTGGAGCTTTTAGTTTTGACTCCGATGTGTTGACATAATTAAATAAAAATAAAGCATAACTTTGCAGTAGATTTTAGGTGATTATTTAGTCTTTTTATCCTCCATAAATGTGCTTTAATAATCATATGCTTAAATGGAATTACAGGCTTACGGTTCTGAGGCCTTAGAGCAGTCCTTTTCTTCTTATTCCATATCATGTTGAAGAGTGTTAGATGAAATGCTGGTTGACAAACCTCACAGGAGTAGGCCTTATTTGTTTCTTGTATAGCTGTTCATCTAAACTTGATGGTAAAAGAGTACACTCCAGTTTGGTCTCGTCTCCTTTAATTAGGCCTGATTGGTTGCATTTAATTACAGTTGGCTGTCCTTTCTTTTTTCCCAGGTAAGTGAATTATGCTTTCTTCCTTTCATGGTCAAAGGGTGGAGCATCATTATCCCTGCTGTTACCTGGCATAATAACACAGAACAAATAAGAAATTTGGAATGCCTGCTAAGAGAACAGAAAAAAATTATTTGTACAGCTGGAAAGCTATGCTAAGCTCTGGAATGCAGAAGGCAAACATGCTAGATCCTTGTGAAGAGGGAGAAGAAATTAATCTTCACTTTGTTTTTATCCTCAAAGCATATACATGTTGAGGATTCTAATCCTCTGTTTTCACAGATCCACTAGCTTTATAAATATTGAATTTCAGGTGCACAGCTCATTGTACCATGTTATCATTTATTTGGTTATAATTTGCATTTTCTCAAGTAAGGAAAATTTTGCATTTCTGTGGTTTTCCAGTGTTTTTTATACCAGCATTTCAGAAGGAAGTTAAGCCAGTTCTGTTGATAATATTTGGTTTGGTATTTGAATAATGAGTTTTTGGATTAAAAAAAGGATATGGAAATTTTTGCACAGTTTTGAAAATTGGGTAATTTTGAGAACTGTGGCAGTAATCAGGACTAACGCTGCATTCTCTAGCCATCTCATTGCTTAGCTTTTTCTTTTTTCTCCTGTTTGTGACAGGAGACAGTGTAGATGAATTTTCCAGGCAGAAGCTGGATAGGTTCAAACCAGTATCCAGAATGCCAACAGTCTATTAGCCTAAAGCATAGATTTCAGTGATACACACTATGTACTGTCTGCTGGCAGGTTGATAGTTGGGAGGGGTACAAAGAAATGTGGGAAATTTAATTTTTTGATCTGTTAAATCACTTTCTTCTTTAATAGCACATACAAATTCATATTCTTCTTTACCACAGAAGGATAATGTTTGTGGTTCTCAGTAATAGTCAGTGCTTTAATGTGGTTATTCAGGTAAAGTCAAAAACATCAGAACTTTTAAAGAGTTCCCAACTTGTAAAACTTCCCTTGGAAGATTCTTCAGGAAAATAAATCTTTTTACTGTCTTCAGCAAACTAGGCTTTAGTCTTTTTGGTTTTTAATAAAATCATGGCAGAAAACTTAGTTATGCAAAATTTAAAATTTTGTTAGTAAAGGACCATTTTTCTTAACTAGCTGTTTATTTTCTACCTTTGTACACTATATATAATTTTGCAGTCCACAGCTGAATGTTATAAGCTGTAACATAAAACAGCTTCTGAAATTGTAGTATTAAATAACTCTGTGTTCTGGGTAGAGCTACATTGATGCATAGAGTTTCTAGCTCAGTGGTGTTTTAAACAATGGGGTTGCCCTTGTCATAAAACAGAACATCTGCCAGCTTTAAAGTTGTTCCTTTCTGTAACAGCCCTTGAATACAGAATTTTTTTTATTAACTTGAGGTTTCAGTGACATAATTTTAAGGGCCTTCAATATTGCCTTCTGTGGTTTCACTTCTGTGTGAAGCACATACCCAAAACTGCAATGCTAACTCCTGCCTGCCCCCTTAATCCTTTCTTCAAACTCAGCTCAGTTTGTGTGCTGTCTACCACACTCTGGCCCAATAGGAGAAAAGAGGTGTTAATCTAAGCTAACATACTTATCTTAGTTTTCAGTTTTGTGTTGGCTTTTTTCTTTTGTTCTCTTTCTCCTCACAAACTTGCATTGTAACAGTACTTTCCATGGTGTACAGTATAATTTCCATTAAAATGATTCTAAAGATAAGTTTGATTCTTATTTTGGTGGTGCTTGTTTGCTGCATGGAGGTAAAACCCTCCCTTACAGAGCCCTTACAGAACAGATAAGGCTGGAAATCCTGAAGCAATGTAATATTGAACAAGACTGACATTGTGGCTTTGTGCCATCTCTTCTTAGCTTTTCTATAACACAGAGAACTTTCAGGTGAGAAAGAGGTAAGGATGGTGAAATTCAGTGCTGTGGTGATCTCCAGCCAATACAACTTGCATAAATTCTTAGTTTTCTATAAATTAAATTTGAGGATTGATTCAGTCTCTGATTTGGCACAGGATGATGGGAGTGGAAACCTGGTGCTTGTCTTTTGATTCCTGTTATCAGTGCTCTGCCAAACTGTTTGGTCAAGCCCAGGTTTCTGGGCAATAATTCTGTTTTGCAGTGTAGTTGAAAGCTTAGGTAGGGAAATTCCGTAACTAAGGCAAAGCCCAGGAAAAGGCAAGAAATGTCTTAACTTTCATGCAATGAGAAGTGTGCTGTGCAAAGAAACACTTCCATTTTTTAACTTATTTTAAACAAAGCATTTAAAATAGTTTAAAAAATTATATTAATGTTGTTTCAGAACATTTCTGACATTGAATATGAAGGTAGAAAATGATCATCCTGTTTCTTTCTTATGGTTGTCTCTTTAAGCAGCTTTCATGCTTTATTTTAGTAAACCGCTGCAGTTAGGCAGCATAACAATACCATCTTCATCCTTTCTTCTTGCTGGACTCTTAGAGTTTTGAAGAAGCAACTTTTTTTATGATGCTGTACCCTTTTCATGAGCATGAAGGTGGGGGAAAAAAGAACATGTTCTTTGGTTTACCTCTTCTTGGGAAGAAGGAAGTAATCATTATGTAGTGGAGTTTGAGTGTAAGTTTCATCTGTCAGTCATGAACACTCATGGCAAATACTTGTTTTCTCAAGATGTAGTGTCAGATATAGTGACTTTTTGAGACTAGAAGTGAAGACTTCACAGCACTGTGTTAATGAAAATATCTTTCAGGACACCTTTGCTTCTTTTACAGTTTTCAGTATAGCACAGTCAGGGTATGTGGGCCAAAACACAGCTTTTGGTGCCAAGAAGTCCCAGTTGTGCATTACAGCTGTACAGTCAGTTCCTAAAACCAGTAGGCTTAAAGAAAGAAACTGTTAATTGGTTGTTGCAAACCAGAGGAGTAGGCTTAAGTCAGCAGAGACACGGGTGATTATGGAGTCTGAGATATTACCTTGATCATTGCTGTTAAGTCATTATATTATATATCTTGGCATATGGTCCAAATTCCTCCCAGTGTTTATTGTTTGCCTTCAGTAGTTAGAGAATTCTTTAGTTCTCGTCCAGAAGTTGTATATAATGCCAATGTGCTATCATTTTTTTTTTTTCCACAGAAAGAATTCTACGTGCTGTTAATTAGTAAATGTTTTCTAAGTATAAAATATAAGTAGGGTCTGGAACAATTGAAGTTGAAAAGACTTGTGTTTAAGATCAGCATTTTTGAGGACAGTACTAAAGATAAGTTTTCAAAGTAATTTCTGAAAGTTTTTTGAATAATTCCCATGAAAACACCTTTCAGATTCAAGAACACAGCAATGGATTTTTTTCCTTTTAAAACGGTGAGGATTCTTCAAATTTTTTTTCTCAAAAATTGAATCTCAGAGTTCTTAAGAAGTATTTTTCAGTTGTTTAACCATTATATTATTGTATAGATTGAGTATGTTTGCGCATACTATTTCCTGATAGGTGGAGTACCAGAATAAGGACAAGGGGGTGCTACAGAGTGCTTACTCAGTTTGCTGTAATTCAAAAGTACTTAAAGCAATACAAGAGCAGTGAAAAGCAGATGTGAACTACGTTTTAGTGTCAGAGAGTAATAAAGAAAGCAATTTTTTTTTTTAGGTCCAAGACATGTTATTTTGTTGTCTTGATCACTGGGATTTGAGATCTGTTAAGTGTCAGACGTGGAAATGATTGAAAAACAATCTCTTTTAACTGGATATTGTTGAATCCCAGCAGCTTTGATGAAATGGAGCCGTGTCGGAATTCTGTCACTCTGGGTTTTGAGGCAGTACTCTTACGGGATTTATATATACCTTGAAGTTATCCTTCAGCTAGTACTAAATGCTCACGAGACGTGAGTTACAAATCCAGACAAATATTGAAAGACATTGCATCCACAAGGTGGTTAGGAACTTGATACCTGGATCTCAGCTTTTGTTTGCCACAAGAGCCTGGGCACTATCTTCAATTACTGTAATCCTACATCTAAAGAGGGAGCCCTTCTTTCTATTGATGTTGGGTGTCAGTGATGGAAGAGGAGGTAAGACAATCTGGTGCAGCTGAAAAGAATGAGATGTCCATTGAGTGGGAAGTGGCAGGTCTTTGTGAGGAAAAATAAGGTTCACAGGCTCTTCTGCATTTCTTTTAAAGTGAATATAAAGTGGCCATCTGTGAACAACAGGTGGCCCATAGCTGTCAGAAAGCCTACTGTCCATGGTGCAATTCAACCGCTACTCCCTCATCACACACACACTTGCAAAAATGAGGAGGCCAGTGAAAGTGGAATAATAACTGAGTATTCATATTTAGTCTGATTTGCATGTGAGAGGTATATTGACTGATTGGACTCAGGATGAGTTTGTCCACTGATAAATACTCTTAGAGTAATGTTCTTTATTTAGTGAAATACCTCTGCTGCAGAAAATTTGGTCAGTTGTGAGATTCAAAGCAGTCAATTACAGTATCTACAGTAAATTGACAGTGTGTGTTATTAATGTATAGGTATTTGTTCTGCTCTCTTGGAACTGCACAAGAGGCTTCATAGTTTTCAGATGTTTCAGGCTTCATAGATTTCAGATTTTACAGGTGGAGAAAATAGAAGTCATCTTCCTGATGTTGTGGTCAACTCTTACAACAAATCGAGAGAGTTCATGTTGGAAAGGTTATGTTTATCAAAGTCTTAGGTTAGCAAGAAGTGCTGAATTTTATTTATGTATTTCAGACTTTAAAAGAGAAGTACCCTAAAATCCAATCAGACCAAAAACACAAACCAAACCAAAGCCAACAAAAAATACACCACTAAATAAACTATTGTCTAGTGGCATTTTAAAACTTACTTGCTTAAAATTAGAAGGCATATCTAAAAAGGAAGTATTTTTAACCATACTTTTCTGTATTTAAAGAACTCCTTCAAAGACTAATTAGCTCACAACTTATTGAAATTAATTGACTTATGGAAAGAAGATGTTTTATTGCAGGTACTGGTCAGTAATTTTTATGCTATTTTCTGTGTACCAGCGTTAAACAATGACTCTATTGATTTGTAAAACCAATCTGATGTGAACAGTATGTGACAGAAACCGTTTGTTGTTAAGAGAAAGAATCCTGTCTCAGAAAAACTTGCCGTCCTGGCAAGAAAAAAATCACACAAAGTAATTTTATTTGTGTCATAGTTTTTTCAGTGTTGACTCTGTCTCTGACAGCTGGCTTCATGTTAAATGTGAACAAAGCTTTGTTATGCATGCATGTCTTCAATGGGTTGTGGACCCAAATTATGTTCTTTTGAAAGCAAAGTTTTCTATGGTGGCACTGTTTTTATCTAATTAAGAAACAGTGCAATAGGTGAGATAGTGATAGTTTATTAAGCATAATTTGAGGAGTTGCTGCAGTTTAGCAAGTTTGAAGTAAAATGTCAATTGTATTATGTATATTTATGAAAATAGAAATAAATATTGGGCCCATTCTACTGCTTGGGTATAAATGTGATAAATACTATGTAGACAGATCAAAGAACCTTAATTTTTTGAATTTGTGATGAATGACTGCATATCAGGCTATTAAAACCATTAGGTAGAGTTTTTTGAGAAACGAGCAACCAGGGGTTATATGGTGCCTCAGGCTATCGCTTCTCAACTTTTCTGGTTTCCACAAGGTAGCTATTAAAAGAACCATAATTTGTACAACTGATTCTCAAATAAGACCCAGCAAGGTGGACTTTAAAGGCTGAATTAATAATTCTGTTAGTGTAGATACAAATATCTGATTTGAATTTTTCAGACTTAAGAAATGCATCAGCATAAATGCTTCTGTATATGTCTTTTCCTTTCAGTTTACTGCTCGCTTTTCTTCCCACGCACCTCAAAATGGAGGAATTAGCCTAAGAAAATACTACCAATTAACCAGAGCTTTGTGAGTTTTTCTGGCTGTATGCATGTATATCTGATTTGTTTGTGTGTTGCAGTACCGTGTTTACAATAGATGTCATGTTTAGTTTACACGTATATAAAGAAGGTAACACAGGAAGAGGCTGCTTGTTTCCTTGTCCTGCCTGCTGCTCCCTGGGCTGGGTACAAGTTTTTGAAAGAAGCAAGATGGTTGCTCCTTGGAAAAGAAAATGGTCAGCAGGGTCCAGCTCCTCGACCACACAGTGGACCAGGCAGAGAGGGCAAGATGCAGCAGTCTGCTGTGCCCTAGAGGAGAGAGAGGGATGCTCCAGGGAAGTGCAGGGTGCAGGCACACAGATAAGCTTCAGCAAAGGGGAGAATCTTTTCTTAAGAAGCCAGAAGAGACTGAGGAAAGTTTTTTGGCAAGTCAGTGAGATTTGTGTTAGATGGTAAGATAGGAGGACAGTCTTCTTATCCAGAAAGAGCATGGTTGTCACAGTGGATATTTTGTTTCAGTCTTTTTTTTTTTTAAGTCTTAACTTTTCCTAGCATATCTTATTTTCCTCCGCCTAAAAACTCTGAGTTTGTGTTTTAATGAAAACTAGTTTAGGATCTCAGGAACTTACAATGTCCTTAAAGAAGATGTTCCAATACTTCCATCTTTGGTTGTGGAAGCGTTCTATCTTAGCAGTATGTAACAATTATTCTGTCCTTGAATCTTAACATAAAACTGGGAATTAAAGGAAGGAATTGCATTTTCAAAACAAAGCATTATCTACCGGAAAACCTGTGGATCCTAGCATGAAGGTTGTGCTTCCGTTGTCCTAAAATATACTAACTGAATTTATCTTGTTTGCATATGTCTCTCAAATTTTATTTCCTTAAAAATTAAGAATAGATATTAGGAAGAAATACTTTGCTGTGAGGATGGTGAGGCACCAGAACAGAACTTTGAGGAACCTGATCCAGTGGGAGGTGTCCATAGCATGGGTGTTGGAATGAGATGATCTTAGAGGTTACTCCCATCCCAAATGATTGTATGATTCTCTGATAAGAAGTGACACATTTCCATCAGTAGATGTTGAACAGCAATTTCAGATAATTCAATAAACAAAAGTTCAAGATGGATATGATTTTGTTATAACTTCCATACAGGTCATCAAACCTAGTTCCTGGATAAACTGCCTAGCTCAAACATACAAGCAGTGCTCTTACAGTGCAACTGAGACTGTGTTGTGTCTCTGGCATGAGAGCTGGGTAATCCGAAAGTACCGTCTCTCAGTGAATTCTAGTAGTGTGGTGCTCCAGAAGCTGTGGGTTCTTTTGAGATACAACTGCATGCCAACCCCACACTGACCTGGGGAGCAGTTGTCATCTCCTGGTTATGAGCCATTGCCATATCCCAGTGTCCTACCTCTTCTCTCAGAGGCGCTTTGTGGTTTGTGGCATTTAGGGCTAGTAGGATCTGACATCCAGAGTGGCTGATCATAGCATGGACCTAATGTATGAGAATCAAAGAATGGGATAGTATTTGTAGAGATTAATATGGGAATGCTATCCAAAATGTGGTACATTTAAACAGTCTGCATTATAACTATAATTTTCTGCATATTTCTGACTTAACCTGATACTAGCAAATCATAGCAATAATATTTTCACTTCATTTCATCATTTTAGTTGGAGAAAGGATTTAGCATAGTCGAAATAATTTCATTTAATGGCCTGGACCATAAACAGTGCAAAGTGGCAGTAGTGTGGGTTTGATACTTTTAATGAAAATACCCAAAGGGTGAAAACTTCTGATTTTTTTTGTCAGTGTGCAGTTAGTGATCAACACAGAGAATGCAAAAATGTCCTGGTATTACGTTTTTAAAGGAGTTACAAGAGAAGCATCTGGGAGCCAGACCTTTCTTGTGGAAACATGCCAACAACTGTATTGTGTTTCCTTTCACTGAAGTGAGCTATGCCTTGCCTTTTGTCCCTTTTCTGAGTAAGTTCAGAAATCATATTATAAATTTGAATACATTAACCCTGCAGATTATTATAGGATATTATGTGGTTTAAGCAAGATGCTTTATGAATTGTATGTATGTAAATTTTATGTCAAGTCCCATTTGTCACAATTAAGAATATGTAGTTTTCAGAAATGGCTTTTAAATTTAAGACTTGCTGCTGATCAATGATTATGAGAAACTTTACTTGAAATTTACAGACTTTTTGTATCATATAAATTTAAGCTTGAGAAGTATAACTGCTGTACATGGTTGTCAAATAACACTATAGGACAGCGTTATACAATATAGATTAGTTAATTGAATATTTGATTGCTAAATGTATTTACATTGGGAACTATTTATATTTTCTGTGTAGATTTTAATAGCCACCACATTTATTTTAGCAAAACATTTTAATAATAAGGTTTATAAAATGTCATGTTGAACTATTTACATAGCTAAGAGCTGTTACAGGTTGAGAGAACAAACAAATTTATTTTAGTTACAGTGAATTAATATAAATCTTTATTACATTTAGAAGAATATTCCTATGTACATGCCACAAGTATTTAGGCCAGGAATCTCTAGCACAGATTCCTATGCACCTACAATAGAACCATGGAATAAACTTAAAAATTGTTGTCTCTTTTGTCCCTTTCAGAAACAAATTTGCATTCTGTCCAATAATTGCAACTATTTTTTTTGTTAGGGTGATGGGGAACAGAGAAAGGAACATTTTTTGTTAATCAGCTAAATAATTAGATGAGCGTGTAGAAACATTAAACTCCAAAAGCTTTTCCTCTACATTGTTGAGACCTGCTAAGGGTAGTGTCATAACATATTTTATTCTTCCTTTAAATATTTAAGTATGAATTTAGGTAGGATGCCTATTGCCTCAATTTGGTATGCCAAAATTGAGGCTTTAGGAACAATTTTAGAAGTGGAGCCAAAATTGTGCTGTTGTTGAAATTTAACATGAAACTTTATCTTCAGAGATCCTTCTGTTCAGGTGTGGAAGTTGTTATCTAATATTTTGATCAAAAAAGTAGAGGTAAGATTTAAAAATGTATCTAGTAAAACTTAGGAAATTTGTAATGAGCTGGATTTGGAAGTCACCTATTAAATTTTCACTTTCTTTGATGGCCCATCAAATAATTTTTTGATTTCTGAGTTCAATATATTCTGACCAGTTCACTCAGCATATAGGATTAGACAAGATACTTGATTTCTGACCAAAAAAAAATCCATGAAGTAGTGACTTCATTTGTAAATACAAAGTGTCCGTGAGTATGAAAACTGGAAGTCAATGAATGAGTTTCTGGAGGTGGATCTCTATAATTTCTTTGATTCTTCATTATAATCATTGTGTGCATATCCACAATGAACTTACTTGTGATGACCTTTATCTTTTCTCTTGAGAAGAGTTACCATTATCAGGTCTTTCTTCATGAGGAAATAAAAAGGTCAGTGCAAAACCCATCCCTTATTTCTATGCAGTGCACATTGCACTTTGACATATTTGTATTGAATTTTATTAATAATAATTAGATAATTTTGTCAAATAAATGTTAATATTCCAAAAATAGGCATTCTAAGTGGTCTTCCCTGGTAGGTGCTCCTGCTTTTTCTGCGTTTTTTCTACCTCCTCTCCTCCCAAGCTATTGGTGTAACTGAGATTTGACATGCTTGTCTTCCTCCTAGTTCTGTCAGACTAGCAATTTTTTCCTACTTTAACTTCGAATTGATAAACCCTTAGTTCTTTTGCATCTGTGTTACCCAAAAAAACAAAACAAAACAAAAAAAGAGATTTGGTTTGGTTTGGTTTGATTTGAATAAGAGATTTTAGATTATTTGTTGTTTGGAAGACTAGTGCAAGGAAGTGGCCAACTAAGTTGAATTGAGCTGTCACTCAAAACATGACTGAAGATTGCTTATTTACAAGGAGAGCTCCAAGCAGGAAGCTGAGTTCATGAAATCTTAATATATTCATAACTAGAACCGGGAATTGCCTGTACCTCAGTGGATTATTCAGTTGTCCTAGTGAATATATTCTGTTCGGTCATTCAGGTGACTGAGAATATTTTTCCTCCCGTTTTGACAGTTTTTTCTTAAAATCTGAAGGGCCTTGTGAAGCCCTGGAAACAGCAACTTTCACACTAACAACTTCTGTGTTTGGTAAAGGTACAAAATTGTGGGGTCTGACTTGTAGTCACATTGGCTGTGACTGCAGAATGGGGCAAAGGCAGGCAAGCAAAGGTACTGGAATACTTTGTACTGGGGAAAGGAAAGAATAAGAAAGAGGAAAGGTGTTAACATATATTCAGGTCTCAACAAGTAGAAAAGGTAAGTAAAGCAAAGCATTCTCTTAGATTTTGTGAAAATTGGTGAAAGGCTGCACAGTGGAGTGAGAAGATCCACTTTGCAGCAACTGTGGATGATCTTGCCAACAATGCCTAGGGGGGTTTTTTTTGTGTGAGACTAACTGTTTTTCCTCCAGAGATGTGTTCTTTGATGACTTTTTGCTTCTTTTTTCCAGTAAAATATTGAGAAGCCATAAAATATCTTCCAGCTTTTAAAAACATGATTTTCTAATCCATTGTGCTACTATAGTTCATGTGGATGGCTATGTGTGTGGTAATATATGAGAAATGTGGTGCCTTTTTCACAAATGTATTTAGAAAGAGATACTTTTTTCCCCTCAAACAGTTCTCCAAATGTACTCATTTCTCTCTGCTACTTCTCTCTGTTATTATTCTTCATTGCAATAGTTATACGATCCAAACAATGTTATTCTGTTCAACACTAGAGAATTGCAGCCATAAAGTGTGTTTGCTGTTGGTCCTTAGTGGGACTGGGAATTTTTTGGTTTATTTTACTCTTTTATTTATCAAATGCTGTAACTCTAAAATACTTTTCTTAGGAAGGGGATGTTGTATCTGCTTTTTTGTTTTAGTTAAGCCAGATCATTACATATGCTGAGATTCACTGGGTGGTGCCACAGAAAGGTTGTTTTGAGACTACTCCCAGTACTCCCATGTCACTTCCTCTCCTTCTCTTGCAGCAATGATCCTGAGTTAACTTACAGTAGGAGGCAGTGCTTCACTTTTAGCTGAGCTGGCTGGTTTAGTTATTCAGATTGCTTAGGCAACTGGGAGTAACAGTGGTGCACAGTAGCACCTTTTAAAGATACAAGGAGTGCAACTGAGGGGAAAAATAGTGCAGGGTTTCTCAAGGAATACAGGAAACCTCACATCTGGAGGCTTGGCAAGATCTGGGCAAAACTGAGTAATTTGAGCTAATCCTGTTCTAGAAAGTCATTAGCTTCAGCTGTCTCATACATGAGCTATTAAAATGCACAGGCCCTTTTAAACTGCTGCTGAACAGTTTAGTGTGCAGTACCGAAAGAGGCCAAATGCTGTTTCCTAGAAACCTGATCTAACTTTCTGTGTTAGAGCAGGGTGTTAGACTGCGCAATTTCCACAGATCCCACCTCTCCCAAAGTATTTCATTATTCTAGCTTTTTTACTTTGTAAAGCCAGTGCTACTTATTCAAGGCCATTGAGAAGTCAGGACATTGTTAATATTAACAGCAGACTTCTTTTACTGTCTGCTGGTTGGGAAGAGTGATGTGTATATTTAACCTTACTTTAGAATTTAGATAACGGTTGTTTTCAAAGAGCTGGTTAAAACTTGTTCAAAAGTGTTAGTTGGAGGTCCCATCCAGTTTAGATGGTGGTATATTTGAATTAAACCTTCTGCCTCCATCTTGGAATCAGACTTAGATCACATGTGTTGGAAGAAATTTGGGTTAGGAATTGGCATGGGTTGTCCTTAACTAAAACTGAAGCATCTCAGTATGCATATTATTTTTCTTTAAGATGTATTTTTATATTGTTCATAACCCAGAGATCTCTCTGTATTCTTTTGGAATACAAATCTGTATTGCCTGTTTTCCATCATATTTCTGAACACAGTAATGACCATTTAGTCAGATGCAACTTCTGTTTCTGCTGACATATGTTGATGTCATCTTGTCTGCAGTCCAAGTGTTTAGCCTGTGTTTGGGTGACCTGTTTCTATCATTCTGCTTGTGTTGTGGAAATAGTTTTTTTTTAACCCTCAAGTTTGCTATGCAGGAATATAACTTTTTTGTTTGAGCTGTTGGGTGGTAACTAGCTGACCCATAGAAGCAGCAATATAATGTCCTCTCTTCTGTCATGGTAAGAAATTCTTACATTTATAATCTCTTCTCTAGCAGCCAACTTGTTTCCCACTTCTCTCACAGTCCTGGAGGCATTTTCATTCTCAAACCATACACTATTGTACAGTCAGGTGGAGTTTTAATAAAACAAGGGTCTGTCTCCCCCTCTCTGCTGCCTCCAAGAACTCACACCAGGGCTAGACAACAGCACCTTCAGCAGCCTTTTCCAAACTGTTTCATTGTTTACAGAGTACACCTGGCTGCTAATCGGAATGCAGGGTGAGGTGAAATGTCAAGAAGCCGTGTGTAAATCTTCCAGTAATCTGCCATGTCCCAGAGGAGCTGGGGGAAAGGGACAGATCTTAGGGAATATTGGAGGATTATCAAAGCTGGAGTTTTGCTAATTGGATTTGAACATCTCTTTGTACAGAGCGATCTCTCTCATATATAATGGGTGGATCTGGAGTCTAAAAGAAGATACCAGAAATTAAAATCCCTGCCATTATAAATACACACACCAAGGCAAGTAAGCCTACTAGATTTTCTATCAAGCTGCTTAGGCTAAAAACCTGTAAGATTTTGGGTGAAGTGTACAGGCCTGTACAGGTGAGAATGCTGCACAGGGCCCCATCCCCAAGACTGGGGAGCACTGACCTCAGGTAAGGCAATTTGCTGGCCTTGGAAAAACCAGAGCATTAATAATTATTCCTTTGACCCAGACGGACACTAGCCCTCACCACAAATGCTAGCAGGAAGTGTCAGTTTGGCCAAATTATATAAACAATCTTGTCCTTAAATTTTGTGCATTTATTGCTGCTTCTCTGGAAATATTAAATGTTTCTCTGAACAAATACTCTTGTTTTTAAAAAAGCCAATTCTTGCTAATTTAAAAAAAATTATGTAGCTGGGTTGATTTATGTTCCTTATTAGAGTAATAATCCATCTGTTATTGGGGGGAGTGGGTCAATTCATAAAATTACAAATTTGGGAGAGAAAAGGTCTGGACTCTTTCCCATGGTAAGCATTTATTTGGGTTTGAAAGTTCTTTTTTGCATTTGTGCAGAATCATTATTTGGTAGAAAACAGCAGTGTGGAGGAGTAATACTCTTGGTGTTAACATGCCATTATTTATTTTACTTTTTCTTGGGCAAAACAGTGTAGATCTGTGATATTCAGTGTCAGCAGAGTTCATGTACACACCTGGTTTTTTGCATGCATCTGTCCTCCCTGCCAAGTACAAAAGTAGAGACACTGTGTAGGTTTTTAATTGATTGTTTAATAATCCAAGTGTTTTTGTGGGGGGTCTGTCTTACCAGACTTGTTTGTATGCTTATAATCTTCTGACACTACAGTGAGATTTCAAATGAAGAGACATGAATGTGCATTACAAGTGTGCGATTGCTTGTATAATTTTGAAATAGATGAAAAATTAGTTCACTGCAGTAGTTCTTATCTGAACTGATCAAAACATCTTCCAGTGATGTTGCTAACAATATGTGATTGGAATAATAACTTCACTTGTTGTTGTGTTCCATGCTGCAGCCGAGAGGCATGTAAATACAAGCTGCTTATTTGCAAGAAGCTTCCAGATTTGCAATATGATTGCTATGGAAACCACACAATGAAAAGCTTATAACCATCTGTGTGGTTTGGTAGATTTTGCTGCATAGCTGAGCTGGTTTTGTTTACTGTAATCAAAGCATTGAATAGAATATATTAACTCACAAACTGGGATTATTCAAGGTGTAAACTAGTATTCTGCAATGACAATGTGTCAGAAACTAGAAGGCAATAGAATACCAAATAATAATGGCATTAAATTAGAACCTAATGTAAAAAGATGGTTAGGTAACATATTAGTAGAGGAAACTGCTAAATTTATGCATATTTATCATGGAGATACCACATTCCATTGGAGGAATGCACTGTTCAAGCCAACCTCTTATCCGTTCTATATTTAAGTAGTCCAATCTTTTTTCCTTTCTCCCTTTAAGAAAAAGAAGTTGGAAGAAAAAAAATTAATGAATGCATGTAAAAAACCTCAGCAAGTGTAGAATACATTGTTCATTTTTAAAATTTTGTGGATGGTAGAATCATATGTGATTGGGTGATTATTTTTCTGTTTTTTCTTCAAACTACAAATTGAATAAGTAAATTATTTTCAACAACTTTCATGGACTAACTGAAAAAACCTTTAACAAATATAGTTAGTTCCTTGTTGCATTGTAATGAGAATTTTGTAGGTTCTTTGCCGTTAAGGTCTCTTAAGTATCAGCATAGTATGCAGCATAATCTGCATTTCAGGGCTTCTTAGGATCTACAGCTCTGGAAGAGTTCACTAGTTTGACTAGTGTAGATTAGTCTCATTTTGACATAGCGAGAAGGTGGAAAAGATTATTTTCTCTCTGCAATGATAGCGATCATACAGAGGAAAAACTGGAACAGATTATTTTAAAGGTATGCATGACTCCTTATACACAGTATCTTTAAAAAACCAGAAGTATTTCTACTGTATTTTTAAATTTAGTTTTTCATCTTTCGACTGTATGCCATGTTGCAACACAAAGTTGTGTGTGTTGCATCAGACTGCAGCTGTAATTCCTGAGGTAATCGAGGTTGCTGTGTTTAAAGAACACTGCCTGCACATAGTTACTGCTTCAGGCCATAATACCAGAAAACATGAGTAAGAACCACAGGTTCTTTTTTACTACCCCAAGCCAAGCCTACTACAAGTACTCCTCTCTGAGCATGATTGCATTAGCAAATAGTGTGAACCATTTGCAACAGATTCATAAAGCACAGCTTTGTGCCAAGGACCTGATGTTTGTTGTGCATGTTTCAGAGGAGGTTTCCTATGGAGTCACTTCAGCCTGCTACCATGGACTGAATGCCCATTAGCAGCTGGACCATGTCCAGCATGCTTCTGGAGTGCCTCTTCCAGTCTAACTGTACCTGAAACTTTGTCCTCTCTGTGGCAACTCTGTAGTGTAAAGCAAGGTGGGATAAGTGGGGATGGTTGAGATCCAAACCAGTATGCAAATATAGTGAGTGGTGAGTTTTTGCTTGAATTTAGCACCTTTTTGAATTCAAACAGCTTTGATTCAGACATTTTCATATCTTCAGATGTGGATCTGGTGAACTCTTTTTTCTAGGAAATACATTTTTCAGGAGAATACATTTATTCTAAATATTTTCCATGAAATCACAATGCAATCTACATATATTCAGCTGTACCTTACAAAAAAATCTCTTCAAATTCTGCTGCTGCTTTACTTTAGCTGAGATACCCTCTACTGGAGTCAGTCCTCAGTTTGAACTAGTCTGATGACCGTGACATGTGATATAGTTAAAATCCATGGGAAATTCAACACAACAACTGATGTAGGCCCAAACATTCAGTAACATGTAATATCAACATCTATTTAATCAAAGAATAATATAATACCATGTGTGTTGGATGAAGGTGGGTTTTTCTGGGAAAAGGGAGCAATTCTAGAAAATGTGACTTCTGGGGTACTACTCCCTGTGAGGGGTGTAACCACGGTGGGGAACCCACAGAATGACAGTGCCTCCTAGTGCTCTGGACAGCACATAGGGATGCATTTTTGCCATTTATGCTCCAATTGTGAGTTCTTAAAATAAACAAATGGGCATACTTGGAAATGTGCGACAAATGTTAATGCCAAGTAGGGGAATACATTTAAACATCTGAATGCAGTGCATAGTTTAGAGTGTTTTGTGTGTACTGCAGCTTCAGATTTCTCCTGTTCTATTGCTAGGGGGTTTTTTTCCTGTTCTTTCCCCCCACCTTGTCTTAAAAAATAGTTTATATTCATCTTGACCAGATTTTTAGCTAGTCAAGATTCAGAGAACAAAAAAATCTTGCTGGCTTAGTAGGGCAGAATTTCAAAGCTCTTTGTAGAGTGAATCTTATGATGTAATATTTGTAGGACTGTGTATAGAGGTTAGTAGCAATTATGCATACTCATTCCAACAGGTCTACTCTTGTGCTTTAAACATCTGCTTTAATGTTTGCAGGAACAGTCTTGTGGATAGATTAAATTTTTACAAGGCTAAAAATCCTTTGAACTCTTGATATAAAATTCACTCTTTGTCAATGTAAATGGGCAATTACATAAGAGTTGTACAATGAGGAACATTTTAAACACTGCGAGTGCTTTATCTGTTGTCTGTCATTAGTAAAATATCAAAATTAGTTGCTGAAATGTGTATCTTAAAAAGAAGCTTGACTATCTGTAGAAGATGTGATGAGTAGCAAAACCAGATAGTTTAAATGTATTAAAAGTCCAAGGCATGTTTGAGAAGTGGGTTTATCAATATACTATTTCCTCATTCACTGCAGCAGCCTTTTCAGTTTTGATATACTCTAAATGCCAAGATAAATTTGTTTCTACTTCCTTATGAACCTAAAGACAGGATTCAGCTAAAAGTTTGTTCCCCGTTTTACCTCATCAACAGAATTGTTGACTGGGAAATGTGAGGAGCAGATCTGGTATCCCTGTACTGAGTGGAGTGTGGATTTACTCAAGTGAGGGTCTGGACATGAGAGAGTTCAGTGTCTGTGCCAGACAGGGAGTATGGAGCACATCTTTTGAAATTGCCTGTGGGGATTTCAGAGTGTTCCAAGCCTGCTAGCCAGAAATACTTTAGAGCTGATCACTGCCAGGTTTTCTCTTTTCTTGTCTCCTAAACTTGCACTAAGTCATTTGATAGAGTCTGGCCTGCTTGAAACCATGGTCAGGCGCAGTGGGCAGGAGCAGTGAAGGGCATGGTGTCTGTAGTGGCTGTGTTCCCATCATGCAGGTGTTGAGCTACTGTGTCTGTAGGACAGTGTTGAAGGTAAGATGTCATCTGCCTTCATTACATACTGCTCTCTAGAAGTGAGATATTGCTTGGGCTGGGGATACTTTTTTACACCTTGCTTTCCTTTTCTTTATCCTTTTCTGGTAAGAAATGTATGCAGCAGAAGAGGACCCTCGTTCTAATTGTCTCAGAGTGACTGAAAACCAGCAGAACTCCATTTCTAGATGACTGCACTCAGACCAGAGTGAAAAGGGAAACAGATGTTCACAACTAAGATTTTGAAAGAAAGCTCTTGGAGTGTTTGGATGGGTGGCGGAAACCACAGAAATAACAATGTTCCAACTTCTGTATAAGTGCAAAATAGTAAACAAGGCTTACAATCTGTAAATATAGAGTGTGTTTTTCAGGCTGATGTGGGCTGTAATTCCTGTCAGCTGAGGTGTCCCTTCAGAATTTCATTTGCAGTTATGTGTTTTGCAGAAGAACGTCTTTCTTCAACAGCTGAAGTGCCAAGCAATGACAGCCAGGAGGAAGATACCACTGTTTCAGGTAATTAAAACCTTTCCTCTTTATTTTGTAGATGCACTTTCTTTTTACCTTTATTTTCTTTTCTCTTCCATTTGCTGTTTTAAAATAATGTTTTTATAGCTCTATAAAGCTGTCTTTTTTACCCGGGTATGTGATGGCAGCAAAACTGCTTAAGCACCACTTAGAATGCATGAAAACCACTTGAGAAGGATTTATAAAGTAAGCCAATTTATACAAGGTATTCCTTCCTGAATTACTTTGTAATGACTCAATTAGCTTTCATTTCTGCACAAAGGAGATTTAGTTGCATAAATTAGCTTATCATCATTGAGGAAGTGTCACTGCTAAAGGACAGTTTATAGATACAACATGCAGTTGCTGTCAAACCTATAAGAATGTAATATAGACATCTGTGTATACTTTGTGCTTGAGCAGAACAGACTTCTGCCATTCAGAGACTAACAGGGGACAACAAGTTGCCCAAGGGACTGGCAATGTAGACGTCTCTGAAAAGGTCAACTTGACACAGGCTCTGACAATCGACCCAAAGCTCTGTCTTCTTTGATAAAAATCAGATAAACTTAAGACCACTAATTGATCTGCAGCCTGTTTAAATGTTGGCCATGCATATCTTCATTGCATATGATTACCAGAGAAAGCAAATGAATCGAGTAAGAAATGCCAGAGTCCAGTGACAGCAGCATAAAAATTGGAAAAGGACACAAATGCCCAGAAAGGCTGTGAAGGATATTCTCTCAGCTTTAGCTTGGCAAAGCGCCCTTGTGCTAATTGTCTCTGGGACTGGAAAAATAACTGCATGCACCACATAAAGTCACACAGCCAGACAACTTTTCTTGATAGAAAGGTATTTCCAGTTATGCTTAAAAACAATATATTTTTGTGCTTCAAGGGCAGAGACCTTAAGATAAACTATTGGTGATTTGACACAGCAAGTAGAGAAGACTTGCTTCTTATCAGACCTTACACCTTTCTGAGATCTGCTGCATTGTAACTGTGACCTGCACTGACATGCAATCTGGCTCTCCCTCCCCCATCGTACATAATACACATAATTCTTTCAGGGCTGTCAAGGAAGGGGTGGGCAAGAAGAGTTCCTTTAGGAAGTAGCTCTGCAGTGCTCTTCCTGTTGCAACATGTGGAGAGGAAACAGAGGCCTAATTTCCTGACCCATACAGGAAAGCAGGAACAGGTTGCTGTGAGGAGTTTTGGATTGCTTTTCTTCAAAAGGAAACAAGAGCCAAGCCATCAGATGCTGTTAGCATTGTGCTCTGCTAAAAACATGTGTAAAACAACATGAGTCATTACAGCCTTAATATTTAGTACTCATTTAGACATTACTGTAATTATAAGAGTGTGTTGTCATAATGAAGCGTGGGGTCAATCCAATTACAAAGTTGCCAACAGCATTTTTTTTCACTCATGTACCTTCCCGAAGTTCTAATTGGTCATACTTTAAAAAAATCAAAGCCTTAGCATCTGCATTTTTGAAAAATTTTAATTGCCATGAGAACAGCCTTATCAGTCTTATTAGTATTTGTGTAGTGTTGTTGAAAATACCATCGTAGTTCCCTCCAGATGTCAGGTTCATTTCAAGCAATAGTTTTGTGATCTGATCTTACATAGTTCACTACTTAACACTGGAAATTTGTTTGACTTTTAGGGCTGAGTTGACATGAGTATTTCTGATAGGCATCACATCATAAATATCTGACATGACTTGAGAATATTTTATGATTTTCCACACAAACAGTGCATACATTGTTAAGTTTAATTTATTGCCTAGCTTTACTAAACCTGAACTCACAGAAAATATTCTGCAAACTGTCTGTGAGCTCAAGCTGATTAGTGCAAAAAAATGATCTTTTTTTTCCTACTCTTTTCTTGACCCAACATATTTCTACTTCAATTAACTTTCAGACTTGAGTTCTTTTTATTCCATTGTTCTTGATGCTGACTCTAGCCACTGGATAGATTTACATTAATTGCTAGTGACCTAATAATTTAAAAATACCAAAGCATTGAAGAGTTTCAGTTATATAATATGGCTTGCTGGGTCTTTTTTGTTATGACTGTCTACCCATTATCATTTCCACAATCACTATTTCAATAAGTGTCATGTTTTCTGCTTTATCAGTGTAAACATGTTGATTTTAGAGTAACTAAGGAACAGGAGGACAAGGAAAGTGAGAAAGATTAAACCGAAGTTCTTGGAATAGATTAGAGTTTGAGTCCAAATAAATACACTACAGTTGTTTTTGCCCTTATTTTGTAACTTTTCTGGCCTGTGGGATAAAGGGCAAGTAAGTAAAAGGCGTTTTTTGAAGTTTAGGACATCATCAGAACTAACAAATAACTCTGTCCTTTAACAGGGCTTGTCTTGTTAGGTGATTGAGACTCAAAACTTAGAGTCTAGATCACTTGTGTAAGACACTCATTCTGGTAGCATTAATTTTGGACTTCACCTGTACCTCCATCTTTAAGCCTTCACTATGGTAAATATTGAGCACATCATTACCAAGATAGGCTACAGTTTGTCTTTTTCTAATGTTATTAAGTAATCTTCAAATCTGACACTATTAGCTTTTGAAAAATCATAGCAAGAGTTGAGGAACATGAGTCAGAATGGCAAGCTGTTTAATATACTAGGCAGTCGACCACACTTGTGAATGGAAAACATTCACATGTATTCCTTCATTCCACAAGGAAAGTGCAAGCAAATAATGAAACTACTGGCTCTAAATCACTACCATAGTAGGGTTTGCTAACTTACATGCCATCAGTGTTAAAATGGATGACTGAGGGAAATCAGGCACATTCTCATTTATCCTATTGTTTTATGTAGTGCATTTTCATAGTTAGGTTGTAATTCCTGCTTTTGTTTTGGTCAGTTCAGCGTTCTGTCAGGTTTGTGTTCAGAAATGGGAAGTGCAAAAATTGTCACAAGGTAGGGGGCAGAAATTAAACAACATGCAGTTAGATTGGCTTAGGCTGCAGTGGGACAACACACTTAAATCCCTCTGAAATATGTACTATTAATCTGTTTTTCAAGTTGTGGTTTTGTTCTTCTTTTCTGTCTGTTATGGTTGTTAGAATATTATTATAATTTTTCCCCCTTGAGTAATCCATGGGCATTCCTAAATTTTAAATAGTCTAATATTTGAAGTGCATGCTTGAGTGATATATTTGTCAGATTTTTTTTTTTACCTGAACTGTTCACCTTTCTTTCTTCAAGCATGTATTGTCAGATGCCAGTATTTTTCAGTGAAATAAGCAGTCTGAGGCTACTGTCAGAGAGGCTGGCAGCCTTTTGATCTGTCAAAATAACTCTGAAGTGTTTTCATCAGTATATTGGTCAAAAATATCCATTGTTCCTATTACTGTTACTGGAAAAGCAGAGATGGCAGAAGTAAACCACAAGGAATTCTTTTTGGAAGAGTATTGGAAACTGTTGGATAGTAGTTCATCCAGGTAGCTGTCCTGGAATGAAAGAAGTATTTTCTGCAGAAACAACCAATCCAAAATCCTACTTACCCATTTCTTGGGATTGGTAGTCTTAAAAGCAGTGGGTAGGTAAAACCAAACTACTTTCTGCCCTCAGCTACACACTTCATGTTTTTTTATCATGTCTTATTTGTATTTGTGGCCAAGTGACCGTACGTTCAAAATGCAGCACACTTCAGTTTAGCAATTATGTCATCATAGTATTTTTAAGGCACACGACATTTCATAGTGTTTGAGAATAGAGTGTAATTGTAACAAAGTAACACCAGCAAATCAATACCTTTTGAATCTGAACTGTAATGGGCACATAAGTTCTTGATGCTAAATCCATCTGTTTTCAGGTATTACATGTGTTTAAGAAGCTTTACATTATTTCACTACCATATAAATACCAAATTCCTTTATTCAGACCTCATGGTTTTGTTTTATACCATTTATCAGAGGCAATAAAAGGAAATTTGTCAAGGTCTTCTCAAACTGAAAGGGACCAAAGTAAAAATGAGTGGGCTTGTGTTTTGCGGAGGTTTTTGCAGCCTTTTTTTTTTCATTCTACACCTGTGTTTGTAGAACTATGAATCATTTTATGAAGCCTTTTTCACTTTAGGTGTATAAAGTCTGAAGTTACATTTATGTAGCTGCCCTTAGAGAATTCGTAGAAGCTTGTGCTGGTGGGCATGCGAGGGGATTTCAGATTTGAAATTAACACTTCTTGGAAGACCAGCATAGTTGTTCACAAACTTACACTGCCACTTTCTTTCCATGTTTTTTGTTTCTGTGCTCCTGGTATACTGGTATATATTTTTCTGAAAAATGTGGCTTTCTGATTTAAACAACCCTATCTTACATTGAATTCACAAATGAGGGCACAGAGCCATGGTTAGTCTTTGGTCAGTATCTTCACTGTTGCAATAAGCTTATTTTAAAATGCATCTTTCCAGTGTGTTCACAATATTAATTGAGTTGCTTTCCACTTCAAGACTTAATTAAATGCTCATAATGAACATAAAAGGAGAGTCATGTCTCACCCACTTTTGGGTCTCTTCTGTTGCAACTCAGTTTAGTGTTAACAGGAGTTACTTCAGGTACATAAAGGTAAGAGCAGAGTTCAAAGTGGTAAAGGTCAGTGTGAAAAGTCATGATTTCTTTCAGTGATGTTCTGAAGAAGTAAAAGTCCTGATTAATGTATTTTAAACAAAATCAATAAGCCAACTGGTGAAAGATTTGAGAGGTGGGATATACCAAAATAGTTCATTTTTTTCTCATGTGGATTTATGTTATCGTTTATGACACGGAGTTGGCAACTGTGATCAGGACAGCAAGAAATGACCAAGGAGAGATTCTGATTTAATATTTATCACAAATCAATTTCATGCTAACCTGTGTTACTGTTTATAATTGTCTAATGCTAAATTGGTGAATAATGAGGTGAAAAATAGGAAGGGCCAAAATTTGGAGGTGCAACATTTCAAACTGATTATGCCTTCATGTTGAAATGATTATGTCTGTGCCTTTTTAAATAACCAAATCTCTTACTTCTGAATGTTTGTGAGCTTTCATATGGTTATCAGTTGTTGCTTTTGGGGTGAAGACAGAAGAATTTGGGGCCTGGCAGCCAGAACGCCCCCTAGTGCTACACAGTAAGTTGTAGCTCCTAATCACCAGTTTGTGGAAAATTAAATGGTGGGTAACTGGCATAGCAGCTTTGAATTCAAGGTTGTGAATATTTAGCCTTATGACAGTATTGACACCCAAACAAAATAGCACAGAACACAGACTGAAGTGGAGAAAGAGAAAACAAGCTTTTCTTGCTCATACAGAGAGTATTAAAATTCAAATCTAAGGATTTGCCAAAATAGAGAAGAACACAAGTTGAATACCGCTATTTTTTTATAGCGTGATGCCTTCTATCTCTTGGTAGTTGATATTTTAACTGGATATTTTTGGTAATAGAATGAACCAATCATGGTTAAATTGTAAACTATAAATAATGGTGTAGAGTGCTAATGACATGCAAATGTAACTGGTGTATGTTGGAATAACCAGCAAGCCTGCAGTTCAAGGATCATATAACAAAACTAAGATGACAGCCTTGATCCAGCCAGTTCAGCGATATTTATGTTATCAGAATTAGAAGATAGCTTTCCAGTGATGTAAATTATTAGTACATATACATTCTGTCTGGTTAGTGTATACATAATGTAACCGGTCATCTTAGTGGTATTGCTTACATTCTTTTTGCATTAACTCATCACACTCCATTCTCATGGAATTAAAAACAGGAAATAGTTTGCAGCACAACAGAAGCACCCAGTGTATTTAACTGTGTGTGAGTGCTGTGTTTCAATAGATGTACTCTGTATTGTAAATGTATGACAAAGCATTTATTACTGTGTTATTGCCGTATTACAGAGCAAAGAGTGCTAAATAATCAATCAGTTAATGGTCTGTATGGCAGCTTGAACACAGCACATCCATTGTGCTTATGCTGTTAGAAGGATGAGTTTATGACTGTAGTGTAGTTGCATGTTTAGCCAGGGCTTAATGTCCTAAACTGGAGCTGACACAAATATTTTTGAAATGCAGCTTCAGCAACAGTTTCCAAGTTCTCCAATATTTCAGAAGGAAGAATCAAGGATTATCTCAAAGGTTCTCAGAGAAGCTATTTAATTTTGTTGGAACAGGAGAGGGAGGGGGAGTGTATCACAAAATACTTTAGCTTCCTTTCACTGATCGTTATTAATTATATTCTAGCAGTTTTATCCGTTTCAAGTTGGGATACATATATGGCTTGCTAGAAATATACTGGTAGAGGAAAAATAGCTGCTTTAAGTTGCAGCTGAAAAATGCTTTGAAAACCTGTAGCTACATGTCTCTCAGTGATGCAACTTGCCAGTGAAGGGCTTGCACATTAAACTTATTTTTCCACCTGCTTTCATGGCAGGAAGGAGCCATTTCTAAAAAGAGGAATAAGAAATGTGTACTAATAAATGCTTTGTACTATCTGGAGATTTAAAGAGTAACTTTAGTTATCCTCAGTCTTGATTGTTTTATAATTAGATGCTGTTTTCTTTGCAGATAGCGAAAATATCGATTATGCCAATTTCTATCAAGGTTTGTGGGACTGCACAGGAGATGAACCCGATGAGTTGACGTTTAAACGTGGTGACGTTATCTACATTATCAGCAAGGTATGAGGCACTACTGGGGCTACATGGTTGTAAAAAGAGAGCCATGGCAGAAGGGCACATTCCCACAGTTCTGTGGGGGGAAATTGGCACTCCCTTTCAGATCCTTTGTTTGCAATCAGATATTCACTGCAATTAATTATTTTGTCAAATGAACTATAATCACAATTAAAACATAGCCATGTAACAGGAATTAACTTTAAAGCATGTTTATTTACTTGTTAAATCTTGGCTGCCATTTGTTAACTGACTTAACAGGAGACAATGTGCTTTCTGCTTGTAGAAGTTAACATTGTAGAATTTTAAGTTATCTTATATGTTAGTTTTTTGTTTCCTGTTTTATATTCCTGACTCTGCTGATTCTGACTTTTTTGGGATCTTGCTACAGAAGATGGTTTGTTTTTTTGAGCTATGTTTTCATCTTTTTATGTATATTGTTATTGTTCTGACAGCTCAGATTCCAAATTTGTTTGCTCTGACAGATTTGGGCATTTTTTACTACTTTTCTGTTTGCAAAGCAAATGAGAAACATAATTCCTCTCATCTGAATTGGCACTAAACAGTAAAGGCATGAAGTTTTATTCTATGTTAATGCTGGTTAATTTTCAGGTTTTTCCTTAACTTCCCCAACAAAAACAAAACCTCTGTTAAAATATGTATCTCATGGTACATTAAAGTCTACTTCTGAACAATTAATCAGAGGAAATTTCTGTTTTCCCCACATATTAGAAAAAAAAGCTAAACTTTTAAAGCTCAGCTTTTTTTCTCATTAAAAAACCTACCTTTTAAAATATGTGTCTATCTAATTGCCATTCAGTGTAATTAGTACAAAAAATACTGTAGGTCACTGAAATACACAAGTAGATGCATGAAAGCTAAAGGCATCTGTATGTCTTAGTTTCAAATTAAGTTTTGTCACAATTGTTCTAAATCTTCTGTGATACCTTTAACTACATTTCTGGATAATAAATGTAAACAGCTTCTGTTTTAAATAAATTTTAGATTTATGGATAGAAGGATAGTCCTATATAAAAATATAGAAGATGTATTACTAATATTAATTTGACCACGTATATCTTTTGAGGTATTTCATTGTCACTTAAACTAATAACTGAATTGCATTACTAAAGGCTGAATAAAGCTTGTGGATTGGGCAAACTTTCAAGCAGTTATTCAGCACTAAAGAATTGTACTGATTTAAAATAACCACCTCTTCCCCCTCTCGCTCCCCCCAAAAAGCCCATGAGCGAATGGATTCCACTGTACGAGTTTGGCCTCTTTGTGGGTTGTGCTCTTTGGGTACATTATGGGGACTATAAAATCTTAATCTTCAGCTTGTAGGTGAAAAAAATTGTTTGCTACTCCTTCCTCAAAAGAGTGAGAAATTTAATTTAAAAAATGGAGCAAAATAGAAAAACAGTAGCTTAAGCTGTCCTCTGTATATCAACTGCCCTGTTGCCATGCCGTGATTAATCCATAATCGGTCCTTGAAACGGGCTTGCTGCTGCTCCAGATATATAGAGCCTCTCTCTATTGGAATGATTTCTACTCCGAAATACAGCCCAGAAAATTCAGCCCTGTTTCGCTTAAAGATTGTTACAGCTTTTCGAGAAAAAATGAGTGTTGGCCACTACTGTCAGCTTGGAATTTAGGGTCCTTGGAGGGGAAAGTGCCAGAGAATTATCTATCTTAACCCGCCACTTCATTCAGTTTCAAGGTCTAATCATTTATGAGCTCTTTGTCCGGTAAGTGAAAATATAACCAAAGGAAAAGTGAGCCTAACCATCCTGAAGTGGGTCAAGACTTTTCTTCTAAAATATTTCCTAATCCACTACATTAATACATGGATTTCGTGGCACTCGGCAGGAATCCTAGGCAATTTTTTAATTTTTTCACACCATCTAGTGGTTGAAAATGAGAGATGCAGGTACTGACAGGGGGGCGATGTGTATGCATCCAAAATGGTGTCATAAATTCAGCTTCAGCTGAACCTAGCTGTGGCTTTATTGCCTTTCTATCATATGTCAGCCAGGAACATTACTCTTGAAAATCACATTTTGCTGATAAGGAAGTAAGTACGGGTATAGCTGTGTTATAGTAGGAAGGGTGAAGCATTAACAAAATATCGAGCATATTTGTGCAACATGTAATAGTTCTTTGTTTTACAGTGAAATATAAATGGTATAGCCTGCTCTGATGAACGTGATAAGATAGATATTCATCTCTCCCAGCAATAGTTAGGCCAAAGCAATATATTTTTACCAGCTTTTCTTGTACCTGTATAGAAATTAGGGGGAAAGCAACTATTTGGTTCCAAGAAATGAGATCATTAGTATAACAGAAGTAATTATGAACCAGTTTAGCAAATTTGGGCATTTATAGAATTTAAATAAAGCAAGAGGAGCAATATGTTACATGTAAGTTTCTAGGTAAATGTCTTTTAGACAAATGAGCATGGTTTCAGTTTGGCAGTGTTTACTTCCTAAAATAGCTAAGTATTATGCAAAGACAAATCCCCAGAATTTGCTTTAAAATGAGCATCAAAACTCAGTGTTATTGCAATGAGAATGAGCTCATACTCTCACAACAGACATACCTATGCCCAACTAGTGCAGTTACTGTAGAAAAGCATGTTTTTCTTGTTTTAAAGGTGTATTCAAAAACTATTTAAGCTATTTGCTAAATATTTATGTCAGCTGCGGCTTTTGTGTGGCAGCAGTCCTGTGAGTTTTACAAAACAACCCCAAAAACCTCACAACTTTTTTCTAGGTTTTTCTACCAAGTTTTCCTCAAAAGTTGAATTTTTAATCTGAGCAGAATTAACAGAACTATCACAATAGTACTTCTTAACTTTTTTTAGAAACGTAGTTAACATTTCAGATTAATTGATCAATGTATCTGTACAGATATACTCATACTATTAGTATTATTTTAATTTATAATACTCTGGAATATTCAAGTGGCTTTTATCACTTACGCTATGAATGATGTGAACTTTCAGAAAACTATATAACCATATTCCATTATGCAATAAAAAATATAGCTGTAGTGATAAAGAGACTTGTTAATAACATTTCTTAGTTAATATTGACTGTTAGAAATGCAATACTTTGTAGTCCTGTTTTCTAAAACGATGATTGCTCTTAACTCCTGCTCATTTATGGGCTTGCCTTTGCTTTCAAGGCTGTGTGATAAATGGGAAAACAGACCATAATATAGCAATCATTTTTATAAATCTTCCATAGCTCTATTCAAGAAATCAATTTCCAGAAACAAAGATAACTGTGGATGGAGGTAGTTCTATTTTTTTTCCTAAGTTTTGTATTCACAATTTATGCAAGCACAACACTTGCAGTACTGTTTGCTTTAGGTGTATGTTTTGTGTTATGAAGTTCCATAGTTTCATCAGCCAAATGCAAGTAATAGTGAAAATTTACCTCAATATGTTAGTAGGCACCTGCTTCGTAGAATTACTGCCATTTCTTAACATAAACCAAACTTAATATACTTTTTATTTATACTTGTATTAAAATAGCAAATAATACTTCAAAATTGAAAATCATTATCTTAAACTGGAATTCTCCTTAATTGTTATTATTTCATTGCACGCCAGTGCTGCTCACTCTGGTGTTTATGATTCATGGAAATCTCATCTATGACAACCTTTTGCTCTAGAACTTTTCATGAAAGTAGAGTATTAACTTGGTGCTTAGATTATCCTATATTCAGTGGTTGTAGGTTTCAAGTGTGGCAGATTTTTGTTCTTTCAATACAATAAATGTTAAAATGCTCACATCTCAACCTGTATTTTTTGCCTAGTAAAAAGGCAAACAAAGAACCTCCACAGCTCAGGTTACTGCTTATGAAATAAACGTGCAACTTAAAAATGCAGCTGTTTCAGAATCATGGTGAACATTTTGTTCAGTATCTGTATAATCATAATAAAATGTATTTATTCAGTTTTTTTTCCAAAAGATATGAAAGACATACTAAAATCCTGAGTGTTTTATTTTGTCAGGCTGTTTTCTAGCTGATCATACTGACATCCATAATTTCTACTCCATGGCCATACTGCCTATGGCTCCCCTAGCAGATAGGGAGTACCAACAGGAGCAGATTTGCAGAGTGAAACACTCAGTGCTTGAGGCCCCAGTGTCCACAGCATGCTTTTCCAAAGCTGTTTGATGTCTGAAGAGGTCTAGCCTGGTTTTGTGAAATGAGAACACATTAATGCTTGGAGCATGTTCAAGTGCATCTTCCGTTTTTGCTTCATGTGAAATAAATGTAGTGTGTGTGCTCTGAGACTGATGGCTCTGCAAAGGGAGAAGGTGGGAGCTTTGGGAGATTCACGTCAGTGGGATGCTTCTGATCGACACCAAAATGCAATACTCAGTTGTACATTACCCGTTTCATGGCTTGTTTAGTTTTAATCTTTACAGGTGGGGGTGGGAGAACAATAAGTACATGTCTGAAGACAATAGTGAAGGCCTTTAAACAGAAGGTTTAAAGAACTAATGCAAAGTGACTAGCTCTGTTGGTTTACATACTGATAATATGTAAGCCTTTACCTATCAGATTAGAAAAAGATTTGGCCGTGTGTCATCTAATGGAAAATAAAATGGCCTTTCTATTGTTCCAGGGTGTTTTCTGGGGGCAGTTTTGGTTCAGAACTCAGTCTGCTTACTGTGATTTATATTGGAAATCTTTAATTGCTGTATATTTTCTCTCATGTCATTGTGGGAAATAAAACCTAATAATGCAACCATACAATAAATCCGGTGCTTATATTTTTAAAGATGACCATTTTATTGCTGTCTTAAAACAACTCTACTACCTGTGAAGAAGTCTCATTCAGTTATTTAAGACATTTGTCATTCTCTGCTTTTAGAGAATATGCTGTTCTGTGCCAAAACTGCTCCCTGGTGGATAGTGTATCATTCAACAATTACACCAAAGGAAGTTCTAAAACTTTTTAGCTAGTATGAATCTTTTGGATGAATTGGAGATGTTTTAAAATATTATCTTGCCAAAATTGCACCCCAGGACATTATTTGAAAAAAAAAAGATCTCCTCTTCTGACACATATTTAGCTTGATAGTAGAGGTTACTTATTTTAACCCCAAACAAGGTTATAGATACGTTTTGCTTTTCAGTTTTACAGTTTGCCAGTATTCAGCCCATAAGTTAGTATTACTCACAGTGCCACTTAGAAGAAGGAAGGAGAAAAATCTTGAATTCACATACTTCACTTCTGTTTTTTTAAAATACAACTCCATTTTTTTCTTCAAGGCATTGAAACACAATGATAATTTTCAGCAACTCTTTTTTAAAACCAAACAAATAAAAAAACCCAAACCACAAACATGAAAAAACATACCATATGTATTCAACAATGGAGACTAATTGCACAAGAACTAGATGTTCTCAACTTTTGCTGAAGTCAGTAGATGTTTATATGGTGCAAAGCATCTGGAGAATCTCATATAGGCAGAAGAACTGTTCTAACTGCTTTGGAAATCCTCAAGTATAAAAATTTTCTCTTTTGGTATGTCAAAATATCAAAATTCTCTTCTGTAGAAAACTAAAATCTTTGATTTAAACAGTATCTGTAGAAAGCAGGTAGTGTCTTGCTAACTATTGCATCTTTCCCAAGTACAAAAAGTTTTATGATCACCATCTCATGAAGTCATGGGGACGTAGACATCAGTGCAGTGGAACTGGTAGGATGGGGACAAGGAGAAGCATTTGCTCCCAGTGTGTTCAATTGAGAGCATTTAAGGAGCCTGTAAACCATGATGGGATTTTTACCCCCCGCTATCTAGCATGCTGTACAGAGAGTGTTTTGCCAGCATGTTAAATGTTAAGTCATAACCTGTTCCTTGCTGCCCTGTGAAATTACTTAACGTTGGTTAATAAATTTCTGCTGGGGAAAAAAAATAATCCACTCTATGACAGTGGAAATGCAGAAGTAGCTTAGAAAGCATGCGGTCATTTGTTAAGGTTGTTGTTTCATATTATTTGGCATAATATATTCCATTGCCCTGCTGCTTGTCTTCCGGGGGGGGGTGTTGTGGTGGCCCCCTCCTCCCCCTGGCCCTGCTAACATTGCCTGGTATGGCAGATGTGCTCCCTGTCACATGGCAGAGTGTGGCCGCACACTTGTGCATTCTCCTCATTGCAGGGCGGCTGGATCTGGCCCTGCCCCCCTCTCCTATCCCTCTATTTGCCTTGGAGCAATTCATTTTGCAGTTATTGAATTTCTTTGGAGAGTTATTTTCATACAGCGAGCATCACAGCACCTCTGGATCTTGATAGCGTTTCTACATAAGGAGAAAGAAGCTTTGTGTTAGTAATTACCTAACATTGTCAGGAGCTGACTGCAGGCCTCTTTCTAGTGATAACAGAATAACCACATAATGTAGCTTTATAGCACATGATTAATAGAAAATAATTACACATCCTACAAAGGGATGCAATATTTCTTATAAATTGACTACAATGGTTTCCTGTAGATTAAAGGACTCTTCATTATTTTATCAGTCCTTCTGAAGTATAGTCGCTTGCCTATGTTAGCAGTGATATTAAGAGCTGAATGCAGTGAGGGATACCAGATGGTAAACCCAGTGGTACCTGAGATCTGAAGCTGATGCTTGCAAAAGCACAGTGCTTCCCAACTTTTTTGTTCATGTAAAACTCCTAACTGTATTCATATCCTTCTGCATATTAATCATTATTTCCCACGAATATGGACTGCAGGCTTTTATTCTACACATCTTAAGCAGCAGTAATAGACATATGGACCTCACAACAGCAGTGTATTAATGAAATTATATTGCTGCAAAGGAGTTTATAATTGATAACATTGATAGAAACAATAAATCAATTTAGATTTTATGTGTGACTTCGAGAAAGGACTGGGGGGCTGCTTATTTGCCTCACTAGTTAAGCACTCTTTCACGGTACTGAGGATAGGAAGGAGGGGTTAGGAGTTTAAAGAGAAATGTCTGTACTTTAATCAGTTTAAAAGAGAGTGCTATCTAATTATTCTAAAACCAGAGATTAGGGTTTTATGTTCTTGGTAGCCAGGTATCTGCATTATATTTTTGTTCAGACTTCTATAGACTGCAGATAGTTTAATTGGGATTCATGTTGCTCTTGAGACCCATGCAAAGAATAGTAATGTAAAGTAAAAGCTTCTGTGTTGCAATATTGTCTGTATGGTATAATGGTTGCAGTGAATCCTTAAATTAGTTTCCTAGTCTGTTACATCAACATTCATTTCATCTTCTCACTTAGCTTCGTGCCAGAGCAGTAAGTGGTGTATTAGTAAGTAGCAAAACCCAGAAAGTTTTCAAAACAGCAGCATGCTTTTAATTTTAATTTGAGCTATCTGAATTGTTTCTTTAAAAACAATTGTTTCTAAGTCCATGTAGTGTTGCTAAGTGGAACATTTTCAATGGATAATGTAATCCACAGGCTTTTTCTGTGCCATTTGTCATATGCAGTTTAATGACTGCTTAACTGAGCCACTTCCCTCATTTCATGTATTGTTTGTTTTTTTGGCTGATGTCTAGCAAAACTTGCTTAATCACTCTTGTCAGTCACTGTGCGAATTCCATGTAGCAGCTTAAAATCTTTTGTTGCTTTCTCTTGGAGAGATTTATTGCTGAGATTCCAGTAGTATACGTGAGTGCTGCTCCTTTCAGCAATTTCCCACTTCAGTCTTGAAATCTTGTTTGTATATTTAAACAGTGTATTGTGAGATAAAGCATAGATTTTTAAACAGGCTGATCTGGAGGATTATAAACCTCAGTGTCAGGATATTGTTTCACCTTTAAGGATTTGGGGTGTAATGTGAAGCCCCTTGGGAAAGGTTAACTTCTGTGGAGAGCAGTGTGCACTGAAGATCAGGTTCAGATACCTCTAGACTTTCAAGACCAAACTCATCCCCAGCAGTCTGCTTTGCAGTGGAAGGGGGAAGAAGGTGGAATTATTTTTGCAGCTTTCTTGTTTGCATGTTCACGTAATAAATGAAGGTTTTCCTGCTGCTTTTAAAGTGGATTTCCTTTAAATCACACTTACTGCAGTATTTAATGCATAGTAGGATAGAATATTTAAAATCACCAATTCACTGTTAAGGAAGAAAATGTTTAATTGAAGACTAGTGTTCACCCTTCCACAATTAGAAAATACAAAACTGTGTGCGTGCCTGCATGCAAGCATTGAAAAAAAAAAGGCAAAAGGCAAAGAAAAAAGAAAAAAAGCCCACATGAAAGCGGGCCATCGTAGTTAAGCACAGAGACAGCAGAGTACACTAAGCACCTCATAGGACCCCAGAGAACTCTTGACCAGGCAAAATATGCCAGCAGCAAATCATTATAGCTCGGGCTCTAATGAAGCTCCATTAACCCTTAAGCTCCACTTGGCTATTTAAAACCAAAAAGCTTTACCTACAGTTCAAAATAGTAGCTTCATCTCGGTAGGACCAGTAATTCAAAATCCTAGAGCCTTTTGCTCTTCTCATCAGAAAAGCAGTGTAGCAGGAAGCAGATATTGCTTATCAGAGATATCTGTGTATTTTGCGTATTTGTTCCAAAGTAATTTCTTTCTTACTAATCATTCTCTTTTGAGAAAGGTCTCTGTTTTAATAATACTTCATTTGTAACTCAATATATGTGTGTGTGCAATTCCAGCTGTTACAATTTATTGAACCATTGTTAGGATTGATCTTAAAATATTTATCTCTTAGGAAAAAATAAATTATATACTACAATATACAGTAATTACATACTATTATTACATAATTTTATTTTTACAATAATTATATACCACAATACCACAATACTCTTACTTGGTACTGTTTTTGGAAGATATTATTTCTTTAAACTATTATAATTAATTTTGTTTCATATTTATCTCACTAAGCCTAAACATATTTGAAACAGGAGTACATTAGTCATCTGTCAGGAATACGAGATCTGCTGTAGAATTTTCTGCAAGCCTAAAGCAATAGTAGACTTTACCCATAGAAAGATATTATGTATTAGATATATAGTATTCCCTTCACATTTGAGTGAAGTAGTTTTTAAAATAAGTTGATGGTAAGTTTCTTAGAGTTTAGCTTGTGATACTAAAAGGATCCCTGTTGATTGTTACACGTAAACGTTGAGCTTTTAGATTTTAGTTACAAAGACAATGTTTTTGTGTTTGTGATGAACAGAAGATAAGGAGGTCGGCTATTTTTAGTAGATGTTAGAGAAGCGTGGCCATAATTAAAAAATTTTCTTGAGTATGCCTGGCCTTTTTAAAATTTAGCTTCTGCCTTTGCCTAACTGCATGTGAATGCCTATAACAAAAAGATAAAATGTTTTAATTTTCAGTTGAAATGATTATAACTGTATATAAGAGAAAGCATCCATAAGGAGTTGCATACAAAACTCTATTGCATTTATATCAGACTAAAGGTTAATACTGCGTATTGTTTTCAATTAGGAGTACAATAGATATGGCTGGTGGGTAGGAGAAATGAAGGGAACCATTGGCTTGGTGCCTAAAGCCTACATAATGGAGATGTATGAGATTTGAGAGGCCTGGGTAAGTACATTTTAATCCAATCTTCTGTAATGGCTTATATGTTCCCTTGTTCTCTGTTTCATAAGTATGTCTTTCCTGGAACCTTTGTAGGAGTCCTGTTAACATAAAGATTATGGCAAAATATATTGAAGGTTCAATTAAAGTACTTTTTTTCCTGGGATTCTATATGAAATATTAAACCACAAGGTACAAAAGATGATATATTTAATAACTGCATTCCTCTTCCATATTTTTTAAAAAATGAAATTGGTGGTGTTTTATTTAGTTTTGTTACTTTAGTAATATGTATATAGCTGTCTGTGCAGAAAACTGTGGAAGGGGATAGATATTTGGACTGGGTTTGATATGCATGTTTGAGGTTTTTTGGTTAATGATGAACTTTCAACTTCCCTCTCCCTAATCAGGAGAAATCTGCACTTGAAATGAAGAGTGGTGTGCAGCTGCAGTTTACAGACCCAGCCTCTGGAAGAAGATTCTGCTGCACATGTTTTGTGGTTTCAGCGAATGTAGTCAGATCGTTGCCTTGTGTATATTAAACATTATAAACTATAATTGATCATAACTTTACGGAAATGTTCTTCTGAACCACTTTTTATAGAATTGTAATGCTAGGAAATGAAATAGATAGTAATTAACATATGGGGCACAAGCAGCCATATAGTGCCTGTTGCTCTTTTTTAAACATGTTAGCAGCATTCTGTATAGCCGTAGGTTTGTGTTCTTTCAGGGAATTTTGCTATCTTTTCCTGTTCTGCAGACTCAGAAAAATTAAGCAGAGCTCCAAGGGTAAACTATTACTCAATTCATGCGTGCATTAACCTTTTAGTGCTCACTATACTTCTTGTGCAGCTTCATCAGAAAGCTGAGGGAAATTTATGTATAATATTTCAAGTCTTCAGGGTATTTTGTTTCCAGATGTTTTTAAGTTATGCTTTAGCCAATGATTTATTTGTCTCATGTATTTAGTATTGTATTGTTAATTACTATCTTGTTCACACACAGTGAAGACTTGATTCTTCTGCTGATGTAATAATTTGGCCTGTGTGGTAATACTGCCCTGGTACCATTCTGACTTGGACATTGTAATTCTATGAAAATTTGAGAAAATATATTAAACCCTACAATTTTTGCTGAGTCAACACAAGCTAAATTGCAGGTAAAAATATTTTTGTCCGTGGTAGTATGACGTATTTTATCTGTACCTTACAGATACTTTTGCAGAGTCAATTCTGGATGCCTTGCTGGGATGTGGAATTCTGGTAGAGGTTGTGCAACAGGGATCTTCACCTCTATGTGGATTAGCAACAGCCACCTGCATTCTTGTGTCAAAGCCGGAACTTTGCAGCTAGTCAAAAACATTGATTGAAACATAAAAAAGTACACTAAAATACTACCACTTGTGGACAAGTGGTTGGGCAAGTCAGAGTTAATATTTTCCATACTCTTCTTCTGGAGATATGCTTTACCGTTAGCATGCAAGATCAACTTTTTTGTGTCCTCCCAGAGAGTTGATTTGTGAGACCCTTAATCTGCCAAGGAGGCAGGTCAGGCCAGTCTGGGAGTTGCTGAGCCTGTGCAGGTCCCCGTGTAGCTGCTTGTGCTGTTTATGCTTCAGGCGGAGCCTGGGAACACTGGGGGTTAAAAGGAAACCTTAGTCTGAACTCGGAATTTGGATCCTTTCAGTAAACTACGATGTTGTGCTCTGTGTTAGCGAATGTATGGTACTTGCTGGTACACTGAATTCTAATAGGTGTCAAACGGGACGGAGTTTTGTTGTAATTTTTAAAAGAGATAGTCATTGGAATTGATTCTGTGTGTTATCAGCGAAGCATTAAAATGATAGATTATAGTCTTCAGATCTTTTACTACTTTAATTTGTCAAGCGTACTGGTGGATTGTGTACAGAATGTGAAGCGTTAATAGCGGGGCTGGAAACGCTCCTTCTCCCTTGTTAACATGGCAGCGCCATAAATCTGCCCACCGAAATGGCTTTTTATTAATTACAGAATTCCGAGTCACACCAGCACCACCTACATTTTAGGGAATAAACCCTGCCCCACCTCCTGAAGCCGGTGCGTTCGGTGGGCGCTGGCCGTGGGCCAGGCCCGGCGGGGGCTCGGGGCGCGGGGCGGCCCCGGCCCGGCCCTTGCGCTGCGCGGCCGCGGCGCTGGGTGGCAGCAGATTTTCGTGGGACGGGCGGAGGCGGAGGCGGAGGCGGATCCCGGTCCCGTCCCTGTCCCCTTCCCCCTCCGAGCTGTCCCACGCCTTTTCTGCCGTTTTTCCAGGAGAGGGAGTCCTTACCCAAGCGATGAGGGGCAGGGCTATCCGGCGCGGCTTCTCCTGGGTGGTGACAAGCAGAGAAATTAAGTGGCTTTTGTCTGTAGTTCTCTTTTAGGGTTTCCCTCTTCTTAGTACTTATTGCTAGGGGAGAGTAAATAAACTGCCTTAAATTCAAAACGTGAAAGATGTCCTGAAACTCACTGGAATTGTCTCAGAATAAACCAGCGATGGACTACGGACGAACGGTTTACTTTAAATCTGTGCAAATACCATAACCTTTTTTGGATAAGAAAATCTCAGTTAATACAAGTTAAACAAAACTCGGGTAGAAGATGCTAATCGTGTAATTTCCTTTCCTCACTTAGACTGTGCATGCTTTTCTGTGAACGGCGAGAGAGTGAATTTTTAAAAGGTGATTGTAACTCTCACATTGTACAGCGTTTTACTTGATTATTTGCTGTGTTCTGGATTTGTATGGTACTGCCATTAGATCTTATAATAATGTTCTACTCTGCAAATTTTTAAGGTTCAAATAAAGTTTAATTGTTTGCAAACTGTTATGATGCTAATAATTCAACAGCCTGCTGTGTTACTAATGAAATTACTTTGTTATGATTAATTTGGAAAATAGTGTGTTGATTGTAGTAATTAAGCACAACAAGGTGAAGTAAATGATTCTAATGCCATCTGGCCTCCAGACTGAATGAAGAAATGAAATGGGGCTGTCATTTGAATTTATTCAGAGAAGTAAGGGTAATACAAATGCTTTTTATAGCAGAGGCACCCAGATATAATCATGCCACTGTGTAGTATCTTTTCATGTGCCTCTGTATACGGAGAACTGGATCACATATTTTTGCAGCATCTCGTTAGGATATACCTCTTTGTGCATACTGCCACTAATTACATGTACTGATGGCAGTGTATGCACTTCTATCTTTTCTTCTATCAGAAAGATGTATGGATAAGATTTAGAGAAGTGATATGCCTCAGCTTACCTTTTGCTCCCCTATTAAGGATAAAAACTTTCTGCGACTGGAATTAAGCTGAAAGTGAATACTAATTAAGATCCCAATCTAAATTCAAAGCCAAACACATAAACTTCTTTCTTTTTTTTGGTTCTGCAGTCTGAGTATGACACAGTATTAGAAGGAACGTAAAGAATAACCCTTTAGAACCTGATCCAAAGACTGTTGAAATTGAGAAGCTATTGAATTCACTTGGTTTTGCATCAGGATCTCAAACAGTAACTCAAAACCAGGCAATACAGTTTCAAAGTACTTTTTTGCTGAATACTCTTTGTCCTCTTTCTGAAGGAGATGCAATTATTTCTGTAAGCTGAACCAAACAAAAGAACAGCACTGATTTCTCTAATCCAAATGATAGAAATACATTTTTCTATCTCAGGTAAAGCAGAATGAAGTTGTGGGTGTAAATTAGAATCCTGGCTTGATAAGATTCAGTGGGATCGATAGGAAAGCTGTAAAATATTAAAATGTGGTGTAAGTATCCAGGTAGATGACAGTGGTGTGCTCTTCAGCTGCATGAGCCATTTGATGTTTCTCTCATTGCTCACTCAAGTTGATGAAAAATTTATTAGTATGTAACTGTGGGAATAAGCATATGCATGGAAACCTTATAAACAACTTTCCACTTTACATAGCACAAAGTACTGATAAACTCTGTAAGACCTTCACTTACCAGGGTTTCTCTGAAGCTGACATTTCTCAGACAGGTGTCTGCTTAATTCTATCTTTATTTAGGAAATCTGATGCTAAGCTCAGCAAAGAGTGCTCTGCCAAATCTGCATCTCTGTCTTAAAGTTTTACTTAGAATTTACTTAGAGTTTACTGCCCAACATCCATCATCTTACTGTGAGGGACCAGCACCAACCAACTTCACATTGTGAACTTAAAATTGTAGATTCAAGCTGGGTGTAAGCGCAGGATTTGGCACTTCTGGGATGCAATTGTGACTCGACTCATCTTTCCATCCTACAGGAAGAAGTAAAGGGGGCTGAAATGGTAGCAGACATCCTGCAAGTGAAAGAGATGCAGCTTTTCTTACCCAACTGTGTTGTGCCAAGGAATATATATGTTTATTTTCCCTTTAAATTGTAAAGCAGATCAGGCAATGATAACCCATGAGCTGTTATATCATAGCCTTTTATGGATTTGTTTAGGAGTGATTTTATAATGGGATCTAGACAATTCTGTTTCTGCTGTCTGGAATTGTCGTTAGTCCAAACTATCACACAGAGAAATTCATAGGGAGCTGGGTTCAAAGCAAAGTAGATGAGAAACCTCTGCACCTGAAAGCTATAGTAACATATGTCAAATTTAAAACTGAAAATGTCAGCTTCTTCTGAGCTTTTTGGGAGGAACAAGTCTTTTAATTAACAGGAAAAGCTTAAAAATCCGAGATGTCATCTTGTAGCAATGTGTTGGAGAATAAAGTACAACAGTGCAGGCAGTCTGAGAAGAGGAGCTGCTGGTAGATGAAGAGGCAGATAGTTTCAAATGCCACTAAAAACCAATCTATCTCTATTAATTTTCTGCTCTAGCAAACTGATGTGTTGGAGCTTTTATCCTAAAGTATCCTCACTGTCTCATACCCATAGAGCAAACTTCCTTTCACCCTCTATTGTAAAGCAAGTGCTACTCCATAAAGACATTTGTTGGCTAATGAGCATTTTACAGCAAGACTTTAAAGTTTATGCTGTGAGATGGAAAAAAAAAAATAAATCCACATTCAGTTACAGTGGGAGGATTTATGTTGGCAGAAGAGAATTGCCCGTTTGGCCACTTCCAATCTGCCATAATTGCTTGCATATTTGTAAATAGTGCTATGGGATTTTTAATGGCCACAGCAATAAGGACCTTAGTTTTACACCTCATGCTACAGGACAAGTATGTAGCACCCCAGAACTGACCCTTGTGCAGAACTGCCTGGGTTAAAGGAAAAAAGTATTGCACAGGATCATTATCAATCTTTGAAAAGTCAGCAGCATAGATGTGTGCCTCGGCAGCCTCCCACCCAAGAGCTGACATGGCCCAATGCTGCTTTTTAATAGTCAAATCTAATAGGGTCAGCGTGAGAAGAACAGAGCGCAGACAGTCTGACAGGCGTGGGCAACTCTGTTCATTGGTGGTCTTCAGCCTCTCAGACTTATTTCAGTGTGGAAGGGAAAAGATGAAATCTGTAAACAGTCAAATGGCATCAGGAAAGCATCTTCCTTTTCTGTTGCTCTCTTCTGAGAGGACTGCCATTCTTTCCTTATATTTAAATTAAAAGCAGTCAGGCATGAATGCACATGTATGTGTAGGAAGGAGTGGGTTTTATTATATCGTCACTTACAATCTTGTTTCGATGCTGGTTTCTCCTTTCTGGTGTTTACATTGACATGCTCATAATGGCCACACTACCTTTACCACAGAAAAAAGGTGTTTCTAGCTTAAAAAAAAAAATATTTCCAGTTGTTGAAAGGCTCTATTCCATTAGCTCCTCTTTTGTCATTTCCCGCCATTTTAGTGCATTGTGTCAGCAGTATCTTATCAAAATCTCTGTGTCTTTTGAGACAGTAATTTTTGCTTGCATGTAAAATAGTCCAGATGAATGTTTTGAAACATCTTTTCCTCTTACTTTCAAGCTGATTTTGGACTTAGTTTTAGGGTGTTAGACCTTAATGAAAGGGGAAGGAGTGAATAATTTGTACATCTAGAGTTCTGTTACTTGACTAAAAAATAGGCAATCCACATTAGCAATTGTGAGAACTGTTTTGGAAAGGCTCTAAACTAACCGGCTTCCTTTCCATTCATTTGTTTCTTATTCTGAGACTCGCACAGTATACTTAACCACTTCTAGACTGAGATTACCTATTCAGCTACTTGCTGTCCTGTGATAGCCCCCCAAGGTCACCTACAGGTCATTATTGACTTCTGACCAGAACTGCCTCACTCTAACGTATCTGGTACTGCTTTAAAGGCAGAGCTCGGGAAAGAAACATCTTCTCTCCTGAGCTTTGTAAATTTTCAGGGGAGTGAAAGTTCAAAATGCAGAGGTGTCATCCAGAATAATCTCTCTCACTAAGCCATGTTTATGATTTGTATTTCTGTGAATACTCTGTCTTCACTTTACTCTTGCATTCATTTAATTATAAAAATTATACAGGGGAGAACAGTACTATGAGCTGTCTTCCTAAAACATCAGATTTTGACAGAATTGGGTCAAATTAATGTTTCAGGTACAGATTATGTGAATGCCACTTGAGAGTGTGAATCCATACCAGTGATGGTCTCTGTCAGGCTTTGGCAGGTAGAGGAGAACAAAGAGCTACCTGTCTGGCCCTTAGCTGAAAAGTGAGCATTACTGATCTATGTCTGATACTATCTTAGGCCCTTCAGCTGCACTGTTGCTTCTGAGCATCTCTAATAAATTCAATGAGCTAGAAATTTATGCAGGTGTTTGTCCATCAGGTGTGGATCAGGGTTTTGAATTATAGCCTGATCTGACAGAATGGCTTACGAAACCATGATGGGATACATTCCCATTTGTGGGTCCTCAGACAAACTGACGATTCCAAGAAGCATACATGGACCACAAAGGGATTTCATCATGCCCATTTCATTAAATGGTAATGATAATGTATTTCAGTGGAATTCTATTTTGCACATTCTGGCTGATGTAAAGGAAGCCTTCATGCAAAATACCCTTGCTTAGATGTCATAACATCTGAAACATGGGGAATATGTGTTAGAGTAATTCAGTGTAAAAAACTGACCAGGGTGACTCACAGGGATTACGGAATGGAGTACTGAGCAGCTACTGAGAGCACATATATTTCATTTGGTAAACAGTGTTTGATTATGAATTAATTGTGGTAATGCAGACAATTGTTTCAATAATTTTGTCTAGTCAACAGTAACAATAGAAATACTGTTTGTTGAATGTATTAACTGAAATTACAGTAGCTGCTCAGACTACATTCATCATAATACTTGGTAGTGTATGTCCTTCCCTTGTCTGTGGGCTTGTGAATGTTCTGCTTATCCTACATGTTGTCATTTTTGCTGGTATTACAGAAAAAAAATTGAAATGCAGGCAGTTGTCAATGACACAAACATCTTCTGTCTTTTCCACTGTCTGCTTCTTGAAAACAGTCAGTTCTGCAGGTATAGTCTGAAACAAGGGAATTTAACCATGTGACTCCCCCTTTAACTCAGCAAAAGTTATGTAGGTAATTCTTAATTTGAGGGTGCGGTATTAACTCCTCATTGACAAGAGCAAGCTTTAGTCACATAGTTCCCTTGGCTTTATTGCATCTGCTTCTGCAACTTCTTACTTGTGAGATACAGGATTTAGAATCAAGTTGTTAATCTTGTGGAAAATTAATTTTTTTAATTTAAAGTATACTGCTAACCATCAGTTAGCCACCTGGATACAGGGTGCCAATTTATCTATGAAGTGGTTCTTGATGTTCAAAATCACTCTGTACCCAGCACTTAACAAATACAGGGAGTATTATGAACAGAAAGCAAATGGCTTTGGTGATTGTGATCTCCAGAGAAGATCTCCTTGGCGTAAGATAGTTCTTGTAACCAGATGGAAGTATTTTACGTCCTACTCATTTTGAACTCCCAGTTCACACCCTGATGATCTGTACACTTTGTGCTGAGGTCTGATTGATTATACCAGGATTAATTGGGTTTTACTCTTCTGAAAACGTTGCAGGTATGCCAGCTGTGAGAAAAGTTGCGTTTGACCCTGTCTGTTTCATTGTCCGCTCCATATCCCTACCAAATCTGAATTATATAGGGGCAGGCACTAGTACTGTCTTCAGGAATCTTTATTATAGACAGCTGTCAATGGCAGATGAATGCTTTGGCTGTGCCTCTCCTTTCAGCCAAGGAGTAAGTCTATAATACTGAGGATTTATCTTGTTATATGGGTATGCTGACACAGAATTATAACATCCGTATATGGGCCACTGACAGTCCCCATGTCTCCTAGTATATTCTATTTTCTCTAGGCCAAATTTATTGCTCTCATAATTAAGTCCAATCCTGAGACCTTAATGGAGTTGCAGGTTCTGAAAGTAGCAGAAAATACAGCTCCTTGCGAGGAGCTTGCACAGTGCTCCAGTCTGCCAGGGGTGTAATTCCATCCCTTCCAAATGAAGGGTGGGTGACAGAGGACATGGCTTTAGAAGAAACTCCAAATTGGTAATTTTTAGCATTTTTTCCATCTCATGTTAGGAATGCCTGAGTGGCCTTTTGTTCTCAGTAAGTCTTACACCCCTAGCTGCTAAATGGGATCACGTTAATCATGGATGACACCAAGAAATAACAGGCTTACATTGCTTCCAGGTAGAGGCGGATCAGGCACAAGGTGAAGCTTTCCACTGGTAAGGGCAGTGAAGCATTGGGGTTGGTTGCCTGGGGAGCTTCTGTGTTTTCCATTTCTGGAGGATTTGGAGAACCTGCAGGGAATGAACTCACCTGCTAGGAGCGACTGAACCATAGCGATTCCTGCCTTGGGGTCGGGGCATGTACTAAATCACCTCCTAAGGTCTGTTCCAGGCCAGTTTTTTGCAATTCTCTAAGTCAGTGGTGAGCTGACACTGCTCTGAAATGGCAGAATAAATACAAGCCCAGGCTTATTCTTTGCCTGGAACACTAAAAATGCTGCTGCTCTGTGGGCTTATGTGTTCCTCATCCTCCTTCAACTTCACAGGCTCCAAGCAGGAACCAAGTTCACTGTTTTTTATCCAGAAAGCACGTTTATTCATAACCTCAGTAATTAATTTGGTCCACAATTAGTATATTTTTAAAAAGGTAAAGGATTCTTTCAAGTGTCACGTAACTCAAAGTGTGGCTGGCTGTGACAGATCCTAACCGATTTTGAGCATATACAGTGTTACATTGATTCTAATTCACACGGAAAACATTTAATTCATGGGTTTTTAAAAGCAAAACAGCTACAATTTGTAGCTATTTATTCACCCTCGCTAGTTAATTTTCATTGAACACTTGGGTGTCTTAGGAAATAGAGAAAAAGATAAAATTAGCCTTCAGTTTTGTCTGTTGTTTCTTCTGAGAACAGAAAGGGATTTTTCCAGAGTCCACTCAAGTAAATAGAAACATTCTCATCCTTATAATAGACTTTGGATCAGGTCCCCATGTAAGGATAGTCCCCCCCCCTTTTTTTCCCATACTCTTGAATTGAATGTATGACATATATTTAATCCTGGCAGTATTCTTTATCTCTATGAGAAGTCCTTTTAATTCTCTGTAAGAAAGTGTTCTGTGATGTGGCTACCTGATTTTATTGAAACTCACGTCAGGAAAAAAAATTATTGCCTTCCCTGTCAAAACTGACAGTAATTACAAGGCCAAATATATTGCTGTGATTGACTTGTAAAACCAAATCTGTAATATTTCAAGTTTGTGCGTTGGCTTGTGCAGCTCTCAGGAAATATAACCCAGCATTTTCTTTGCAAACTGACATCTCTTTATCCGTTTCTTTTATCATCTTTGTTTTTATTTGTGAGAGCGGGGAGCATAGAGCATTTATATGGAATGTACTGGATGGCATTTAATGAGTCGGCTTCTGGGGAAAAGTAGCTAAGCAGTAGCTAAAGGAAAGACAGGAAGGTTTAAGCAACGGTACCTTTTATGTGCTCCTCTTTATGCACAATCTTTCAGCAATAAATACTGCATATTGATTTCTTAATTGTAATGGAAACATACTTGGACAGGAGCAACATTATAGCCTATTTGCTGCCTTAATTTTTAAAGAGATTTTAAATTTTAAAATGGATACTGCACTAAATGCAAGACAGTGCTCTTAACTTGATGTAGAAGGACTTGCTCTTCAAGGCTGTGTTGCTGAGAGCTCTTTCCATTTCGGCTGCCTTCCTTTCTCTTACCTTTGTAAAACCAGAAAAATCTGTAATTGGTGTTTAGCCACTCTTAGCATGTGTGAAATTCACCCCAGATCAAACAAATCACTTTAAACTGATTAGTAAAGAAGCCCCTAAATAGGGTTCTGCAAAAAATAAGTACAAAAGTTTCACTTGTTTATTTGCTTATGAAAAAGAATCAAATGTGCAATAGTTTCCAGGTTAATAATGAACATTTCTGAGGACTTGTAGTAAAAAGTGATCTTTCTTTGGCTGAAGGAAAAAAAAAGACACCTACACATCAAATAAATATATAAACCAAATGCTGGCTTAAAGACTTCTTAAAGGTGGACTAACAGCACTGCCTGAAAAATAAAGTAAGAAGAGGAAGATATATTTTAAATATCATGTAGTCATTTAGCTGGAGTGCAAAAAATAAATACAAGTGTTGAAGTGATATATATTAACAGCCGCAAAGAGACACTTGGAAGTGGCATCCACAATAACGTGTATTGTTTAGAATGTACAATACCAGATTATTTCAGAATAGAAAAGATGAAATTGCCGTTACAGGAGAAAGTATTCTGCATTTTACTTCATCATTTCCAGTCTGCTGGGTGTTTGGATGGTATTGCTGTTGGGGTTTTAATATTTCTTCTTTTTTTCTTTTTTTCCCCTTTTTTTAAAAAAATTATTTTATATTTTATTCTAAATCCAAACCAGTGAAGCAAAGCCTGGGAAGTAATAATTTCTTTGAATCTTAATACAGTCTGTCTTCTTAATGAGCCTACTGCACTGCCCTGAAAACAGCCCTTTACAAATAAACATGTTGGAAGTGATTTAGCCACAATGTCCAGACTGTGTAAACATCTAATTATTACAATAAAATTGTCAATAAATATACATTACTGCTCCCTTCTCAAACGTTAACCAACTTTCTCTTTGCTTTTGATAAAAAGGTATAAATTGTATTTTTATGTCTCGGCAGGTTTTGTTTTCATTACCCTGCTTGCTGCTCTCCAGACAAAAGAACGCAGACTAATGTCTGAGTTATTCGTGGATGGTGAAAACTCCTACAGTTGTTTATTAACATAAAGTGCAATGTTTCCTTTCACAGCAAAATGAACTCCAAGCTTTCACAATCTGATGTTTAGTCACAGCATCTTCCCCCCCACCAAAAAACGAAGCTATAAAATCTCTTATTGCAGTGGCTGTAACTGTGGGATAAGCACACCATTGAAACACACTTATTAGAGGGAGGAGAGGACGTAATGCTGCTTTAGGACTGAGAAAGAAGATAGGAAACCACAGTAATTTCCTCAAAAACATGAAGCTGTGCTTTTCAAATTATAGCATTGTGTTGACCAAAAATGTGGCATCAGGTCCCCCCCACATCCCCCATACATAGCCCCTTTTCACATTTCTTATATAACTGGAACATTAACATTAGAAAAGCAGAGCGATATTGAATCCTAATGAGGTCTGGCCTATATGCTCCGGCAGGAGAAGAATGAGGATAATTCATTTGTATGCCGCGAAGCATTCACAACTCCGTGAGCATCCCCGTGGCTTCGGCTTGTGGTGCTGATCATCTGTTCCTACTTTAGGGGGTTTCATCGCTCTGAGCAGCATCTGAGCTGGGGAAAAAATAGTTAACCGCTTTACTGCTAGCTTTTGTTATATAATGACAATTTAATACGGTGGCTATTTTTTTGTTAACCTGCTTTAAAAAGGTCTTTCAAATGGTTAAATTAATCTTCTGATTAGCTGTGCCTGCCAGGTAAAATATAAGGAGGAAAATGATGTGGAACACAGCAGTGTAAAATGCGTTAGCCAGTCTTGGTAAACATGTCTATTTTAAATAATCAATGTAATGACAGGCAGCCATTTGCTCAGAAAATTTTTTTTTAAAAATACTTTTTATTCTATTTTACTGCCTGTGATCACACTGCTTTTTTTATCCTTTTCTTTTAAAAACACTGAAGATACTCAGCTGAGCGACATGTTATTTAAAAAAAGAAAACAGAAATGTTTACCAAAATCAAGGTATAAAAGATCCGTGCAAATTGCCATGTAAAATGATCTGCACAAAAAGGCATCGGGGAAGAGAGGGAAGGCTGTGCCAAACAGATGGCACACCCTGCTGTGTTTTTGATTGAAAAAGAAAGGTAACATTTGCAGCCACGTCAAAGAGACAGTGATCAGCTAAACAAATTGGTCTCCGAAGTGCACCATTGCTGGAGCAAACCCTGCTGCAGGGTACGAGCGAGGTTGTATTTCACAATAATGCCGTGTGCGCGTCGCAGCTCTCCGAAGTGAAGGGAGATGTCCCCCTTTCATCTCTCCAAGGCGAGCAAAAGCCTTTGTTGAGATACACTGCAATGTACTCTGCAAAAGCGGCAGAGAAACCCAGACAATGGACATGGGGAATTTTTTCTTCCTCTTTTTTTTTTTTCCCCTCTTGGTCATCTCCAAATCATATTCAGGGACAGCCCAGCAGGTTTTCCATTTGGTGTATCAGGTGTCCAGGTCTCACAGTGAATAAAATTGCGGCGTGGTTTAAAAGAAATGGGAAGGCAATGCCAAATAATCTGCACAAGGTGCCACTGGAGGAGGAGGAGGAGGCTGTAGCCAGAGAGGTTTGCGCCTGCATACTGCCCGCAGTACAAACATCAAATGTGGCAGAGGAAGGGTGTGTGGGGGACTTCCCGCCCCTCTTTTTTTTTTGGGCTCATCTCAGCTGGCAGCCTTATTCCGCCTCAGTAAAGACAAGGTACAGAAATGT
>VWPU01005608.1:7500-100000 GCA_013398955.1 Callaeas wilsoni | reverse complement strand
ATTTCCCATATGGAAAAAGAGTTAAAGCTGGTTTAAGAGCAATAAAGAGAAAGTAACTTATTTTGTTGACCTGCACTCTTTATGAGTGTTAAGTGATCCAATGGTATTCCTGCCTCACTAGAAAGGCACACAGGTCTTGGGTGTACCTCTGTACTTAGGTTCCCTAAATCCTGCACTGCTCCCTCCAGTAGCACCAAGCAGCAGCTCAGTACTTGCTTAGAGGTTTTACTGTGGACTGACTCTCAAACCCAGGGTGGCGTTAGAAGTATTTGTGCTTCTGCTTACTGGGATCAATTCTTGACCCATGGGAGAGGCAGCTTGGGATTGGCATGGTGGCTGCTGAAGGTGCTGTCACTAAACTGAGGACACCTGAGTGACTCACTCACTGGTGGCACAGGCAATCCAGTGCTTTGATGAGCCAGACTGGCTGGCACTTCAGAAAGCAAGCCTGAATTTTTGATTTGCCCCTTGCAGGTGAAGTTTCAAAGGCAAATAGGCATTTCTGGAAAAATCAGTCACTGACTCAGAACAAGCCTTTTCCTTTTTTTTTTTTTCCTTACTTCAGGTGGAGAGATTAATTTTACAAAAAATTCACTCTGGCTTCTGCTGAACATTCCAAAATTCTCTCAATGGCTCCAGAAGTGGCACAGATGCAAATACGTGTTGTAGTAGGAGGTTTGTGTGGCACTCCCCACCTCAATTTGTGACCTTTGAGGCTGAACTGTAAGGACTAGTGCTTTGGGAGAGGAGGAGGAAGAAATATCAAAATTCTTACACTGTCCTTGGGCTTAAGCAATGTTGCTGATAAGCCAAGTGTTATTTTTTAATACTGGATGGCTGGAGACCAAGGAATTGTGATGACCTCTGTGGTCTGGTGTGGGTTGTGGCTGCAAGGTCTGCGGGATGGTGGCAGCCTGCCAGCCCCCTGTACACCATTTGCAGGTTGCTGTTTCTGACCAGTGTTTGATATTGTAAAAGAGTGACACTGCCTATAACTCATCTCTAAGTCTCACCTCGTGGGTGTTGGAAGAGCAGTGGGTACGTGCTCGTGCACACAAAGGCGTCCCCACAGGCACGTGCCCACCTGCGCTACCTGCAAAGGGCTTGTCACTGCCTTGGTGTACCTCGGCGTGATTGACGATAATGAGGTTTCAGCTGCCTTCTGATGCAGAAATACACGCCACCACAGCGTGGCCAGCTCTGCCTCCACAGTGGTGCCTCTGAAAGGCTATCGATTCTACACTTCTACATTTTCAAAAGGTCATGGCAATAATTCCGCCTGAATTGTGCTAAGAGAAAATGGTTTGCAGAGGTAATATGGTTCCTGGTCACTTCCAGAGTAAACAAAACCCAGTGTTTTTTATTATTGGTTTTAGTATATTTTAATTACATCTATTTGCTCTCACATGGTATCAATGAACTCTTGGTAAAGTTGTAGGGCAGGCAACCTTCAACATTATATGACTCTTGGTTCAGTGCAGAGATATTTTATTTTTCTATTATGTAAGATGTGCTGGAAGCGCTTATCATAATATGGTACTCACATTAAAAATTAAAAGCCTAAGATTAAAAATTACCTTTTTTCCCCTAGTCATGTCATATATCTGTCTATTTTAATAAGACAAACATATCTAGAGCTCTATGACTATGGTATTAAATGTGCTTACTTTTTGTAAAATATCATTATAGTTGCACAAACAGCCTTCCCCGGCTTGACTGGGAACAGATTGTACCCAACAATTCGTTTGACTAACAGGCTATATAATGCAATGAGTTAACTTATTAGAATACATAGCTACTGCAGGCCAAGTGCCCTAGAAAGATGACAGAAAGCTATGGATGCTATGGCATAAATTATTTCAATAGCTGTGCTCCAATTAGTGGCTTTGTATTCTGTCTGGTTTATGGGACTTAAAACCAGGGCTAAACTCAAGAAGGAGAAAGAGAAGGTAAGATTTTATGCACAGGGCCTTCCATCTTCTTACTGTGTTTTTTATTCCTATACTTCCTTTGTTTTAAATTATTTCACTCTGTTAATCATATGTACATCAACAGAGATCTTAGATTTTCTGCCAGCACAGCTTTATGCCTCCACATGGATCCACTGAAGAACAGAGCTGAATGTTCCCACCCTACAGCATGAGTTTCTCCAGGGTGATGTCCTGTGTATGAGAGTACATGGCAAAAGATTTTCCCTCAAATCATCATTAGCATGAATGGTAAGTGACATATGCAGAGATGGAAGCTTAAATGTACTATGTTCCCATGTGCGTCTACTCAGTCCCACTACAGTTGCCATAATTCACTCCACAATTGATTGTTGATTTACTTTAATACACAAGTCTGGACCTGATAAATAGTGAGAAAGTATGTGATAGGCTATCTAACCTTCTTCATATAGATGAAGAAATACTACAGAGCTGAAATCCTCTCGTGCTCCCTGAACACAATGGTGTATTCTGTTTTTCTATTCATAGTGTTGTAAATTTGTCACCCTAATGGGACACTTGGTGTGATGTTTTCCTTTTAAAGTGCTTAATGGAAGTAGGTATTACATTGATCCAAAATCTAGTCTAACATTTCATACTGTGGGATCTGGAATTGTGTAGTTAGCTGCATAGAAGAGAAGTGGTCTTTTGTTTTTCCCTTTATTTTAGACTGAATTTTGCCAGCCTGATACTCAGCCTACTGTTTATATATGGAATAAAATCAGTATGCATTTTGGCCGCCAAATTCCAAGGTTATATTATATTTTCATACAGTGTAAACACAAATGGATATGGTAAGTAGGCAGAGCACACAGCCAAACTTTTATCTTCTTTCTCTCTTTCCCTGAAGTGGAAGGGCTGTGGCAGTGGGGATGAAATAGCTGCACTAGGATAGACCAAATGGCTTTCAGGCCAGTAGCATGTTTTTTGACAAGTGCGACACTGACAGAATGAGATCCATGCAGATATCCGGTGATTCTACCCTAAAATGTTCCCTGGCAGCCACTAATTTTCAGGTCAAGTGCTTCTTAAGCAGAAGCGATGACTCTATATTTAGTACCACTGATGGATTTTTCTTCCCTGGAAGGATAAAGTGAACTCAGTTATCAGTATGATGGGTGGGAAACTTTGGAAACAGTTCACAGTGTGAACATTCATGATCAATCTTACGAGCTCTTGAATGTTGGAGGTTTGTGTAAAACAAGGTGGATACTAGGTTTGGTTTGGCCACAGCCAGACACCAGTCAGAAAAATTTGTGTTTAAAAGCCAAGAACGAGATGGGTATCAAAATACCCAGTCAATAAAAACCCTTCTCTGAGAGAAATGTGGACATGGTGAGGTGCATTTTTCAGACTTTGAAATACGCCTTTTCTGAACTGAATTGTGATGTGACGAACATCTGCCTTGAACATAAACCTGGTTATGACACCAGGCGGGCATTTTTGCTACTGCTCAAATAAGGGTTAGCCCTGATTTCTCCAGCCTCGCAGTACTGTTTAGGAAGAGTACCATTTTTCCTAGAACTGTTTAAAGCAGTAAAACTGAAATACTCTGGGAAATGCTGAGTTACAGGACAATGGCACAAGATGAAGACTTGCAAAATCAGTAAACTTGAGGACCTTGCAAGGCACCCATAAAACACCATCCACAGAACAAACTCATTGAGAGTGCAGAGAGTCACAGGAACCCCCCTGAATCATGAAATGCTTTTGAAATGCTTCTTGTTACGCCATGTGATCATGTCCCACCTACAAGCCCAGGATGGACAGTGTAGAGCTCAGAGAATGCACCCACAGCCCTGAACACCTTTGTGTTACACGCAGGTACTAGGTTTCCTCTGAGACAAACTGCATTTATTCCAACAAAAGCTATCAATCTGTGACATTGTTTATAATGGGGAGAAAAAGTCAACATCAGAAATCTTTCCTGTACCATATATTACCTTTGAGATTTATCACAGCTTGGATTTCTCTGAGGGTTGACAGTAAAATGACAGTATAAGCTATCTTTTTTTGTTTGTTTGTTTGTTTATTTGCTTATTGGTTCCCTGTGTATGAAAAGGCTCTATAAATAATAATCACCAATGCAGGCCAGTACAATAATTAAAGACACTTAACCTGCTTGCTATAACTATCTTTTGAAGTGGTGTTTTCCTCCCTGGTTAACAGAAGGGCACTGGTGCTGCTGGAATAAAGAAGTCAGAAGTTTAGAGCATGTTGGTTGTGTACTTAGTGAACTTCTGCTGCAGGGAAATGTCAAGGTCAGAACATGATTGAAGAACCTTCTTCCTCTCTTGAAGTCGCTGTTTCTGTATGATATTGTTTTCCACTGTAGAAGGTTCTCTTAAAAATGAGGTTGAGATCCCTAAAGAAATTGCTTCAATCAGCAACAGTGCTTAATGACTGTTAATGGGAAGTGAAGATAGGATAGTAAGTGTTACTTTGATTAATAAGAGAACTGCAGAGAATTTAAATTGTGCCACTGATGGATTATTTTCTTCAAGCTTGATAAGCGCTTCTCATTTGTTCTTAAATTTGGTCAATACTGTTAAAGACAGCAAAATGAAGTATAATTAATTCTATTACTGCTACTCAGGCCCAGAGTTACTGGGAAACAGATTGCGATGCAGACAACAGTGTTAGGTAACACTTTTGACAGGTTTATCATATGAGGACCTGTCAGCCTTCAAAAGTAAAGAGTGTTTTCTCCTCCATGGTTAGAAACTGCCCAGCACCAGCTGCATTTTTTAGCATGTGTCAGTCTATTTGACTTGGCCACAGAAATACTAGCAGGAAAGAAAGCAGATTATTCTGAAGCATGCAGATAAAGCAAACAGCTCCAGTTACTCCCTCAGCTGATATATGGGGATATTATTACTGGATTTTGGGTGTATCACTACAGGTACTGAGTTTGCACTTACAAGAGTAGCTGGGATTTTTTTTAGAGTTCAGTATTGCAGTATTAGGCCCTGTGAAAATTTAAAATACTAGAAGACTTTGGAGGGAAGGGTGAGATGAGTTTTTTCCACTCCAAGATAATATAACATTTTATTTGCAGACCCTGTGTCTTGTGAAATTGACCCCTCTATACACTATTAGGATCCTGTGACTGAGACATTATCCCAATACTATTTTCCAAAAGATAATTTTTGTTCTATAATTGTGTATGTTTCTTACCAGTCTTGAAGTCCAGCACGTGTATACACTATGGATTCATATGACTTGTTTAATAAATAACGACATTATAGCAGCAGCTAAACACTACAGCTAGGCCCTAGTTATGTTAGAGACTGGTGGACATTATAGTCTTCCTTCAGAAAAGCTCTCACACATGTCCTGAAGGGAAGCTTTCCTTCCCTGGAGCAGCGAGTCACTGAGATCTGCAGAGGTCTCTCTCTAGTCACGTGCATTTGAGCATCTCTTAGCACAGTGGGATGTGATCCTACTGAGGTTGGAAAATGTTGATCCCACATAGCTCTTTAACGAGCAGGTGGCATGGAATTTGTGCTGGTGTTCATTTAAGTTATCATTATGCAGGATACCTATTTGCATGATACAAAAAGCAGGGAAAATATACTGAGAAAGGCAGTTTATTCAGAGACCTCTGTGTCACTTCTTAAATCAGATTTTACCAAAAGGTGATCAGCAGCTCATCCATTCTGCCGTCGCAGAAGAAATCCGGGCTATGTGCAAAGGAATAGGGAAAATGTTCTGTGCTTTCATTAGCAGTAGCTGCAATTACCGCTTAATTTAACAGACTCTGCCTACTTCAAAGTCCATGCTTCTCCAATCCTGACTGCAGAAAGTCATTGTGTGAGTTATTTCAAATTAATTTGAAACCAGAGTGTGTTGGCTAATAGTATAGTTATAAAATCAGTGAAGGTCTAATTCTGTTATTAAAAATGTAAAGCTTATGTATTATGAATAAAGAGTTCATTCTCTTCCAAGGATATTCCATAAACATAATTTCTAAAAGTATTGCAAACACAGAAAATGTATTTCAGGCATGAATTTAGGGGCAATGGTCTGTACTCTGGAGTGAAAAAATACATTAAAAGCCTAGGGTGGAAGGTCATGTTTAAAACTTAGAAGCAGAGAACAAAAACCAGTGACAATTCCTTTGCCTCTGAAAGCCCCTGTTTATAGCTCTGCTGACATTTCGTGCAGCAAAGGGAGCAACTGGAACATCTTTCATTCACTTGACTTGTTTGCAAATGCTTGAGGGTGGCTCATAGGGAATGTGGTGGCCTGACTGAATTGTTCCTTCATTGATACTTTTTTTGCAGATAACCAGGCTAAACCTTGACCCTAATTACCAGGCAGCCTTTATTTCTACAGGGAAGAATGTCAAGGGTGTCATAATCCTGGCGAGTAAAGTGATGGCACCCAGCATATAAAAAATAGCTGTGTCAGAGTACTGATGGTCTTTGTTCTTAAGGCAGCTGCAGAGTGGTGTGTGCGTATCCAGTACACACAATGCATTACACAGGTTTTAAGGAGAACACAATTAGTTCCAACCAGAAGCCTTGTGCATCATTGCTCTTTTTACAGAGGACCATTTGTCTAGATGGGCCAGCAAGTTTTTGAAAGATAACAGCTGGCATCGTATATTGCCTCTAATGCACCACCAAAGACAAAGAAACTTCAAATTTTGTGTATGATCTGTTGAACTAACCAGTGATTTGAGGCCAAATAAACCTTTCTCTTTTCCAAATTTTTCTGTTATTTTGTTTTAATATCTGTCATCTCGATACGAACCCCCACACGTCTCTAAGTGTGTGTATTTGTTTGTTGCCACTATTTTGTTATGCAGCACAATGGAAATTATGCTGGATAACTTGTTTGCAAAGTTGATTCATGGTGGAAGAAAGGTAGGTCTTATATTCCCCTTTACAACAACTGTCCTCCAGAATTAAGGGAGGATATTTGAAGGATTGTGGTGCTGTAAATGTACTTTTCTGAAGGTACTTTAATAGTGTCTGATTTGTCATGAGCTAAGCTAAGGCTTTGATAATGAAAGAGAGCCTCACATGTAGAGACAGCCCTTATTAAGAGAGGAGCACTGTTTGTTATTTATGTGGGTACTTGACTATCATATAAGTTTATTAAATCACATAAAATTTCAATTTACACCATAGTATTCTGTAAAATATGGAGCACACAAAGCTAATAAGTATGCCATTTTCTTTTGTATATGAATTGTATTGTTGGTTGTGTTAAAGCTGCCATTTTCAGAAGCAAGATTATTTATGCTAGAATAGTAATTTCCTGTCTCATAGTTAAATTTTGTGGAAGTTAATTAAAGATGGAAATAAAATGAATGTGGTATAAAAGCTAGTAAAGTGCCAATACAGTGTTATGTATTGTTGGGATGGAGAGGATATATGCCTGTCTTTATATTGCACAGATATGTACTCATATTTGAGTCTCTGTTGATTGTGAACATAATTTTTTGGAAACAGAGTGACATTGTCCTGATCCAATGTGTCTGGGCTTTGTTCTGTTGCAGGGAGGTGAAGTTACTTTTTTTTAGGCCTTGTTTTCCATCATCCTTCTAATTTACATAATGAATTATAATGGATTCCATAATGTTTGCAAAGTCAAGATGCAAAGTCAGTCAAAGTTCATTTTTAACACTGATATCAAATCTTAGTATTTGCACTTTTCTAAATGTTCTCAGTTAAATGAGGTTGATGGTATCCTAGTTTATATTCTGTTGCTTCACTCCACCTATTCTTTAGGAGATCATAACTTATTTCTTCTTAGCATATGAGAAAACACTCAGGACATGCCTGAAGCTTGTGCTACTGTAACTGTACTACAAGCTGCTCAGTGGGCTTATATTTTTTGGTGAAGTTGTACTTCTAGACTTTGCATCTTGAGGAAGAAAATACCTTTATTTCTTCTTTGCCAGGTGAGCAATCTGAGTTTCAGCTTTTCCTGTCTGCTCCTTCCTGGCTTCTATTGTCATTGTATTTTACCATTATATACAAGACTTGGCAGGAATATCCCATTAGTACAGTGAGCCAGGTGAGTGGTACTGTCCTGCAAACGCATAGTCAAGAGCTAGGAAAGGAGTAAAGCGTCCTCTTTTGAGTGAAAATGAGTTTAAATAAACAGAGATGGTGATGGTTCATGAAAGGCTTTTTTGGAAATGCTGTTTTGAGGTTGGGGAAAGCTGGACTGGACTTGACTGTAGGAAGAGATTGTCAGCAGTCTTGGAGATAATTTTCTTTACTTCAGTTGCTTTCAGTGGAGTTCTAGCATCTGTTGTGTTGAAGTTCTGGCCCCACATGGGATGACAGAGAAGAAAAAGCCGTGAAGAAAATATGGTCAAAATTTCAAGAGCAATTGGGTGGTTTTGCAGTCACAGTGTATGAATTGAGCAGGTGGAAGAAACTACAGAGCAGCAGAAGTTTCTCTTCCCCTCCTGTTGTCCCATGTGTGCAGCCTTTTCCTGCTGGGCCTTTCTTTTGCCGTGTTCTGGTAGTGCCATCAGTTATTTGTAGGGAAACTGGGACTTTGTTTCAGTGCTCTTCAAGATTTTACAGCCCCCTAAGCCCAGCAGACATCCAGCGTACAAATTAGCATCATGAGCAGCAGGAAGCAAACTGAAGAGGGAACAGAAATCCCTGTCGTTTGGATGTTGCATAGTCTCTCTTGGCTGGAGAGATCATTTTCTTGCTGCTTTATTGCCAGCCCTGCCCTTAGCTGTGTGTCATCTTCACAGGCACACTGTAAGACGCTCAAACCTTGTAACACTTTTAAACTAACGAGGGTGCAGTGGTATAGCTCGGGATACACCCCACAGTTTCTGAAGGGCTTCAGCCTGTCGTTTATGGCTTGTGCTTCGTAAAGAGTATCTGGTTTTGTGTACCCTGACCACCATTTTGGAGCAGGCTTGAGAATGTTATCACAATTGGCTTGCTAGGTGAAAGGCTTTTCTATTTAGCTTTTAATAGAGCAAAAGTGACTCTAAATTTGTTAATATTCTTTAGGTTATATAGGACAAATTACAGATAAGTGAATAAGTAATGAAATTTGTAATGAGAATTTCTCAAGTATGAAATGTTGGCGCAAATTAATTGCGGGATTTTACAGCTATTATAGTTTATATCATAAATGCAAAAATGACTAGGGCTTTCTAATTACAGCAGGAACACACTAAATTTTTATGGAGTGCCATTTTGTTAAAGAGGTACTTTAGGCATTAAGAGCAAAATGCCATCCGTAACAGTGAGCCCAGATATCTGTGCCACATCAAATAAATATGTTATTGCTCTGAAATTGTTCCTCAGATACTGTAACTGACACACAGACTAATGAGAAATCTCTTTGCACACTTTCAGTTGACCATGCCTTTTTCTGCTGGTCATTCTTTTTCTTAATTACTGTGTGTTTGCAAAGGGTCAGAGCAAATCCCTTGGAAAAATACACAGGGCTTTTTAAGTTGCCCTTCAAAGCAGCACTGTGAATAGCAAAATGTTGGTGTCTCAGTAGAAGTTAATATTATTGTGGAGGGGAGGAGGGAGGATGGCTGGATGCTAATTCTTATTAAATATTTGATGTGCAGAGGAATCTAATACAGTGGAAACTCAAAGAAATCTCATTACTTGGTGGAATACATTGCATACTAAGATAGAGATGACTCAGACTCAAAAACTAGCAGGCAGATTTAGTAAGGAAACACATCTGAAGCAATGTCCTGCTGTTCTTTTCCATTTAAATAAGAAATCTACATATCGTCTGCTACCTTGCTTATCTAGACCATTCTCAGAGCCAAGAATATGTTTTTAAAATGTCATTGCGTGCTATATTCTTCCCTGGTGATGTTTTAAGCTTTCCCCCTCCTCTTCTCGCACTGCTGCTCTCACAGCTGGCTGGCTGGACAGCAGTAGGTGCCACAGATACTCCTCCGCTTGCATGCCGCTCTGAGGGTCCCTCTGCGCCTCTCCTTCCCCAGCCAATAAATACGTTCCACTCTGAGGCTGATGGCTTTGCTTAAGCACGTGAGACTGCAAACTCACATCCTTTTTCAGTGCCTCTTCAAACACACACCGTGTCACAGACTGCTTCCCCAGTTAAGGTCTCTAATCCATCACTCACAATTCCTTAAGGGGATTAATTAATTTTAAAAATGGTTGTGTTTCTAGGTATGCTAAACGTCCTCCCTCAAGGACAAATGCTCATCTCTTCATTTGCACATCTCTCTTGACTTGTCTCATTGGAATGGCTGGTATTATGCCTTGTATTATGCCTTGTATTATACGATCCCAAACCCGTGCTTGGGAGGAATTGTAAATGAACTGATCATCAGAGAGCTCGCTCATAATTAGCTGGTATCCTTTTCCTGAAGGTGAGGCTCACTGGAGTGGACGTGGCACGCAAATATGCTGCTGTCGCATTCAGGGCTGGGTAGGAAAGTTTGAGAAAATGTGCTCTGACAGGGTACTGAGCTGGCACTTAAGAGGGCTGGATTTCACCTTAAACTGTGGCACTGGTTGGACCTTTTGACCTTTTTGACTTCACAAGTCATTTCATTATCTGCAGGTTTTATATGTTACTTGCTTTGTCAACCACATGCCAAAACTGTGATAGAAACACTGACATAATGACGGGCTGACAGAGGGCTTCTGTCCCTGAGACACGCTCAGAAGGAAGCTCCCTCCCATGTCTGAATGACCACACTGCTCCCTCAGTGCTTGGTGGTTGCAGGCTGGCAGCTCCTAGCTGCAGCTGGAAAACATTTCCTTTGCCAGATCAAGGCTTTGACCTGAGTTTGGACTCACCCTTCTGTCTTCTAGACTGAGAAATCTATCACCAAGAAAGTACAAACATGTCTCACTTTTGCATTTGAATGCTTCAGCACTCCCAGTGGGATGGGAAGCTGAGGTAAATTTATGCAAGTTTAACTTGGTGAAAATAGGGCAAGAAAATCTACCCTGGGAAAAAGAGGTGAACATCCATGTCCTAATCCTCACAGAGTTACAGGGATCTGTGTATGGTTACTTTTGACAGGAGTATTCCTATGCCTCTAGGACTGCTAGCATATCCAATCACCCAGATGTTCATCAGCCTACTGGTGCTCTGGCCTGACCAGTTGCACTGGGGTTGCACAGCCAGTATTTGTTCCAGCTGATCCTTGTCCTACCCCCCATTTCTGTGAATTGTGCAGGAGCTACATTCTCTGTTAACTCCCCCATCCTATTTCCGCAATGTGGATTGGATAAATGCTGCCCATTCAATTTCTCCTAACTTATCAATCTCATTCCTGCATTCTTCTTTCAAGGCCAAACTTCCAAACTTGCTTGTTTTGTGCTTGTGAAAACAACTCAAGGTTAAAAACCTAAAATACTCAAAAATTAAATAACTCAAGGTTATTCAATTCTCTCCCCTAAAGTTATTTGCCTGGAAGGTTTTTTCAACAAATATGTCATTGTTTCCCTAACTAAATTAACAGAATTTCCTGCATTCCTCACCTTCTCTCTTTGTTCCTGGTTCCTTAATTGCAAAAAACCCCAACCAACCAACCAAAAAAACCAACCAAAAAACCCACAAACCAACCAACCAACCAACCAACCAACCAACCAACCAACCAACCAAAACCAACCAACCAACACCAACCCAAAAATGAAAACTAAGACAAACAAAACCAAGAAAACAAAGAAAAAGAAAACAAAATCACAGGAAGTATTCATTATCTCCCAATAGGATGTAAAGAAAGGCTGGGGTGTAAAGAACAGCTGAAGTTGCTGCAGGGATGACCAGTGTCTCTGACTGAACGTAGTCTGGGCTGGCTGTACTGGGCAGCCAGGCAGGTTGTACCTGCTTCAAAGAAGTCCTGTGAAACATCTCTCCTCTGCTCTTTTCTGCAGTGCGAGACACGCAATACGACAATACAATCAGATCCTGCAACAACAGGGCTAGGATTAATCTGGCTGAGTAAGATAAAAAAGCTAAGCAATAGGAGAACAACTGAACAAAAGCCACACCAAGATTACATTTGTGTATGCACTTACCATTGCTGGAAAAATGTACCTCATCAGACAACTCCTGAAGGATCTTGCTTCTCTCCATATGAGTACAAGAAAAAAATACATGTTCTTGCAAATTACATTAAAATAGGAAGAAGAGATGTTTGCAGAAATGCTCTCATTGTAAATGAAGGGCTTTATGTTTACACAAAAACCACTCTTGGAAAAAAGTAATTTTGCTAATGAGATATTCCCATATCTCATGGGGAGCTTTTCATTGCTAAGGCACTGTTTCACATTCAGCACAGAGCTACAATAAAACGCAATAGCAACTATCTCAAAGCAGTTAATGGCTGAGCTAGCTCTCCAGTAGCAGAGTCTGTGCAGCACACCCACCACAGGAGGTGACAGGGATGCACAGTGTCGAAATGACCAGTGGTGCTGCATGAGCATCTCAAGTCACGTGAAGTGAGACCTCAGTGCTCACCCACAGAAATTAGGTGCTATTACTGAAAGCGCAGGGTGTTGTGCACATATCTCTGCTTTTGTATCTGAAGTAGCTACCAGACTTGCTGCTAATGAGGGAGCTGATATATCCCAGAGGCCTTTAATTGCCAATAGATTTTCCTCAGGAGTTGTGGGATCACCCAGCTAGTTATAAGAGACTAGATGGCCTACTATGTACCACAACCATCGGAGCTACAGTGGATGGCTCTGCTGACTTGCAGATGTGTTGTGATGAATGTGAGAGGTTTTAAGTACAGCAATCCTAATCTCAGACTGACTGGGTTTCCTTGCTTTGGCTACCTTTGCTAACACAAAGCCTTGCAACTTTAACCAGAGGTATTTGATCAGACTGATCCCTTTCCCTGGCCAACCTTGGCTGGCCACATCAGAGAAGTTAAGGGCTAAGTAGGTTTGGCCATTCAGCAGTTGAGCTCCAGGACAGGCTTCCAATACATTGAGAAGAGAAACATTTGTTCTACTGCTGCCTTGCTGAGCTGTTCTGTGGAGAACCCTCTCAACACAGCTGCTGGTGTCTTTCATAGGTACCAATTAAATTTTTATACGATATTTTATAACCATAAATATACTCTACAGACTTGCACATAATTCCTCTGCTACTTTAACTGCTTTTCAAAGCCCTTTTCAGCAGGCTTATCTTTGTTTTGCTTGTGCTGATTAAAAGGCAAGATATATTTTTAATAGGGTAAGTAGTACCAGAGAGCACACTTCACATAAAAGAAAGAGAAATGCAGTCAAACCTTTGTTATCCAGGTTGAGTCAAAGACATTGAATTAATTCAGCTAGCTGAGGTTTCAAATAATTAATGGGATTTTCAGGCTACTGAATACATCAGGGACACTGAGTTTGTTTTGGGCAAACAGGATTTTTTAATGATCAGACCTCTGATTGCAGGTAAGAAAACAGCATGTGATAAAAACATTAGAAGGTTAAAAATCAGAATTTGAAATTAAAGACTTTTCTAGAAGTGCTTCTGAGACTCAACAGGCCGAAAATAGCCTGGAAGCAGTCAAAACAGAGCAGTGCCATGCATCTGGGCAGACCTCATCCTGAATCTACCAGCACAACTGAGTAGTTCCACAGAGATGCTGGTTTCTAAGAAAGACGGTTCCACTTTTTTCTCTCTCTTTTTTTTTTTTTTCATGTGCAGCTTATTCCTCTCCCCGGACTGTTTTTTCCCCACAAATAACCCTTAATTGTTTGTTTTCCCTGCAAACAGTGAAGAGAGCCATATTGCACCATAAAAGTAATGTCATGTGGATTCCCATCTCATCAACTCTCCATGACTTCTGAGTCATGCCTGGGTAGTTTTCAAGTGCAACTACAGAATTAGAAGACATTTCACAGAAGTCCTGATGATTTATTGGAAAGAGGGTGCATTTTCCCTTATAATATAGGCACTCTATTATTAAGGGTTTTGAAGTGATCTCCATTCATTGCTAGAGACTGGAGGAGATCTGCAGCTGATCATGACTGCCAAGGAGGACAAAGACCCGATGCATTGTTTTAGGAAGGGTATAGGAGCACCTTTTGCCAGTCCATCAGTGGAGGGTGGTCACAACAACTTACCAAGAGACCGCAGTGGCCTGAAAAAGGAAAGATGGTTGTGACAGTACGAGCAGCTGATGCGTAGAGATGAACTGTATCAGGGTAAGGAAATCATTGGTTCCAAAATGATAAAGTGGTCTTTAATTGTCCACATCCCAGTGCCTAGGGGAGTACTGCCAGGGAAACTAGAACAGACGGAAATGCTGCTGACATTATAATAATGTGCTGCATGTGAAACCACTGCAGAAATAGTTAAGCGATGCCTTTGCCAAGGCCACAGAGTGAAATGTTACTACACCATGGGGTGGATTAAAATATGCATTTTCTCCTAATTGAGCACAGCGGACTCAGCTGGAGGTCCTGTCAGGAGAAGAGGAATAATTTGTCACAGCAAGAAATGTATAACTTGACAGAGCATCTATTAGACAGTACAGTAAAAAATAAAGTAGGAGTCGTGCAGCTTTTCTTTATGCTCCAAACTCTTTGGCATAGGCACCCACATGCTGTAAGTACATTTCAGATTCGTTGGCACTGGACCAACCTGGTTGTACCAGGCTCTCTACCCTCATGGCTATCACATCATGATGACAAGAAGGTTAAAATCTTTCTGGTTAGATCGAGTCATGCTCAGAAGCCCAAACTTTAGTTCTAGTCACTGTATTGCAGCGCTTCACAGAATCCCATGCCAAATCTAAGGGTCATCTCCCAGGACTGTACACCACAGAAGCAACCTGTCACATCCATCCATGAGGCTGTGTGGCGGCTAAAACCAAGTAACTTCTATTCAGACACATGCTCTTTATCTCCCTGAAAGGAAGAGCTCTGACTGACAGAGTAATTCATCATTTACCTGATGCACGAAGAAGTCGCCTGAAGGAGCAGAGCCACACACATTATTTTCACACTGGGGGAAGCGTATGTCCTGTGTGACATCCAATGTTTTTAAAAGTTTCTGTAACCCCCAAAAAAGAAATTCTGGATTCTCTAGGGAGATGTTATTAGGAATATTTGTCATATGCCATAGTGACACAATGGGCAGCCATTTCCAGCACACGTGTAGCAGTGGTAGGAGGAGCACATGGACTGGGAAAACCCCAGTGACACTGGGAGACAGCAGTGGAGAGATCAAAGGACCAGCAAAGGATTGCAAAGGATCGCCATGCCTTGCATGAATAGTGCAGGCCACTGCTGCCCACATCATTTGCTTTTCAGTGGGATTACAGGGCTACTCTCAGCTCTGAGATACTGCCTGAGTAATTCCTGCCCACCACATTAGATGGGCCTGGTGCTCTTTAATGCCTTCACCAACCCCAGCCCCTCAGAAAGTTTAGCATGGAAAATTGACTCTGGCTTTACTGGTCATCCCACATCCTTCCCAGACAGAGCAGGTATGCTGTGGTGACAGCAGCTGTTCTTAGAAGGCATTTGCCCTGGCTGCAGCCAGGCATATGATTTTGATTCTTGCACTTGGCCATGGATTCCATATTCCCAGGAGGAAGCTTGAATACACCCTGCCTTCCACAGTGACAGAGGTAGCTGCTGTTACACGTTGTGCTTCTTGTAAAAAATAGTTGAGGCCCAAAACTGTGCTTTAAAAAAATTTCTGTTCTTATTACAGTCGCATTAAGAAATCTGAGTGCCTCCTTGCTTTAATCACTGTACAAACACAGTATAAACACTGTCCCTGCCCCAAAACACTTCAGGGGCTAATGGTCACTCTCAGTGTGTGTGATTCCTCCTATCTGCACTCACAGCACAGTACTGGGATTGTGCTGTGGGAAATTTGTGCTGTCTCTTCCTGTTTGCATGATATTTGCTCTGCAAAGGCCAACTTCAAGTTCTTACTTTTCCTAAACATCACAGAATTGTTTGCATTGGAAAGGACATTAAAGATCATCTTGTTTCAGCCTCCCTGCTGTGGGAAGGGATACCTCCCTTTAAGACTGTGTTGCTTAAAGCCTCATCCAACCTGGCCTTGAACATTTCCAGGAATGAGACATCCATAGATTCTCTGGGCAACCTATTCCAGTGCCTTACCACCCTCACAGTAAAGAATTTCTTTCTAATATCTAATCTAAATCTACCCTCTTTCAGCTTAAAGCCATTACCCTTTGTCCTATCACTATATGCCTTTACTGGGATAATAAATATATACATTTCTTTACTTTTCTTTAGCTGTGTTTTGCTCCTCACCCATTTCTGCCGAGTCTACTCTCTCCAAGGCCATCTAAGAGGCACTATGGAATACATATAGAAGCTTATAGTTCCTTCCAGTTCCTGTAGCCAAAATTAGTTTGGTATGGTCAAATGGTTTATGGTGCTGTTGACACATCAGGATAAATAAATGCCCAGACTGGAGATGTGGAACTAAGCGCTTCCTCACATGCAATGCCATGCAAAGTAAAACAGATGTGATTAACTCATTTGCAGTGACATGGGACAGGGCAGGCTTATAGACTGCACAGACCTTTCCAGCATAAGCAAGCTCCAGTCTGTCTTGGAAGTGGATATGCTGCTTTTTGGTGAGCAGATCTTGGTAAAAATTGAGATGGCTGGGATAGAGGGCCAGTGAAAAACACCCCAACAGCAACATCTGTATTTGTTTGTTCATGCATTCATTTATTTTGATGCATACTTACTGTGTGTTTCTTTGGCAGGATATCTCACAGAGTCCTACCCATCTGTATTTCTGTCTTGCACTTTTTAATGTTAAATAAGTTTTTGTTTGCTGATCAGCTCTTTCTTTTGGTATCTTTTCTTGTCCCTTTTTGTGAGTGAGTATTTGTCTTACTCCACAATGATTTTTCCCCTTTGCTGTATGTAGTGAGGGTAGGATGGGAGTGCAGACTCATTGGAAGTTTTTGTACCTTTGAGGTCAAATCCTCACTACATTCAGATTTTAGAGGTCTTAAGATTTTACTTTCTGTCTTGACAGATATTTTATGTTCAAAATCATAGATCATCAGTCTAGGCCTGTTTTTGAGATTTATTTAAGATTAAATCAACTCCTTGTCATTTAGATCAAACTTCCATGCTACAGGTAGCTAGCTTGAAGTGTTTTGGTACTTATCAGAACTGTATCTAATGTGATGTTGCTCTGGAGCCTGGGACTACTTGCTGTAGGAATGTGTCCCTTTCATGAAAGCATAGTTCGTCCGTCTATATTTGGAAGCATTGCTTACTGCATGGTGAATTTGAAATTCTTCTAATGTGTTTCCTTAGTTTCTGGGAGTAAGATGCTGATCTCCAGCAGTAACAAAATCCAGCCATCAAAGTGAGTGGCAGACGTTATTTTAATTCCCATAGATTGTCTTTTTCAGGCTTTCCAAAAGTGATTTTTGACTTACCCTGTTTCTGGGTTTTACTGAAGCAATCAATTCTTATCTCTTTTCAGTCTACTTCATTGGTTAATGAGCATTGCTACCTCAGTGCTTTTTACCTTTTCTTCTTTTTTAAATAATGCATATCTTTCAATGCCTGTGTTTGAGGCAAGACTACTATTCTAATGTGTTTCTATTGTTCTTGTAATATCCTTTTCTTTTGTTCTGCACCAGAGATTCTCATTCCTATATGTATCTGGTCTTAATGCACAGCATTTTTCTTGATTTTTTTCTGTTTTAATCCAGTTTTAAATAGCAAATTGCATTAAATGTATCACACAAGCATTTATTCCTCTCTTCAATATTATTCCCGTATTCTCCTGCTGCCTATTCCTCTCCCCTTCCGTGTCCTATTACCCATTGCAATAATCTCATTTATCTGGTTTTCCTTTTTTGCCTTGCATTAGAATCAGGCATGGAGACTGAATATCCCAACCCTCTCCCCTTTGTTGCATGTTTAAAGCTTTCGTTGGTCATGCGATTGCAGTCCTAAGAGTTATCCACGGGGAGTTCATTCCTGAGAGTAGTCCTCACCCCGTGAACCCCTTTTTGGGGGCTCACACATCGCAGAACCTTGTTCATAGCACTGGCCCATGAGCTTATCCTACCTCTTGAGTCCTGCCTTCGCTCTTTGCCTACTGAAGGACTCTTGTAACTTCATTCATTTCTGCATTTTCACCTGGAAGCCCTCCCTGACCACCTCTAATGTGACTATGGCAGTGCCATCTGGCCCACCATGAAGGACAGCCAGTCAATTGTCTTTCTTTCTAATCAGGATCTTGTCCTACTGCACACCCTCGTGCCTGCTGCCAGTAGCCATTCTCTTGTCTAAATCTGGTTTTGACCATGGTCTTCCTAATTGCTCTCAATACAAATCATGGGTTAGAAAGACCTTTCTCTTCTCAATGTGAGCAAAAATGTCTATGAAGTTCTCCTGCTTCTCTCTTTTTTCATACACTATCCTATGGATCACCTGTGTTCTTTATTTGACTGCTGCCTCTTTCTCCAGTCTGTTGGGGCTGCTCTCATAATTTTTCTATTCATACTCCTCCCTTTTTCCAGTGGAGCAAACCTCTCTCTCTTTGCTTCTCTATTAACTGATATTTTCCCCAGTTTTTTTTTCTTCCTTGATTGCACCTTCTACATGCACCATCATCTAATGATCTGCCTTTTTAGTATCTTGCTCAGAACTTGTGTGGTGTCTGGCCTCTCTTGTTTTCATCACTTGTTTAAACACCCACTTGAGATCCACCCACACCTCAATATCACAATACCTACCTGCCGGAGTTCTGGAAAATCGATTTGCAGTCTCTTTCTCCTAACACAGACCAAAACTGCATCCCCTCTCCAGCAAGTAGGAGACGATTACCCACAGAACTGCAGATATGAAGCCAAGGGCAAAACTGGGCAACTCAGGTGGGAGTGCACTTCAGAGATGTGTTGGTGGGTGGGCTGGGGGAAAGTTCTGTACACTTTCCCTTTGCTGCATTAATTGTTTCAGTGCTAGCAGGAATAAAAAGTAGCAAAAGTTTATTTTAGACACTAAATCAAACAAATGTGTTATATGCACAGTTCAGGAATTAAAAAATCTTGTAATACATCTTGAAAATGTTTTTTAAAATATTCCACTTAGTGCAATTCAGAGTATGAATTATTTTATGGATTTGAGTTCCCTTCTGTTATTAAGCACATTTGCTTGATTCTAAGAAGCCTGGTTTTGATTTCTCTGATCCTATTATCTGTTGCCAGCATCACTACAGTGCATAGTAGAAGAGTGAGGTCTCATGTCCAAAACTTGAGGTTATTACTTTGGGCCGGCATAGCAGCTAATCCTGCTCCCATTTGTGTATTTCTACAAAAGTGAAACTAAACATAGAAGAAATACTGTCAGAAGATATGCATGCAAGAGGACTGGTCGGAAAAAAAAACCCAAACAAACCTAAAATCAAACCAAAATTACCACTTTAAGTGACAGTGTCAAAATATTACTAATGTGGTAAATATTACATGCATCTTAAGAAGAATCAGCAAAATGTTGTGCAACTTTTCCCTTTTCCTTAATTTTTTCTTTCTATCACTTTTATTTTCCACCCTCTTCCTCTCTCCTGCCTCTCACTCCCCACTTGCAACAATAAGCAGTTTGGTTGTTTGAGACTTGTTTTCTCTTATCTTTCTAGTTGTGCATGTGTGTATTTTTAAATGGGTAGTTCTCACTTTATGGCATGCTTGAATTACATGAAGAAAAGAAATTGTCCTACTTAAAAGAGTACAAAAGGATTTTGCAAGGAAAGTATTCAAAGAGGGATATGTCAAATTAAATAAAGACCATTGTTAAACATTTTTTCCTCTGGTATAGTTTCAGTTCTGAGGAGAATCTAAATTTAGACTCTGAGCAGTAGGTATCGTTTCATATGGCATATTGTATCAAGTCCTAAATTTGAAAGAAATATTTGCATTGAGGAACTGGCCTACAGAGCTTTAAGAAAAATACTGAGTGCTTTGTTTCTATTGTCCAAGAATATGTTTTCCTTTGTGTTTTGTCATGGTGCTGACCTTTAATGGATGGGAAAGGATACATCAAATGACACCTCTAAGTCAAGCAGCTTTTCCTGATGCAGACTGGTAGTGATCACAAGCTAGCTAAAGTTCTTATGCAACGGAACACTTTTTTTACACAAGCGAGGACTAGGGTGGCCTGGTCTCGAGATACCTGCAATAATCACATGGAAAGTTCCCACCCTATGTCACTTGGTGCCTGTGTCCAGTGATGGTCCAAGACTGAGAACTCTGGAGGTTGCTGCCATTAAAGAGAGCAATTCATGGGATCTGTAATATTTTAGGCAAGCTGTCTACTTACACAGAAACCAGCATCTCTTGCTCAAAAGGCAAATCAAACAACAGGAGAGGGCATCTAAGTGCTGGGCCCTGCACCTGGGTGACAACTACCCAATGCAGTTACGGGCTGGGGCAGAGTGGCTGCAAAGGGGCCTGATGGAAAAGGACCTGGGGGTGCTGCTTGACAGCAGCTGCACACGTGCCCAGGTGCCAAGAAGGCCAGTGACATCCTGGCTTGTATCAGAAATAGTGTGGCCAGCAGGAGTGTGGAGTCAAGGGCAGAGACAAAGTGCCTTGAATCCTTGTCTCCAGGGCCACTGTGCTTCATTTTCGTGGGCTGCCTGGGCAGCGAGGGGGCTGCGTGGGCAGGAGGGACCCATGAAGCTGTGTAGGAGGATGGATTCTCTTTCTGAGCTGTTCTTAGGGACAATCTACATATCATTAAAACTCCTGTGCCATCTGAATGCATAGCGGTACTTTATCAACTAAAACTTCTTTATTTAATCAGTTGATTTAATTATGAGCTAGTTAATTGAAAAATTCATGGTACAAGTTCTGAAGGTCAAAATACTCAGAAGTTCAAAGAAGACTGGAGCATTTGTTTCACTCGAGCTGTGACATGCAGTGCTGAGTTACAGAAATCTGCTCTGATTCAAACTGGCAAACTGATCTTGGGACTAAACAACTGAATTACAAAACAAGAAGACAATTCACTTGCATTCATGAGGTGTGAATGTATCTACTGCCAGCTGTGGTTAGTCTGTGATTGATTTATCTGTGTGCTGTGGTTTCCAAAGATCCAAGTAGTAACTACTCTTGCAGAAATGCCTTTAGCACTGTCCTGTCAACCCTTTTAGCCCTCTCAGGGACATGCCCGAGTCTGAGCAAAGTGCCGGATTTCTTGATTGGCAGACTGCTGTTCTCCCCGGATGGGAGAGACATGCTAAAGGCAACAAGAACTCAAGATTCCCACCTCTGGGTCACTATGTTTCACCGCTGCAGGAAGGCTTTTTTGGAAGTTGAAGAGGCCAAGTGAAATATCTGGTTAAAAATTTGGAAGCTATCTGGATTTATGAACCACTAGGTATTGCAAACACTGGTTCCCCACTCCAACAAGGACAACCTAGACAGGGACCACTAAGAACTTGCCTGAGATCCTTATTTTAGACTGAAAGTCATGTATTTATCTGCTGGATATTTACATGCCCATAAAATACTAAGCAGCAAAAAATGTAGTTAAAAGTCAGTGAGTTTTGGGCAGCAAAGGACATCTGAAAATCCCGAAGCTTCAGTACAAGTCCTCTGTATGCTACTGTTTGTCCAAAATGTACAATCAGAGCAGGTTGAAAGCAGCAGCTTTGTGTTCACACCTCTTCAGGCTTTGTGTTTTCATCCCTTTGTTACCAAATTTTGCCATTCTTATCTAGCTCTCCAGAGCACCAGCCTGGGTTCATCTGGAAAAAAGTAGGATGGTAAAGAAAACAAGCAAAGGACAAAGCGTATGAAAAACAATAAAGACAAAAAGCTTTCATACATATATAGATAGGTGAATACTTATTTTTGAGGGATGCTGCCTTTAAGAAGAGTGAAATGAATAAATAATAACTATATAGTCATTTAATACTGTTAAAGACCATCTAGGAGACTGTCTATTTCTGAGACTGCACTTCAGACACTTTCCCTTTATCGTTGTTTACTGGAAGACTCATTTTTTTCTCTTGTCGACCTGCACTTACAGCACACAAATCCCCCAGACAGTGAGCAGGAAGGAGCCATTGCTAGGCTCTCCCTGCTGAGAGATGTGCTGGGAAACGTGAGGGTCTGCAAGAGCGCTTCGAGGACCGGTTTTCTTAACTGCTGGTCTGCTACTAGGAGTGCATAGCTATACCACAGAACGGCTCCGAGAGGTTTTCCTCTCCTTGGGTTTCCAGTTAGAAGCTGTCATGATGCTTGCACAAATCCAACAAGACTTGGTAGGAACAGTACCTCTTCCATGTAAAACTTGCACCAAGGTTCAGCTATTGCTTTTGGGGATACTTTTGCCCTTATGTGCCCAAACTCTTTGCAGAACCCTCCTTGCATTTCAAACTAATTCCTTAGGAGTTGTACGCATGAACCAGGATGTTTTTAACATTCCTTTTGGGGATTTATTGACAATCCTCACTCATTTTTTTCAGCAAGGAAATGCCCCTGGGGCATGGCTGTGCCAAACAATGAGCACAGTCCTGTCAGTGGTGTCCCAGCACCGAACCTGCTGCAACCCCAGGCAAAGCAGAGACACCTTTAGATAAGGTGTGCTCCAGAAGTGTTGGCTCTGTGACACAGGAGATACAGATTCCAAGTACAGTTCCTAATGTGGGCATTGTAGGATCTCGTGACAAATACATGAATGTTTCTTTTCTCCCTAATCCATGTAGAACCTCCCCTCAACATCAAAAGATGTTGTATTGGGCAGGCACTGTCTGCAGTTTTAAAAGATTGTTCTTGCCCATCAACCAGCACTAAAAATGGGAACCTCTGGTCTCTGCTGTGTCGTTTCTGAGATTTGGCCTAATGAGGCAGCAGAAAGAAAAGAACTAAATAGCAGTAATACAGTGAAATGATGTTCACATTTTGCTCAGGTTTCCTGTCTCTCATTATAGGCTTTTATGAGAAGTGCAAAACGTGAAAATTCAGAAGGCATTATTTGAAACAATAGTGAGTCTAGGTAATAAGGTACTGTATGCCCAAAAGCAAGGAAAGTAATTGTTTTTCAATCTAATGTTGTATTTATCACTCCTGGGATGAAAATGCAGCTAATACATATTTCAAGTATAAGTTCAAAATATTAATGTGCAACCAAGCAAAGGTTATTTCTCACTCTCCATCTCTTTCTAGTGAGGTTACATTGTTGTTTTTCTGCATTGTGTGGCTGCATTATCTTAATAAATGATTAGTTGTGAGATGCTATTTCCCTTTAAAACATATGACAGCAAAACAAGTTTTTAATAAAGTGCTTTGAAAAAGCAACAGACTGAAAAAAACCCCGGACAATAGTTCAAATTGGTAATGAACTGAATATGCCTCTAATTATATTGAATTTACAAGTAATAGGACGAAGCAATATTAGAAATTACTTCTGACGGAAATTCAGTGCCTTAAGGCTGAGAATGTTTCTCTCAAACTTACAGAGACTGAATAAAATTGCTGTATCAGTATTTGTTTCAAATATCTGTCACTTCAAATCTCAAAATGAAGGACGGTGGTCTAAACCTTCCTGAAAACAGATACTCCAATAAATATGTGACAAAAGCTAAGTGTTTTCTCAAGGCAAGATTTATTTTTGGACTTCAGTTTACCCAGTACATGCAACATTTGGTGTAAGTTGGTCTCTCTGTATGTGCAGGCTCAGGGCACATTTAAATCCACGTTTTTAAACTTGTATTCAGCTGTGTCGATCTAGATGCGGCTCATCATAGGACTAAATCTCTGTGCCCCCTGTCAGCAATTTAGGACTCAATCTTAATCTTTGTATGAAGTAATTTTGTATCAAATGTATAAATAATTAATGTGCTGTGTATGGAAGCACTATCAGATTAATTCCTTTAATAACAAAAATCCATAGATAAATAGAGGTTGGTCAGCAAAGTGACCTTTTATCTTTTTTTTCAGTGACCTTGAATTAAATCCAGCATTGGCCAGAATGACCATTAATCATTTTGATCAGATTGCTGAGAGAATTACCAAGTGAAGTAGTTGAGTCATCTCAGTTTACTTTCTACAGGGGAGAGGCACTGGGTTTGTATCACACAAACAACACAATAAGCCCATGATTGGTTTCTGCAGGTCAAGGCTGATAGGTATTTGTGGAGCAGCTCGGACCTTGTCTATCTGCAGTGCTCTTGAACCTACTGCAGATAAAAAAAGGATTTCTTCTCCCAGCATGGGTAACCTCAGGTTTTGTGCCATAAACAGATTTAAAAATATCTTACAGCTAAAAGAATGGGAAAAGGATTTGTTTGCAGGTCGAGCAGAGTAAAGGAGACTGTCTCGCAGTTTCCTCTGGAGTTTAAATATGTTTGTATACTGCAGAGAAGGAAAATGCAGGTATCACTCCTACCTCTATGGCTGCTGCTACTCAACTGCTATTAGCACCATGTGAATGAAGACACAACTGGAGAGAAAATATTAAAAGACATTTAAAAACTTGTCAGACCAGCTATTAGGTTAAGTAACATTCGCTATAACCTCAGCTTCATGGATCAGCTTTCCTGATGAGATCACAGCAGGTTAATGCAGGAGAGAGGCAGAACTAGAATCTGAGTCAGAAATGGAGAAGTCCATCATAACAAGGAACAGTAGAGAGTTCCTGACATAATGAAGCTATGTTCATCAGATATATTTCACTTTTTCCATGCCGAGGAAAATATTTTGTCAGTGCTATGGAGAATGAAAAGGATGATATGCACAATTCATCAAAGTCAGTATCTTGATTCTTTTGTGGCATAAAAAACTAAAAATTTTTCCAGGATCTCACTTTTTGGGACTATACCTTATTGGTTCAAGCTAGAATGTGCCATTCCCCTGAAAACCAGGATCCCTTGTCTGAGAAAACTGCTGAATCAATAGAATGGAAAAATGCTAGCAGGAATAGGAAAACTGCTGCCCAGGCATCGTGTATCTGTGTAATATTTCTCACAAAACATAGGCAGGAAAGCAGTTCTCATATCACTTCCAAAGTGCTTCCAAACTCTCTAAGAAAAGTATTGCAGCATCTGTTTCATAGGCTTCATCTACAGCAGAAATGAACTGTCACCTTCCTGCTGACATCTCTCCCACCTTCAAGGCTGCATCCCCCTTTCTCAACATTTCCAGGTGACCAACCTTTGGGCTTGTGCAGTGATGCAGTGAAGTATCAGTCCTGCAAGAACATTATGTATGGGGATTGGTTGGTATGATTTATCTCTAACTTACCGGGTTTCGCCTATCTGAGCTGTCACCTCATGTTTCACCACCAACACATCTGCATGTTGGGCATTTGTGTAGCATTGGGTGCCAACGACTTTAATGTGAACAAAAAAGCAGAGTGCTATTGCAAGAAGGATGTGATGGTTGAGTGTGCTGCCTTGTCTCGAAAAGGACCCTAAGGAAACTTTATGAGAGACACACTAGTAGAATCTCTCAAAAATGTTTTCTAACAACGGTCATAGCTCTTTTTTACAGGAAGTGTTTATACTAATTGCAGTGTGTGTTTTTTTCCCATTACATAAGTACCTTACCTGCCCACAGGCTGATGAATTTTCTTCCGCATTTCAAAATGGAAGCTTTTAAGAGCATTTCTGCTTTATCTTCTGATGCCCATCCCATCTTAAAAGGATTTCATCTCATCCTGTCTTGTAAGAACAACTTTTTCTTGTCCCCTTTCTTTGCCATCCCAACTGTCACCTCAGCAACAGCGATAACTCACAATGTACACCTGCTAAAAACATCACCCAAACATACAAAGAGTGTTGTGAGGTAAAAAGAATTCTAGCTGATACCAAAAGATTTAAAAGACATCCCAAATAGCCATGCACTACCTCTGTATGACCACAGGGCAACCTGTGGTAGGGTTCTTTCCCATCTCTGCCAGACTGGGCACAACAGAGACCCAAAATTCCGCAGCTATGTTCTGTCAGGGAAGGGACTTCCTTCTCTTTTCTGAAGTCAAGGCGAAATGGAAGTGGCACACACAAATCAGACAAAAAGACCTGTCAGAGGGGGAAGAATGGAGCGGAGTCACAAGATTGACAAAAGCAGGGAAAAGCTGGGTAAGTTACCCTATAGCCCCACTCTGGGAAAGAAGCTGCTCTCTTTGCTCATTGAGTAGCAATGAGTGAGCATCGAAAGATGCGGTGCTGGGGATGGGCACCAGGGCTCCAGGCTCCTGCTCTTACGAGGGTCACTGGACCAAGGACTTGAACTCCCTAAAAGAGTGTTCAGGGACCATGAGAGGTTTGAAGTCCTGGAAACTCCAGGGATGTGGGGCCAGATTTGTTAGAGGTAAGTGATGGGACAGTGCTGACCTAGTCTGTCCCCAGCCTCTTCCTCATTATATGTAAACACAAAAGGTCCAGGCACTGGCAGGCTATTAATCACAAACCCAACTACATCTGAACTGGATGTGCAGATTCATGTTGCTACATCCGTATAACATGGGTTTATAGCGCCTGTTTCTCTGTGTGAGTGCCACATGCAGTGCAGTGTGACATTTAGCATGTTTAGTTATAATTCAGCATGGTGATCCGAGCCAAATTAGTAACCTGTTTTCTGGTAGCCATTTAATAACAGTCACAAATGGCCCGAGGAAATCCCCACTTGTACTAAAGACAATCTAACAGACACAGATGTGTTCATCTACACAGAAACTTCAAAGGAGGCATTTTCACAAATGTGTGCTGCTTGTTGCCTTCCTAGTGGCATTTTTTACTGCTTCCTGCAATGCTTGGTTTAGTCAGGGTCTTGCCTTCGTGGGCTGAATGAAGGGTCAGCCAGAGTGAAGGGGTCCCCTTCTTTTACTTCTTGCTAAAATCATAAGCTCAGATCAATTTTATATTTCCATATTCCTTTAACAAAGAAATATGTTCTTAGAAAGCATCAGCTGGTGCACCACACCGCCTTTTATAGACAGGGCTATTGCTTCGTCATTTGCTATAAATTAGGAGACATTTCAAAAAGTGGATGCAAACCTAAACAATCATTTTGGTGCACTTTTCTCTGAGAGTATTGTTTTTAGCTAGATACATTATCTATATTTAAAATATATGAAATGGAGGTATACTTAACGGTCAAAGTGATATATTATAGAGATAGAAGAAGGTGAACTCTTGATATATTACAAGCCTTTCACACCATGAAATAACTATTGCCTATTATTTTACTCCTGACATTTTTATTTTTAGGGGAATTTCAGTTGATTTGTATTGCTGACACCACTGATATGTTGTTTCCAGTGACCTTACATCCAAAATCAGTAGGGTGTGACATTTGATGGCCCAGATAAAAAACATTAATAGTAGAAGAGAGGGCTTATTTTCCTGCTCATAAATTAAGTTTAAATAACGCAGAATTTATTTTAAACTCTCCAGTACTTTTTACTGTCTACCCAATAAATGTATTCATTACTGGGAGCTTAACTCAGGTTTTCTTAGTGAAGCAGTTTACTAAGATCCTTTTGTACAGCCTTGGCTTTCTTCTTGAGGCAGTGTTTGGTACGAAGCACTGCTTTCCACAAACAAAAGGAGATGGCTCCCAAGTAGCAAATAAAAAGGAATGTAGTGGCAGCAGCAACATTTGGCATGATGAACAGTAGCAGAGTTAGACTCAGAGAAGTTTGCAGCATCTCTGTAGAGTCTGATGTAAGTACTAAGTGCATAGTATAAATATTAGTGTAACCTAACCTGTAGGCTTATCGCACCTCTTCACCGTCCTGCCTGCACAAATCTCTCTGCAAATATTCTCTTGATGAATTTTTCATGAATGCCTGTGAACTACACACCATTCCGGTGTATATTTCTCCACTTTGAAAATATTCAAAGACCATGATCTCCAGATGCAACTTGAAAAGGAGAGATAGAGAGAAAGAGAGAGCGAGAGAGAGAGGGAGAGAAATTCACTGATCAGAACTGCTACCATCAGTCCTTGGGACACAGATACGTTTACATAAAGGAGAAGTATGGCTGATGCCTCAGCAAAAAACTTAAAAACCCTGGAAAAACACCCTTCTTGCTCCTCTCTGATCTGCAACATTTATGAACATGATAAATTGTTATTGGATTGTTTTGAGAACTTTTATAACAGCAAGAAGAGAGTTATCACCATATATAGGCTCTTAAAAGACAAGATGGGTTTCTGCAGCACAGGGTTATACTTTGTGTTCCCTCCTGTCATTTTTTATTGCACAAGTCTGTTTAGGAGACCACTGCATCTCTTTCTCTGTCTGTGGATGGTGATACAGCATCTGTTTGCATAGCTGAGTCCTGAAGGCACTGACAACAGTGCCTCCAAGACTCATGGAACTTTTTTGCTCTTTAGAAAGGTCTTGTTGGATTTTCTGATGCAATCTATTCACTGAAGCAAAACCAAGCTCTCTGGCTTGCTCCTTTCCAAGAGAAGAAGAGGGAAGCAGACTAGTCTGCCCGACTAAAGATGCTTCCTATTTTCTTTCTGTTGAACAAATGCCATCTGTAACTTCAGTGTGGGTGGAAAGCCACAGGAGATTTTGGATACAAGCATGTGAATGCTTCTCCCCCTGTGAAGTCTTATTACAGCCAAATTTTATTTCATTTACCCTAAACGGACTCAGGTCCAGCCTCACAGACCTGGTCTGTGGGTGGAATTTGCCTCCCCCATTTTCCAGGCTTGATTCTTGTTGCAGCAAGACAAGGCACCATCACTGCTAAAAATTACTGCTAGAAATGTAGTGTTTAACTTTGTCTTGTGGTTTCTCAATTTTAAAGATGAACTCAGTTCATATTTTCTTCTGCAGTCAAGAGGCTTATTTCTGGAGAGTTTTATTTAGGATTTTGTGGGGAGAGGAGTTGGAATGATTTAAGCTGATTCCTGTGTAATCTCTTGATTCTAACATCAGTCTTTAAAGAAAAGACCTGAAATAGCATGAGTTGGCAGTGCTTAAGCTGTATAATAGCTATCTGTATGTACAGATTTGTATGTCTTCTTTGACTGAAACTTTCTATACAAGTTGAAACGTACTGATTTCATCAGTCTACTGTAGCTGACTTGCTGAAGAGAACCCAAGTTCCATGAATTCATGTTTGGTTGGCACTTTTCAAAACATTTCTTATACAAAATAATCAGTCAAAGAATAGTAAACCCACCATTGTTTTCTTTTACAGTTAATTCTCCTAGACTCATGCTGCTGCTGCACTGGTACAGGAGTCACATATCAAATGGCTATATATGAGAAAAAAGAAGGAATTTCAGATTGTCCCATAGCCCTCTCCTCCAGAGAACCGAGGCAGTGGAAATGGCCTTTAGCTGGTCCGAGGAGGGCATGGAGACTTCTGTCTCCTCCACCTGGACACCCCTCGTCAGCTTCTTGGGCAACTAATGGTGGAGTGGGAGGATCCCAAGGCACATCTGTGCCTCCTGTCAATGATTCAGCATCCTTGGTGGGTATGTCTACTCTCCATGTGGCAGAGGGAAAATGTAAGGCCCCTACTCCAGATGCCATTGGTGTACGGGTGTGCGAGGCACCAGGCAAATTGCTAAAACAGCATTTTGTCTTCCCCTCTGTCTAACCTCAAGAGTCAAGGGATTTCATGGACACCAACCCACTCTAAAGCTGGGAATTGTTCTTTTTTCCTCCTTCATAGTCCCTTGCTGTGAGAGCATATGAGATTTTAGGGGACACTTGGATTGTTGGATACACATGGGGATTCCTGTGGAGCTAGTAGGAAAGGGATGCAACCAGCAGAACAGCACTTCAATAAAGTGACAGACTGGCTACAGAGACCATTCTGGTCCTAGTGAGATCTCCCGTCTCCTTCAAAAGAGGGAAAGCCATTACAGAAGAGAGATGCCCCAGCCCTGGGGCATGACAGAACTCTCTTCCCTCCTCTCAGACACAGGGCAAAGCTGTCCTGCTATGCAGCTAATCCAGCCTTAGGACATGACCTGTGGCCTGAAGAAACCTGGGCTAGCCAAAGCTGCTAATGACAGCTGCTCTTCCTATTCTGGGATGCTTATGTCCGCTACAAATGGAAATAGAGAGGTGAAGTAGAGGTCATGTAAGAAAACAGCATCACTGGCATTCCTTAAAAGATGTAGCCCAGGTCCTGTCCTGCTTTGAACAAGTGGTCTCAATGTATCACTCTCTCTTCAGCTGCTTTGGTGATCTTGGAAGGGTTTTCCTAACAGTTGTACATGTCAATTTTTCACAGTTCACATGAGTTCCTATGTCTGGAAGTCAATATGCCAACCACTAATATATAGCATACTTTTACTGTGAATTCATGAAGTATCACTGCAATTAAATTTCCCTGTTAATGACATGATTTATTAATGAAACAAGGTTCATCCTGAAGCTCTTGAAAATGAAAATAGGGTTGATTCTCCCTCACAGTATCATAAAACTCACATTAAAGACAGATTTTGAATGACATTTTAAAATGCTGCCAAGCCAAGGAACCTAGTAGGGAAATCAGGATTTGCCCTTTTCCAGACAACTCACACAAAGAAATTAGAGAAGACAGATCGACAGCAAGAATCTCTACCCCAGAGAAGAAAAAACCCGAACCCAATGCCAGATAAAGCCAAAAACCTCTTGATAAGGAAAATCACAGGAGTCTTCTATGGTTTTAATCCTCTCAGAAGCAATATAGTGCTGAGATGTAAAAGCTTTTGTGTGGAAGTTGAAAGTTTCTTGGAGAAGGCTAAAGAATAGCACTGCAGTATATGTCACAGAAGCCGTGCCTGAGGCATACAGTGTAAAAAAGCATTAGTATGGGGCTCAGATGATGGTCTGCTGGCCTTTTCCATTCATTTTTGGCAGGTGACCTCCGAAAAAGACCTTGGGATAAATAATAACTAAGCCAATCAAACAAAGTAACTGCTACCTCAGTCATACCTATAAAGTTCACTTTATGTTAATGGATTCCATATGGTTGCAGAAGTTCTCTACCTATTTGCTATATAAGCTGTTGTTTTCGTTTGTTGGTTTCTATTTTTTTTTCTTTAATAAAATGCTCTAAATATTTGCTGTTGGAGGAGAACAACGCTATGGGAGGCTCTGAAGTGATATTCATAAGAACTGCGAGCACTGACTAATTGATTAACCAAGAGTTCTTGAAGAGAATGATTTGATTAGGGTAATTTATAGAGATTGTATCTTTTGTCATCATTTGTCTTTGAAAACATAGAAGAAAACTGCTTCCAAGTGCATGTAGCCGCTGGCATGAGAGATGGTGTGCACTACATCATCAGTTACAGCAGACTGCTCAATTTTGTACCTTTCCAGCCAGTCAAATATCCAATAACAACACACACACATGCACACACATGCACACCCACATGCACGCTCCAGCCCTTTGCAGTCCAAACTTTTCCAACATGTGCTTAGAAAAATATTTGGGGTTGTTCACTGCTCTGCTCTCTGTAGCATAAACATTTATTTAAATGGGGCTGTCTTTTCAGTAATGAAGAATGAAGGAAAAACAATGGTCTGATTTTGACAAATTAACTTGTGATTTGGAGAGTCAGTGAAGCAGGGAAGAGACATTCCTAACTATACTAATTAAATGAGCTTGCAACATTTATTTTAATGCAATGGAACCAGCCATATGAAGATGAACATTTTAATTTATTTTGCGGTGACATTATGAAAAATTTCTCTGCTGCAGATTATCTACAAAAACAAATCTCATCAGCACCTAGGTTTGTGCATGAAATTTACATCTCTCACATAAGTTTGACCTTCCCCAGTGAAAACAAATGGAATGTGCTAAGTTAAAAAGTTTCTGCAAAGGTTGTCTTCCCATTGATGTGGTGGTTTATGTTCAAATTACCTCTGTGAAAAACACATCCATTTTTCATGGTGCAGTGTAGATGAAAAATTCTGAATCCTTTCTAAGGGGAATGCAAATATAGCTCATTAGTTCAAAAACATTTTTCATGAACGACTGCTGAGTATTTTCAGGCAGATGAGAATGTGCAGTTTCAGCCAAGAATGAGCACCACATGTCCTACTAATTGTTTTTTAAACTTGTTTCTTCCCTCTATGGCATTCAATAAGTCTAGAAACCGAAGATTCCTGGAGAAAAGAAATTATAGGTATCCTCACTTACAGCAGATACTGGGTCTTTTCAATATACTCTGCAGTATGAGGAAAAAAATAGGAGCATTAGCTTTCAGATGGGTAATATTGTTATATTCAGGCACATGACATTTCTCTCCTTGGAGTTTTTTCAGGTTTCAGTAATGAGTAGGAATATTATTTATGGAGTGCCATCAACAGAGAGAGTGTTGTCCTAAGGTTCATATCAGTGATGATGTTATAGAGCTGCTGTCAGTAGGAGCTGCAGGAGTTCATTGAGTTTTGGGGTTTTAACTAGGTTGAGTAGCAGTAAGGTATTTTCACTGTCTTAAATTACTCTAAAGAAGGTGCTTATGCTAGGATTTTCCTCTTTTCTGCAGGCCTTCCAAAGGTTTGCTATGAGATAGCCTTAAAAAGCAGATTTGAACAACAAATCAGGCTGCCAGTCTTGCCTTCTTGAGCCTGAAAGCCAAAACAGCTAAAAACAAGGTAAAAAAAAAGATGCTATTTAGAAATGATTTGATTTCAGGTCCTGGTCACCTGTTGAATATTTCATGTCTCTGAGTGGTGATCCTCCATGTGCCACGTGCGCCCACCAGCTTTTCCTCACCACTGTGGTGGAGAGTGACTCTCCATGGGCCATGCTGCAGCCAGGTCCATCTTAAGAGCTCAGACAGGTCTTTACCTGGGTCACCTGGGCTCAGGAGGTGAATGACCTCTGTCAGGGCTAACACAGGTTTTGGGATGACTAAAGTCAGCAGCATAGCTCCAGTCAAGTTAAAACAATCAGGGCATTCTTTGGATGAGATTTTCTTTGCATGGATAAATCTGCAGCCCCCAGTCTCAGCTGCAGACAGTGCGCACACCTCCTCTGTTTTCCAAAATTCATGCTGCTTAACAGACTCTAGACATCTATCTTTTATCTTGGCCCTTTTTCTGTTCCCTTTGGAGTGTGAGATCATCTTTTAAGACTAGTTACAAAGAAAATCAAGCCAATTGTCATGAACTAGGGTTTTCCCTACAGCTGATCTCTCCCCTTCTTTCTGCCTCTTGCCTGACATCCATGGACTCTTGGGATGTGCCTCCTGGCACATAGGTCTCTTCCCCATTGAGGAATCCACAGGCCCTGGCATACTGTGAATCATTTTGCCTACATGTGAGCTGCAGCCACCTCTGGACTGAGCTGTGGAGATCTTCCACCCATGCACAGAAACGCTTGAAATGTGATGAGTGCAGTCTTTCACCCAGCTGAAACTGTGGAGGGCTGTTATATAGGAAAGGGGTTATTATTGAAAACTGAATTGGAATTTAACTGTAATAGTCATGTTAAGAAAGTATGTGAGCCTTAATGACTGTCAAGTATGGAATCTTAAGCCAGTCAGTGGTAAAAATCCTGTTGCCCAAGACCATAACCCTGTTTTATCACCTGAAAAGCAGTCCTGTGCTCCCTAAGTGTTTGCTAAACTCTTGCTCATTACTTTTTGTTCAAGATGGAGAACTGCCAGGTACTAAGTGACAACATTGTCCTGTACTTGTTGATGGTCTGGTGACAGATGTCGTGCAACCACTTTTTTCTTGATTAAGTGTATCAGTCGCTGCTTTGCTATTTAGGTCTGCCTTTTTTGGTTACCAGTCTTAGAAAGGGTTCTCATAAAATAATTTCAAGTTTCAAAGCTTCTTCACCAGAACAAAAATATCCTCCCAGGAAGGTCATCTCCAGGACGAGACTGGAGGACTGCAGACCATCAAGACTGCCATAGCACTGTAGCACTCAGTAACTCTGCCTCTAAAAATCATTGGGCAATAATTATACCCAGAGAAAATGAAGCAATCACACTGTGCATTGATCCCAACAGAAGAGTTAGCTGAAGAAAAAAACCTTCAAGAGATTTAAAGCTACACAAAAATGCCAGTGTATCATCTACAGGTCAGAGAAAAGTAGCTTCTTCCTGTGTGGTGGAATTGTTTGATTGAGGATATTTCGCTGGTCTTGAAATATGGAAGTATTTTATTATCACTGAGACTTACTCATCTCTCCTAAAAGAGTCAAGAGCCAAGCTCCTGCTCTCAAAAGTGAAGTTTCCAATCATGCTTACATTCAACTAAAACCACCAAAGCTCTGAAAAGGTCTCATAGTACCAAATTTGTCCACAGAAGTATTTCCATGAAACTATGAATCCACAACAATGGATCTGTTCCATGTTTTCCAGTATGCCATTTACAAGCAATAAAAGCTGCTGTCATTCTTCTCATGATGAAAGAAAAAGATGATGCATTTATACAAAAGCTAGCACATAGACCTTCAAAAAGAAACTTTTGTCAATTTGCTTTTGACTCCAAAGTAATGTACAAAAAGTCATTGCTCTTTCTGAGCTCATATATATCTTGTGTTTCTCTTGAGGAATCATTTCTCTTCATTCACTTTTTTACTCTGTTTAGGCAACCAGATTAATGTTGTGTGCCTGGACTGGGTGCTTTTCTGACTTGCATTCTGTGAAGAGAGCAGCTCATATAATGGCAGGAATCCATCCAAATGGGGAGTGGCTTTATTTCTCACCAGTCTTCCTGACTCCTCTAGAAACCACAGTTCTTCCCCTTTTATTTGTCCCCTCTTCCCCTTTTCCTCCTCTGATTGCAATTACCCTTTAGCTAATAAGCATCCAATAATATTACTGTCGCTTTCTGCCATCTATAAAGAACAGCCAGGCGCTTTCATCCTGATAAATATTTATTTTAGACTGAAGCAAACAAGGAACAGCCCAGTGAGGTTTTCTGGTGAGAGATTAATCTATGTGTTCTTCTTCTGCAGGAGCTGCAGCCCACTGTTCCTGTGGAAGATGCTAACCAGTCACAAACTGGAAAACAGTGCTTCCCCAGCCACCCTCCTAGGTGACCACTGGAAGCAGAGCTAGCATATGGACACTCTGGTCAGGATGCCAGGGATTACTGAGGGCTCCCAGCTGCAGCCCACCCAGGGCCATGCAGAAATCAGAATAGCGTGAAGCTTCTGTTCTCTGGTGGCAAATCTCTGAAAACTTCCACCTATAGTTCTGGTGTTGCCACTTCTAGGGTTATTTTGAACTTAGGTGACCGGGGCCACCTTCTGCTGAAGTTAAACTGGCTGTAAATCCCTGTTCTGCTGCAGATGTCAAACTGGGACAGCACTAGCTTCATGGCTGGCTAATGGAAAGTGGTGTTCTGATCTTGGTGGATGGCTTGGAGATCCTTCTGGGCCTGGCTGCAGCTCCTGCCTTTTCACACTCCTGATGCTTTGACTTGCTGTAATTGTGGAGTGGATCTACTATCAGCCTGCAAGATTTTTTTCCATGAGATGCTAGTCTTTGGATAGCAGGATTGCTACAAATGAAAGTTAACAGACAGATATGATAATGAGTGTTCCCTCTCTCTCTTTTTCTTTGTCTCTCTGTCCTTTAGTGCAGTATGAGTTTGCAGGAGATTAATTTTATGTAAAGTTTTACATTTCATGTTGTGATCAGCATTTTTTTCTCTTGGTTGGCTCTGAGAAAACATATATTCAAGTTTGGGAATTCATCATGTCTGATTAATGATGTGTATATAGAGCTTCCTGTATCATCTTCCTTCTTTTGGTCTTTTTTATTCAGCTGTTTGCTGTACTCCAACCCTGCGGATAGATGGTTCTGCAGTGATAAATGTAAAGTTTGCATAAGCCATGTAACAGCAGGACAGCCTATTATCACTGTACATTTTCCATGGCTGTGCAAACCTCTGTAGGCTATTTTATTGCTAATAGATCCACAGAGAAACAGTAGTGATTTTATGACTCTTTTTAAAATGGAAATTCATGTTTGAGAAATACAACTGGGACGAAACAGATGTAAACCACTTAAGCATTTGCAGAAAATTGAGATGCACACTCTTATTTACAGACCCACATCGCCTTCATCGTTTTATTTTCAAAATTAAAATAAGCAATCTGTTTGCCATGGGAAATGAGGAACTGTAAACTTGTTGTTTTTCCTTTACAAAGCAATGGCCAGCGTCACTGTCTCTGTGCTTAATGCCATTAGAGAAAAGGGAAGACAAGTCTTCCCCCCACTAGATTTTATTGTCTATAACGCATTCTCTTTGTAATCTGTGTAAGAGGTATGCAAAAGAGAAAGATTTTAGCATAACCATGTGTCTGAATTCACATTATGTTATAAAAGCTAAAATGATTGCCCAACCTATTATAAGGTTTTACCCAAGTATTTTAAGCTCTTGGAAAATCGATTTTAAAATTTTAATAGCAAACAATTGCAAAGCATTAACACCCATGCCAGAGTGCTCATGTGCTTACTGCCTACACCGGCAGAAAATATTTCTTTCTTCTTGCATGCTGGTTTAGATTACTATTTTGAGGGTCAAATACCCCATTGTAAAATTATTATAAAATACCTTTATACATGCTGTTTGAACTTATGAAATCACATGCCAAAAAAGGGCAGCATTTAACATTTAGTAGTTACAATAATACTTCACACTGATCTACAGCCATGGAGTCTGGAGCTGTACACCCTCTTATTCCTTTCTTACGAAAAAGATATTATATATACTTTACAAATAACTAACCAGGGACACAGAGCTTTACGGAGGCTTGGATCTATGTCATGGATTGCTGAGGCCTGAAGGTTGGGAGAGCACCTAGTCAGTCAGTCAGTCCTCTACTTCTCAGTAGTCACCACCACTGACACATTTTTTCAGCCACGTATTTCTGAATAATTCTTTATTTTCCAGGAAAGCAAGAGTGCTGCATTGTTAAAGTACTTAAAAGCACATACAATACACTATTATATCTAAAGAAGGCCATTGAGCAGTGTTAAAAACTCTACCTTCAAAACACTTTTGATATGAAGAATGTGAAAAAAGGAAAAAAACTTAAGCATCGACTGGTAAAATGAGAGAGAAAATCCCCTTCTCTAAGGTACTGGCATGCTGAATGTTACATGAGAACTGTGTCTCATAGGAAACAATCTTAGCAATGCCCTGTGACAGACAGGTGTATACCTGCAATAGCACTTCCCTACAACAGCTCCATACCCCGGGAGGCAGGAACTGCATATGCCTCCTGGCCACAGTTCCCTGCAAAAAGCTGGCCTCAAAAAATCAGATGAAGCCAGAGCCTTCTCTCCAGCTACTCTGGTTGCCACCTGGATACTGTTTTCTTCAGACAACCTTGAAATTGCAATGAAGCAGCTTGGAAGAAGGTAGATGACATCACTGAGATGCCACACTTGCTCATCCTCCCCTGCCATAAGAAGAAGGAAAGGAGAGGAGGGCTGGTTTTTTTAAGGTCAAAGCCATCAGCATGTCTGGATCTCGTCACACGGCTTGCAGGCTGGACAGGAGCAGGAGCAGATAGGGAGAGCAGAGCTGGCAGTGTAACATGCCCAGGGAGCAATGCTCTCAGAGAGCACACCAAGGAGAAAGAAAAATCAGGTGTCGGGAAAGAATGGCCTGGGGAAGTGGGGAAGCAAAACAGCTGGGATGGAAGAGCTCCCATAAAGAACAGAGCCAGACACTAATTCCACTTTTGGGAGAAAAGACTAAGATACATATTGCATTAAAGAGAGCTAACAACACAGACTGCCTTCCCTAATGTTATTCTTCCATGCAAGTGGTTTCCATAGTGATGTCGCTTCATTGCAAGTGAGAGAGGAGATGGCCACAAGGCAATCTCTGCTAGGATGCTGTTCACACCATGGAAAAGCACAAGACCTCAAATCTCTTTGAGAAAAAAAACTGGGCTGTAGTTGCGCAGTCCCCAAAGCGAGTCTGGAAGGGAAAAGGTCAGACAGCCTTTTCCTCCCCCTGGGCGGAGTGGGGACAGTTTCCCTCTCCATCCTGGAAAGTCTGCAGAAAGCAAAACCTCTTGCTGACCTTGCGGCATCTGCCACCAACAGACCCACTGCATCCCAGCCTTTAGGAAACCAACCAGAAAATGTGCTTCAGCCCTCCAGGCCATCATGAACATGGCTAGGAGTGACACTGGTAGGCTGGAAAAGCTGACGAAATTTCACACAAAAATCAAAGTGAAAGAATTCTTTCTTATACTCTCCTACACTTCACTCAACACTGATTAGTACATTAAAGAGCTTTATTGAACCCTGGCAGTTAAATGGAAAGCTTTCTTGTTGTAGCTCTGAAAGAAGGGACAGATTTTCCAACAGCTGTCTAATATCTCTGTCAACATGGAAATGAAATAGATTTAAGGACCTCAGAAAAGCATCCGAACATTTAGTGCCCAGTAATAATGCATTCCAATTTCCACTTGCAGAAACTGGAATTACTCTCAGTCTGTTCCACCAGCTTTATAAATAAACATCTGGCACAACTTTATTTTTAGGAAAAAAAAAATCATCTAAAAGCAGGCTACTAGCTGACCATCTCTTTATTAACCCAGCTACAGAGACACAGTGTTTGAAAAATGCTAGTGTGAACCAGTGTGTCATGTCCAGGCCCATGGGGAAAAAAGGGGTAACAATAAATAGCCAAATAAGATAATAAATGAGAGTCGATTTCAGTGGGATTTGTGAAACACACCGGAACCCTTCAGATCTGTGTACAGCAGTGCTCAGATCAATGAACAAAGTAAAAAACATCACAGAGTTTCCATCATCCAGCTGCACACAGCACTCCTTGTTCTTAGATCAAGGCACAGTGATAAAGAAAGATCAAGCAAACGTAGCCTGAGGACCTGTGAACAGATGTCAGCTGCTTTCTTTGGTCCAGTCCAGCCTGCTACAGTTCATATCTTAAAACCAACGACAAGATTAAGCAATTATTCCCTATATGCTTGTTATTATTGTCCAATAAAATAGCATCTAAAATAACAGCTTTTCTCTTGCCACCCAAGGTTGAGTTCTGCAGAAAAATGTGTTGAAACTGATTAGGTTAGAGAGATAGGTCTGCATAAATAATTGCTGAAAGCCAACTAAGTCAAAATAATAATAGCAGAGAAAATTAACTTTCAGATAGAAAAGCTACCTGTCTATGCTCTCATTTGTATACTGAAGACTAATTCAGCAAATGAAAAATACAATTCTTGGGACAAAACAGATAACCCATAGATTTATGGTGATAGCTGTCACAAACAGCAGGTCTACCTTGAGATCAATTGGCCTTCAGAAGTTTTAAATTAATTTTTTTTATTATCATTATTATCAAGGATCCATGTTAAGATTTATACAACATTTCTTGTTTGTTTTGCCCTGTATGTCAGCAAGGCAACCTAAATTTACAGATAATTACGTAGAATACGTGAAGCAATTCAAGAATTCCTTTCAGGCAGTTGAAAGGTGTCTTTCTTTCCTTGAATTTCTTTTTTTTTCCCAGCTCCCATCTGTCATCAGTTACTTTCTTCAGAACTGGCACACTGTACAGAGTAGATTTCTCCTTCAATAAATATCACTGTAGTCATTAAAGATCATCACTTCTCCGTGCAGTCAACAACAATTTGAATGTGGAAACCTTCATGACAGTCCTCCCTCTCACAGGAGAGGAAATATCTTCGGTCAGTATCTCATCCCTTCAAGGTCTCTCTTCCTGGTCTTGAAATAATATTTATAGCCCCATTTTTCTTGTCAGTGCCATTCCCTCTTCACAAGAAGAAGCCAGTTCAGAGTAATCATTACCACCATGTTTTATGCAGGAGTCTACATCTAATAGCAAATTCTCCTTCTGGGCCAAGTTGATGAGGGCAGTGTCGTGTCTGCTGAGCACTTCTGCTGTCTCTGCCTAGCGCATTCAGCATGGCCTATTGGTCTTCTCTTCTATTTTTACTTCAATTTCTGTTTTACTATTCCAGAAATGGATATGTTTCAAGTAATCTGACAGGTTCTCTCTCCTTCTTGACTATTTCATTATTTTCAGTGAAATGTATTTTGTACAGCTTCTTTTGCTCATCATCATAAACACCAAAGAAGGAGATTTTTCCCGGCAAGTGAAAAAAGTCTGACAATTTTGTATTCAGGACTGAATGCAAGTTAAATGACACTGTGCTGATCCACTATGAAAACAAAGTGTGCAAAACCTCTCCCAAAATCTGATATTTCACAGTTTCAAAGGGGCTTTTCCTAACAACTGGGCTGCAGCTGATGGTATAGTGCATCACTTTTAACGTCAGTAGAAATCTTTTCTTATACTTCCAGATGAGCAAATATATGACTCCTTATATACTAGTAGCAAAAGACTTTCTGTATTTTCATTCACATGCAGAATCTAATTTTGATAGTGTACACCTGATGAACTTGCAGCATTTGTGAGGCATATCAGTACTGAACTTGTAGAGTTTTTATTTGAGGAGTGCTTCTGCATAATATTTATACTGAGCCTGAAGTTGCAGAGTATATGGCTGAAGGCAAACTGTTTGGGAGACTACAAATCACATAACCATAGTCCATAGGAATGAAAAAAGAGTAGTCCCAAAGTCCTTTTTATCTATCACATAAGAAACTTGGAAAGATATAGGTAACATGGAAAATGTGAATAGTTATGAATATTTTTTAAAATGTGTTTCCCCATCATCATCCCCATCTCCTCCCTTCCTGCCAAGGGTGACATCTAGGATCTTTGCCCTTCAGTGTTGATGAAAACTCTTGCCTCATACTACACAGAAGTAAAGTTGACTTGAGGTAGATTTTGAAGTTCATGAACTATTTTATCTGTCATCATGCACCCCATTGCAAACCCTCCCTACTTTATTGCAATCATTGTGTTTTTCTTAAAGCTTTGCAGTCTTCTTTGGCTTGTAGCTTCCTCCTTTCCCTCCCTGCCTGACCTACCAAGATTTAAGTCTTTGCACTTTCAAAAGAAGGTGGGAAAATGTCAAAAAGGCAATCAAAAACCAAAAGGCAGAATAAAAGAGTTGTGACTCTATGTGTATGCTCTAAATTCCAGAAATATTGCAGAATCTTACTATTATTAAAACTGCACAAGAGGAAATTCTTACGTGTTTAGAAACCACATCAGTTTTGAAGGACCTAGAGTTGGCAAATACGGAGTGGCTTCTTACAGAGGTCCACAAAGCACTGAGCACCACAAGGCTTCCTGTATCCGGAGCTTTAAAATATGCAAGAGCATCCTATTCCTATTAGATGCCCAATATTCATATCTGAAATCACATTTTGGCCACAAAAGGGAAATTAATAACCCATCACTCACCATTTTCTATGGTAATTAAGGAGTTCCTCTAAACTGAGCATTGCAAATCTTCCATGTGTCAATTTGCTGCCAGATTTTAGTGCACTGGCTGAGGAGTCCAGAAATCAAAGAAATGCAGCGACTTCAAACATGAATACCTAGAGCTGTGCTGTTCTGAATGAAAATGGACATAGAGATGAAGGCTAACGTTTTTTTCTGCAGACTCTTTCACATGGGTGTGTTTGATGCTTTCTTCTACTGGGTCTGAAGCTGGGATGGAGTAATGCATAAACATGTCTTATTTCAATAACTTTGACATTTCAACTAAGTTTACACATTAATTAAGATAAGGTTGTCCTAGCCCCCTCCCAAAGAGGACCAGAAATTTGAGAGAACCTGGTGGTTGAAGTATAGTATAAAAAGCTGTATGAACGCTTTGTTAAACGCACAGATTTAACCCTGCTGGTTTGCTCCTAATCATTATTAATTGCCTCCAGTGGTGGACATTAATTTCCCTATTGCAGCAACATGCATCTTGAGTTTGGGCATATCCTAATATATCAAGTGGGACAGGTGATATAATTCAGCTGGTCACAGCTGGAAAGAAGACAGCCACCCACATGCAAGCAGTCTGTCAGCCTTAGTTACGCTGCAGACACCACCACAGCCTCCATAACAACATTGTACATCTATCTCTAGGGATAACTTTACAAGAAGTACAGCCGATCACTTCATCCTATTTAATCTGCTGTTGTCTTATCAGGAATAAGAATGCTTTAGCCTGGGCTTTAGCTCTGAATTTGGGAGGGGAAAAACTTGCACATGGGGCTGGTTGTGCAGGAGAGCCTGACCCTCTCCCAGTTACTAGAAAGGGGAGGGAGTTGGTACAGTGTCCCAAACAGGGCATGCACCAGTAGCCAAAGGTCCAGTGCTGCCATCTGGATCATGAGAGATTTGTGTTCACACCCCTGAAGTACCCAGTTCAGACCAGAACCTGCTTGCCAAGCACTGTATTTGTAGGTTCATGGGATGGTCACTGTGCCAGAGCAGCTCTCTCAGTAAATTAACCATTTCTTCCACGTGTACAAGGGCAGGAGAAGCGGACATTACTCCACCTTGGAAGGGGCTAGTGGCAAGATCCTCCATTTGAAGGCATAAGATGCAACTGCAAAAGCCTGCTCAGACTGTAGTCCTGGTGGGAAAACACGCCTTGCTGTCTGCTTTGAGGCAGAAGTTTTTATTCTGGACTCAGGAGGGACATACATTTCCACAAGAAGTTTCTGGGTTTAGAGATGGCACATATCCAGGTGAAGAATGTTTCCTTGGGAAAAAAAAAAACTTGCCCAAGTGTCCTGATTATCTAGTTAATGAAACATGCAAATTACTGCTAGCTCAGAGTTCCTTTCCCAGTATGCCCCATAACTACACCTCAGCAGCTGTTATGGTGTATGCACTGAATTTCAGCTAGAAGATAAAGGAAGTCAGAGGAAACAAAAGACTGCATAAAAGGATATTGGGATTTGGCCCAGAGGAAAGATGAGGATTTAAACTAAGCAGAACCAGGTTCCACAGTTGCCTTTTTAAACTGTAATTAACTGTAATTTTTCATGCTACAATTACCTTTATTTGTAGCAACCAGCAAAAGATTAGGCATAGAACTGTTTAGCACTTGGTTTAATAAGTATGCACAAGTTTGTTTGCCTGTCCAAACCCTTGTCCAAATACGCAAAATATATTTGTCCAGAAAAAAGGAAAAAATTTAGGGTGATGAAAATTTCTGGAACAAGGTCTTTCATTTACAATTTTTCAGTGAATTGTGAAAGCACATATCCAAATGGTACTTTCTTCTTAATACAAAACGAAGAATGTATTTTTGGAACCTAAGCGTCATGCTCCATTTGAAGAGGCTTTCAGACAGTTCTTATTCGGACCACCTTGGTGATTCCTGGTAACTACTTTGCTCTTGAGCTCACCACTATAAAAGTGAAGTGGAAGAGCTTAAAAAAGCAACTCAGTTACTTAACAGAACAAGTCCTGTTGTAATAGACTGATATGAACTTGATGGTCCTTCTTTCTGGTTCTTAGTTCTTGTGCCTTTCATATTATCCTAATCATATAGGTGTAATCATGCAAATTCTTGCTGCATTTTGCAATATGCCTTCTGATTCAAGGATGGCACCATACAAGTGCAGTTGTTTAATGAATCAAAACATTGAGGTAAAACTAGTCCTTAGTATCTTAGCATGTAATAAGACTTTAAGCTAAGGCTAAAAGCATTGTATTTTGTGTTTTTAAATGTTCAGTCGTTAGGCTTGATGCATTTAGACCAGGTGAAAATTGTAACTACTAGAGATAAAGGAAAAATACGTTTACATGGATTTAAAAGGGTTTAATTCTTCACTATGTCTGTGAATTGTTCCATATCAGGTCTCCCAAACGGTATCTTGATAATTAGATCTCCATTTCTTTAAAGGTGACATTTTGTCCTGACAGCATCTAAATTACGTTGTTTTCTTTTTCTGTTGGGACAACACGTTGTCAAAGTGAATCACAGTGAATTCTCTCTGTCTCCTGACTTTGATCCCTCCTTTTTCCCATAGAAGAGTCCAAGCTGTGGCTTGGCAGTTTGCCAGTGCTGATCAGCTACTGCAGGCATCCAGGGCTGTGTTTACCTCTTTCTTGTTCCCCAGCTTTGCTGGAAGGAGCCGGCATTCCACTTGCAGCAGATGGGTCTTGATCTGTCTAAGCCTTCCTTGGAAAAATCTGTCTGCTTAGCTGTGGACAGCTTTATATTTCATCTGGACTGGCACCTGGTTTAGAGGTCTGGAACACCATGTTTATGCTTGTCTCATCTGTTTTTTACCACTTCTAAGGCATGCTGTTTTACAATCCAGGAACCAACTGAAGGCTTTAGTAGGGGAGAGATTTGCTACAAAATCCAAGAAGGAAGGAAAACAATTCTGGATATGCTGCAGTTGCTGTCATGAACTTCGACAAGATGGGGTTTTTTGTTATCTAGGCAGCAGGAGTCTTTGGGTTAAGCTGCCAGTGCAACTCTGTCACAAATCTCTCTGCCAACCTGTGAATCAGATGCTCATGATCAGAATGGGTCAAGTAAACTGTTGGGCTGCCAGTTTTGGATGGCTTGGCTGAACAGCCTTGTTTCAGCTAGAACTGTTATTTATGAGTTATCACAGAAGATTCCAGTGTTACGATCACTGTTGTTAACATGAGTTTAAAGGAACAAAGGCTTTGTACTAAAAAGGAAACAGTCAGGAAGAAGCCTCGCACGGTGGTATGTGGGCTGAATTCCTTACAGCAATATACATTTCCCTCTTAATTAAAATAGTTAAACTGTGGAACTAGACATTGATGCAATATGTTGTTCCCATTCTAGAAATATATTCACTAAGAGTTAATAAATAATCTATGTATTCTAATCTTTTAAAGTCATTTCAGAGGGATGAAGTCATCTGCTATAATTGTAAATGCAGCACCTCTGCCTTCACTGCATTCAAATGTAAAGGTGAGAAACTGATTAGAGGTGCTGGGTTGCTAGAGATAGATGCTCCAATTTAAATGCCACAGCATTTGTTTCTAGCAAATTGAGACACTAGAATAATGTTTCCTTCTATTGTAAGGCTTTAGCTCTGGATTTCTACCTTCTTTCCCTAGATTTAGCTGGGAAAAGGGATAAATTTTTTTTTTACTAAATTTGCAAGGATTGCTGCAATCAATATAGGCTGCCTAAATAGACCAGCTTTCCCAACTACACAGCACTAGTTACCCAGTGCCAGACCTGCATCAAATTCTTATTCTGACATCCGAGGTGAATCTTGCTGCAGGAGCACAGTTAAATCTGCTTTTGATGAATGTAAGGGCATTTTTCTTCTTTGCTTTGCTTTTCTTTTAAGAGTTGTTGAGCTGACTTACCTGGAAAATCAAGCTTTTCACATGTCCAGTTTCAGTTCAGATTCTAAACTGAAAGTACATGGCAGGCTGTAAATCTCTCAAAGTAGTGCAGTGACCAGTCATACTGAGTTCGGTTTCCCACTTCCAGACTGCTACCAGTCTTAGGGTGACTCATTTAAAACTAGCTTGTGGGTGGCTTTGTTGTCCAGCAATTGCAGTCAGAACTGCAGTTTAGATGCTTTAATCTCTGATACCTGATGCCTTAGGATTTTAGCTTTTATATGTTCATATATTTGTAATCCTGCAATTCTTTAGTGTATAACTCTGAGCTCCATGTAGAGTGTTAGCAACTGCTTTTCCCATTTTCGTCAGACACAACAATTCCTCTCTAGGCCTGAGAATCAAGGACACCTCACTGTCACAGGCCCCGAGAAATGTAAACAAAAGCGAGTTGGGGGGGAGCAAACGAAGAGAATGGGACTCCACTGTCTGACGCTGTAATTGGACAATTAACCTCTGATGTGCAAATGGACAAAACTTATATCTGTCCGAAAAACATGTGACTGTCTTCCATCGTGGGTTTAGTGTCTGCGAGACTCCTGTACTGCCCAAGGTGTATCCTGTAAAGGCCTTTTAATAAATATCTACTCTTTATCCTTTAACTCTGTCCAGCCTCTGTTCCAGGTCAGCCTCTACAAGGCATCATACTCACACTTCCATAAGCAGGTTTAATTCTGTTGTTGACAGTCAAATTAGCTGACATAATGCTGTCAGTCAGTGCAAGCAAGGATAAGCCATGCCAAGTTTCAGATTCACTCTGCTCTCACCAGTTGTTTACTCATGACAAAATGTCATGGTTTGGAGCATGACTCCTCCTCATCTGTAGGAAGTAGTGAGTTTTAATTGAAATCATGTAATCAAAGGGCTGCACTAAAGCACTGCTACCTTTCTTGGTGATCAGAAGCCTAAAGGGAATGACTTTCATGAAGTAGAGAGCCCAAGAACTCCCCAGCTAAAGTCCTACCTAAAAGAAAACTCAAGCACACTTGAAAGTGCAGAAATACTCAGAGCAAAGATCAAACTTCCCTTGCACCTCTTGGAGTGTAACAGAAATGTTACTCAGTGGAGATCCAGCCCTGGCTAAATCTTGCACAGCGGAAATGAAAGACAGCCTACACCACTTTCCTAGGTCATTCAATACCCCAGCATTTTACGTGAATATCAATGGCAGCATTGTCCAATGTGTACATTATATAGAGACAGTCAAAAATGGTATATCAATGATAGCATCTTTAATAGCCATAAAAGTAAAGTGAGGAAGACAGAGGGTGATAAATAATGAACAGCCTGTATTGATCCATCTGCATTTGGTTTGTTAGATTTCTTATACAGTTCATGGGAACAAAAATCTGTCAGTTCTTCCTCCTTCAAAATAAACTGCTTTCCATTAACAGGCAGCAGATGATCTCATGGGTTTTAAGGAAATATGCAAGAGGGATCTGCAAAAAAGGATATGATAAAGATTATTAATATAGCTATAAATTTCATCAGCCTTTCCTCTTGAAACTTGGACAACTGCACTAAGCAATAAAAATAATAATAATAGTCTGAAGCTCTTCTGTATCTCTGTAACCTCTCTATGACACTCACGATAGCTTTAAAAGTGGTGCTTAAACCCACCTGATAGGAAAATATCACTTGCAATGCCTCAAGTGTGCATTAATCCAGGATCACATGTGAGGCAGCTTCTCTGGACCCCGTCCAGCCTGTCCACATCATCTTTGCATAGCAGAGACTAAAACTGAACACAGTATTCTAGGTGAGTCCTGGCAAGCTGTGCTAGTTTTGCCTGTGGTAGAGTTAATTTTCTTCACAGTGGCTACTGTGGAGCTGTGTCTTGGATTTGTGATGAAAACACAGTTGATAATATAGAGATTTTTTTGTTAAGGCTGAGCAGAGCTTGAACAACAGCCAAGGCCTTTTCTGCTTTTTAGTACTGCCATGCTGGTGAGGGGCTGGGGTGCATGGGAAACTGGGAGGAAACACAGATGGGACAGCTGATCCCAACTGACCAAAGGGATATTCCAGACCATGTGACATCATGCGCAATATATAAAGTGGGGGGAAGAAGCAGGAAGGGAGAGGCATTGGGAGTGCTGGCATTTGTCTTCCCAAGTAATTTTTACTTGTATCGGGGTCCTGGTCTCCTGGAATGGCTGAACACCTGCCTGTGAATTAGTTCCATGTTTTGCTTTGCTTGCATGCACGGCCTTTGCTTTCTCTATTGAACTGTTTCTATCTCAACCCATGAGCTTTCCAGCTTTTATGCTTACTGTATTCTCCCTGGTCCCGCTGGTGTGGAAATGACCAAGCAGCTGCATGGTCCTTGGCTCTGTCTGGTGTTAATCCACAGCACAAGCTCTGAGTACAGTGAGATGAAGACTTTTTTATCTCAGCTGGTGATGTCCTTGTTGAGGTAACCCTGCATCCTGTTGGCTTTCTTTGCTGCAGAAATACACAGTTCACTCATACTGAGCTTGTTGTCCACCAGGACCCCTTTTCCACTGAGCTGGTCCCCAGCTGGGTAGGTCCCAGTCTGCGCTGCAGTCCTGCATTATGTTTTCCTAGGTGTAAGACCTTACACTTGTCTTTGTTGAACTTCATCAGTTTCTAGTTAGAGCAGTCTTCCACCTTACTCAAATCTTCCTTCAGGGGAGCTCTCCCTTCTGCAGTATCCGCCACCCCACTCAGTTTGGTACAATGGCAAACTGTCAGAGTACATTCAATTCCATCTTCCAGCCTAAAGTGCAATCTGGTTTTGGCAGATTATGATAAATGTTAAATTCTGTTCAGAGGCAAGTACATAGAGGACTTTGGAATATGTGTGTACATGTGTTTGGTGGGATCCATGCACCCTCTAGTATGTAAAATATTTTACCCATTGAGACCCGAGGTGCCTGAGGCTGCATTCCCAGAGCATGTGGGAGGTCTTTCACAGGGCTTCTTTTTACCTCCATGGAGAGGATGCCTGAGATTTGAGTGCACACTATTTACCTTCCAGCCAGCATCTGCTTACATATTTTGGAAGGGAACAGCAACATTTCTAATATAGACAGCACTAAGAAAATGGCTCAGAAATATTTTCTTTTTTGAATTAATTCAAACTGTAGAACAGCTTCATTTCTGCTGCGTTTGGAGCATGATGCAGTTCTGATATGTCACATTGCATTACAACTTTGCACATGCTATTTGCCCATCTCAGTTTCAGGCTTCCTGCAGTATGAAGAAACACACTTATTTTCTTATCAGATTCCTATTTCATGCCCCTGAGTCACAGAAGGAATAAAGCCCCCTTATGGACAGTAAGACGCAAAGAGCTTCTAGAAGGCCTCTGCTGCCACAGTTCACCAGCTCCTTAAATTCCAGTTACTTCACTTTTTTTCCCTCCAAAGAAATATTATTGAAGCTGACTACTGATTTGAACTCCTTTCCAAGTGAGTGTGAGATGAGCAGAGGAGAAAGCATCAGCCAAAACCCTTGGTATGCTACCTTTGCAGGCCATTTTTCAGCTTGAAGCTGGTGGCAGTATGTGACACCCAATACTGACAGCCAGGGTGCAAATCATGCCATTTCATTTGGAAGGCATCACTCCATATAGATGACGCTCATGTGCTGAAAGGCATTGTAGTCTAAGCAAGCTCACCTTGTAAGAAAGGTGTGATGGCATCTAAACTGCCTGTAGTCCTAGACCCATGCTGATTTCTAGACCATAGCACAGGACTGACTGACGGACAATCAGAGGTCATTTCTGTCAACCTTATGGAGCAGAGAGCTGAATTCCAGCACTTGGAAATGGGCTGAGCTACTGCTACGGAGAGACAGTAGCTGGTACAGCCCTACTCCTGCATGCCTCCTCAGCTTCTCCATGTGTTTTACACTGCTGTACAGTGTATTTTAATATAGTTTCCAGCACTGTTTCAAGGAGGGAGTTGAAAAAGTGTCAAGGAATATTGCTATAAACAAGCCTTTAATTCAGTGTCATTGTTTGACAGATTTGAGTTCTTTATCCTGCTTGTTTATCCCACATGCACAGACACAGACAAACACACACACAAACATACACTTAAAAAACCTCTGTAGTTTAAAGCTGTGGTAGTCTCTTTGTCCTTGCATCCTTTCCTCTAATGTTTATGACACATTTTCAAAGGCATGCACTGGTATCTGATGATCTGTGTCTTTTCAAGTCTGCATACAGACATGCAATCTCACTGTCTGGGTAATGCTTCCAATGGACAGCCTTCCAACAGATTCACTTTCCTCTTCCATCTTTTGCTCCCTTCCTATGGATAAAAATGACTGATGAAGCCCATTACTTATCTATCAGATAACAGATCTACTTTGACACAGATTCCTTATAAAGCTTGCTCTTAGCAAAATTTGTTCTGGACATCAAGAAGGCACAGGGCTAAAACATTGCTTTTGTTGGGGGGCTAATTTAGCATTTAAATTCTTCTTCTCTATTGACTTCTTTTGTGGAAAATTGGTCCACTATGTACAGCAGAATTTAACTGATCCATATTCCTGTGATAAAATAAAGTTCGTGTTACAGTAAAAAAATTCTCCTCATGATGCTGACAACAATGTGTCTTGTAGACAAGATTAAGATGCATACAGTAAAATCCTGACATCCAAACTGGGAAAAGATGGCAACATGAAAAGGGATTTAGTTACTTTTTGTTCTAGAGCATTGCAAATGATAATGAGACAAGCAATTGTGCTTTTTAAGTTCGACCACATTTCAAAGCACTGTGCACTACTGCACCAAGTACAGAATGGTTCAAGCCTTGAAAACCTGCAAATGAACTGCAAGAGGCGCAATTCACTTTCGTTTTTAGGGCCATGCTTCTGCCCTCCCCTGGCAGTGCCTGGGATCCCCTGGCACACTGTTTTCCTTACACATCAAACCCTTGTGAGTACATTCAAACCCAGAGAAACTCAGATGTGCTAGTCAAGTCATGGTGCATTTTTGATGACTGGAAAGATTCTTCCAGATTAAATTCCAGAACTCCAAACCCAGGCCAACATTTCTAACACAAGGAATTCCCAAACCCTGTAAGCCACAACATCTGGAGCTACAGCAGTCATTGCAGGGCCTGCTTATCAGGCAAACAGCCTCTCACAGCCTGATGAAAAACTGCCATCCACTTTGTCCCTCACATCAGAACACAGAGCAGAGCAGCTTGAGGGGGCAGCGAGGGCCATACCCCAGCACTGCCTCCCATCAGGGTCTGCATGGGGGGAACTTGTCTGGGTGATGGGTGCATGCCTCCTGCTCCCGGCAGGGAAGTGTGCCTGCAGCTCTGCTGGGTGCCTGGCTCCTCCCCAGCCTTGTGGGGACATTTATTTTGCATTCTTTTTTCCTACAGAGTGATATTCCTCCTCTTTGGGGGCTGCGAGGAGTAGCGAGAAAGAGAGTGGCTGAGGCTGCTGGGTACACATTTTTGTGGGGGAGGTATGGGTTACTACAGTTTCCAATTTGGCAGAGCTCCCAGAAATAGATCTTGCAGAAATATATATCCCTGAAATGACCTAAAAATAACCCAGTGGCAACCTGAAGTGTATATAAAGTTGGAAGATAAAGATGCAGACGGTCTTCCTGCGTGTGAGTCCCAGGGAGCACCTTCATGGTGGTGTTATTGCAGCTCATATTGTGCCTCACCCCTCCACACCACAACTCTCTGCTCCTGCTTTGAAGGACTTGGCTTGAAAGCTGCAGAAGGACTGATGCTGCCTTGGCTGATCGGGAGTCACCCATGCCTTTGGAGAACATTTTACTTGTACATAGGAAATGAGATCCTCGGGAGATAAAAGTTCTTGTGGGAACAAAGGACCACTGCTCTTCACAAATGTTATAAAGCACTCAAAGTAAAAAACCCCAACAAAACAGCTCCTCTCATATACTGTTAGTTTTAATACTAGCTGCTATACAGAAATAGAGTTAAATTATCTTCAGCAGGTTTATCTCCATTTTTAACAGCTGTCTCAAAGTCAGCAGAGTCCTTCACAATCCCATATCCAAAAGAATATATGAATATATTGAGAAATTTGCATGAAATGGTCAATATGGCAAACTTATTTCACATCTCCAGACAAAGGCAAATGAAAATCAAGAATCTCTGCAGCATCCATCCTGAATAAAAAAAAAGAGAAAGAAAAGCATCTTATTGAATAAATTACACTTGAAGAGGCAGCGTTTCTTTAATGGTCATAGATTGATTCTCAGGACCAGAAGCCTGAACCAGCAAATAAAGTACCTGCTTCTGTCTACCCCATCCTGAGAGCTCTTCACATCAGAGCTGAGTAAATAATTCGCAGTAGATAATTTACCTGCACAAAAGCTTTCTTTTTTTCACTTACCGAATGTCAGTACCTTGATTGTGGTTTCCTCTAATTTATTTGTAATTCAAATTTACTTGTCCAATTTATTATCTTTCTTCTTTCCCAACAGGTCAGATAGACTGTGAAGGGTCTGCTACAAGTATTTCAACCTGCCTGTTCAAAAGAGAGCGGAGTTCATCATGAGTAGTATCAGACAGCTCGGTGGTTTTTTCCCTGTATCCACATGAATGCAAATTTTGTGATCAGGGGAAGAGCTTCGGGTTGATAATAAAAATTTTATTCTGCTGGATAAAACCTGAGGGGTTTTTCTCAAAGCTTCAGCCTTAGAAAAATGGTGGTACTGCAGTCTCTGCTGTCTCTGTGCAGAGCTGAAATGAAATCTTTTTATTACATTCACTTGAAATAATGGCACCTGCTACTTCAGGCACAGTCAAAACCTCATTCACTTGCCTCTGTGCCTGGGCTCTAGAAAAATTTCCCAATGAACTTGAACCCCCACTGTGTTAAGCAGTGTCCCTTTTAAATGTAGTAATTGCAGAACATAGATTGAAGAGAAATGGTCACAGCAGTGGCGGATGAAGAATTTTTGTCCCTCATTAGGTTTAAGCTCGAGGCTCTGGTAGAGCTTTGTCATCTCAGCCCAGCACTTCTGCTATATGGCAGTATTCGAGCGTGCAAACTTCAAATGGGCTTTTCATGGGCGTTCATGCAAACCAGGCTCCATCGCTCTAACATCTGCAGAAAGCAAACAGTAAAGAGCTGGGAAGCCTGGGCAAAGGGAAGCCATTTTCAAACCACCAGCAACACCGGTCCACTTAATGCAATCCCTGTCTCGGACCCTGGATGTGAAAGATGATTTAAAAAAACCCAAACCAAAGCCAGAAACAAATCTGCATCATCCAGCCAGATGTTAATGAGAGACTAGCTTTTAACGCATGTTTGCTGCTATTCACACTGCTGTGTACCACCACTGTTTCCTTCAACTTACATAATCAGATATTATCAGTCAACATTCTCATGCAAATTTGAGCAGAGGATCGCCTTGTAGACCAGGACTTCTCAGTTAGAGTGGACCTGAACTAGAAAGATGCATAATCCTTTTCAGAAATTACCACCTCAGATACCATTTCTGTAATTTTAAATTTAATTTCTATAATTATTTTACTGTAAAACCCAACAAAAATTACACAAAACTTGGAAAGTTTGGATATAGTTTGCTAGTGTGGATGTATGAGGGACAATGTGTATGTATGTGGTTTGGGTTTGTTTTCAAACTCCTAGTGGTCCATAGCCATTTACCCTTGCCTGAGGGCTCTGGCCATGGGTTCACAAATAAATTTCTGGAGGGTCAAATGCATCCAGGTGTGGATAGGCAGAGATAAAGGCTTCATGTGGCGCAACAATCTGCTCCAGTTTTGTCCAAAATCTCAAATGAAGTGCCCACTCTGTCCGGCTGACAGTGCTCACCGCTCCACTGCAGTTACCTCTGAAACCCACGGGAATAATTTTCTCGTCTTTTGCTCCTTATTTTCACAGGCCTCTGCACTTCTCAGCCCTGATCTTAAGTGAGAGGAAAGCACCAAATTAATGCACTTCTGCCGGCAGAGCAGAATCCCAGAAGAAATCCCTTTCTGCAACACCTCAAGCCTGCCTGGTGCAATGGTATCCCTGAGGCAGCATCCTCCCTCAGCATCCTCCCTCAGCATCCCACCTCAGTCCTGCCAGCCTCTGGGGCAGCACAGCCTCAGCTGCATTGCACCAAGGACAAAGAGATGAAATATTCACAAGCCCACCCACCAGATCCAGCAGGCCACGGGGTCTCAGTTGTGATCCCTGAGACCTCAGCAAGAAGAGTCCTCTGTGAGTCATTTCTTGCCGACGTGAAGTGGAGCAGGCTGCCTCTGGCTGGCTGACTGACAGCTGAGAGGCTTTTAATGAGCATCTCTCCTCCCTGGCAGCACTTGCTAAAGGAGACCTCAGCTGAGAGAGAGAGCAACAGTATTGGGCTGAATTACCCTGAATTATTCTTTGCGCTTCTAAAAAGGTATAACTGCTATTTAGAAAGGTTCATAAACTAACAATGCATCCAGCATATAAAAGAGAAAAAAAAATCACTGCATGAACCTATATTTTAAAATAAATTTCATTTATCCCAATTGACCCTCTTCTGAATCACTAATAGAACAAACCTTCATGATAAAAGCTGAAGAGTGAGGGGAAGAAGCCAAGGCCTTGTGGATAATTTAGGAATTACAGGCCATGCATGGGAAATGGTACTGAAAAATGCATGAGAACCATTTTGTTAAAAAAAATGGACTATGGAATTATAGCTTGATTGGGAGAATCAAGATCAATAAATAGATGTAAAACTGCAAAGAACCTGAAACTGAGAGCAGAAAGCTCTTGAAAACCTGACTGAATTGGAAAAGAAGAAGCACTGGAATTTTTCAGAGAGGGGAAAAACGAGCTGTAGGGACATACTTGAAAAAGATGCTGTGTTTGACACATGGCTGAAGTCAGAGCATGGAAGGAGGCTGTAACGATCATCACAGGTGAAAGTTTTTGCTCTGGAAAAGAAACAAAAAACAGTTAGGTCTGGAAAAGCCGGAGCTGGAAGGAGTGCCACATCCAGCTCCTCTTCCTTGTGCTGCCGGGCCCTGAGCTGCTGCAGAGGGGAATGGTGACTGGAAGTCAGCGCGACAGCTGTGGGGAATGGAGATGTACCAGCGAAACACAGCCTGCCCGAGATGAGTGTGACATCGGTTTTGTGAGTCTGTCATACTCAGACTGGTGTCCAGGAGCTGGAGATTACTGCAACAATGACATGGCAGCAGATTGAATTTCCTCAATGGCAAAGGCAAGCAGGAGAGACCAGGGATGAGTGTCAGCTGGAGCAAGCAGCAATGCTCACTGGTATAAGAAATGCCAGCCTTCACCCTGCTCCTTGTTTTATTCTTTAACCATAAAAAATACATCACTTACAACACACAGGGTGGCCAAATAAATGCAGAAGCTACACTTGAAATTCAAAAACGACAGGGATTTTTTTTCATGAAAAAACCATTTCATTTGCAGCTATGTCTATATAGCAAGACCGAGGATGTTATTAGACATCAGACACTGCCCAGCTGGTGAAGTGTTTCCTGAGCCTGAAGGTATTCTTTGAGGAAAGTGAACTGGGTAATTGCCTTTCTCAGGGCATCAAACACGGGGATGGGGTGGGGGGCAGAGATAGTAATGAAAAAGTAGCGCTGCACTGCCTGCCTGATGATACAGCAGGTGTGTGTGTGTGCCTCTGTGCACACCTTCAACTAGCCTAGAAATCAAGTGACTGCTGCAGAGTCTCTCACCATTTTTAAAGGACTTCTCTGTTGTGTGTTTTAGTGGCAGATTTATAAAGGTAACAGGGAAACAGACTCAACACTGATGACACTTCTCAGGCTTGGGAGGCAAAACATCCCCTAGCAAGAGGGAGCCAAGAGCCCAGGGGAGCCCTTGGCATGTCTCTTTGCCATCCTCCTAGCAGCCACCAGCACAAGACACATTTAGGGTCCAAGTCATCCCAGCTGATGCCCAGCTGTCAGACCCTAGGGGAAACCCTTGAGGCAGGAGATGATGGTCTCAGCTGGGAAGAAACAGTGCATTAAAACCACCCTCACTCATGCAGGCTCCAGAGTCACACTGGCTGCTCCAGGACTAAGCTGGGGAGAAGTGGGAACTGTACACTCTTTGGGATGCCCACAGAGGAAAGCAAGATGCTCATTTAAATCTGTGAGATTGGCATTTTCTTGTGACAAGGGCCAGAGTGCCTGGCTTGAGAAAATGGGAGGAAATCCAGGCAGAATTTTGCAGTCCTGAACAAACGCTGTCACCTCACCCCATCACTTTCTCTTCCTGAAGGATCCCCTTAGTGGTCTCAAAGGTGTTACTGTGTTCTTAAAATGTTTTTGATATAATTGAACCTGGTCAGCATATGGTGAAGCCAAAGCACAAGCTGACATGCACAGGACTGACCCTTATATGTTGGGCATAGCTTCCTTCCCCACAGAGATGTGACTAGGAGGAAGGAAAAGCCTTTCTAAAGCCACTGAAACTGGCTAAAATTTGAATTGCCTGAAAAAGGGAATTTTTTTGGATAAATTAATACACTTAAATTTTTTCTTTCACCTTAATTCACAAGGCAAACCAAACCTTCCACTTACATTTCTTTGAATTAGACAAAGGAAATTCCATATGTAATTGTTTTGTTTTCTTCATGCTGTTGATAGCTTATGTACTGATGAATTTTGTGTTTGATGTTACAATGTCAAGAGAAAAGGCTGGGTCTTTAAAGTTTGTGGTTTTTTTAATGAAAATGAATGAATTCTTTGTTTCTCACATTTTGACATGCTCTGTGGAGAATATATGCTCAGCAAGTCTAAAAACTTTCAGGACAACCTGTCACAGCCTCTAGAAATAGACTAAATAAGTGTTAACCAAAGCATGAAATATGAAACACAAAAACACAAGACAGAATGAAGTGAAATTCTGCTCTGATTTCAAATCACGCATAAACAGATTTCCTCGCTATAAGCAGAGTGGCTGATTTTTTTCTGTTTCCCTTGTATTTTGCTTGTGTTTTCTTTTTCAGGGGACAAAAAAAAAGTGGCATCTCAAAATATTTGACCTCCTCCAAATGAAATAGTTTCTGTTATTCTAGCTGAATATGATAAACAGTGAACAGAAAAAAACTCTTCAGGAATATGGTATATTTTTAATGTTTACTTTCCTCTGCTCTTTCTACCGTAATGTTATCTGGTCAGAAGGTACTAATAGCCCTCCATAGCATTAAAGACGAAGACTTAAAGACGAAGGGTCTAAAAGTCAACAGTTAAGTTCAGGATCAGTTTCCCATAAATATCATCCAGCCCTTATGAAAAACCTTGGTAAAGTATAACACTTACAGTGCCTTTTAAAAAAAGAGATAGTCCTTGGCAGTGATATTGATATCTTCCATGGACATTTGCATATTGTGCATCTTTTTCAAATTTCCTACAACGAGGGTATTTTGAGAATTGAAAGAGCCTTGGTGAGTTGTTAGTAAGTGAAGTTCTTGCAGCTGCTACTTTACAGGTTTCAGTAAATCTCACACCTCCCAATATATTTCAGTCCCTTGTAAATCCTGCCCGCAAGCAGTTGTGTGACACTGATGTCTTGCTGGAGGAAAGCTGCCAGAAAGCAAACAATGCTGTTTTGTAGCAAGTGCAGTTACTTCTGCAGCCCACTCATTATTTTCAGGTTTTAAGTCGGCCTTGCTCAAGAGACCCATGTAGCTGTCTCCTGAGGGGTTTCCTTCCATTGCCCTGAAACAGTCAATGTTGCAGACAGCCAGGACTGGAGACACGGCTGAGTGGACCCCTGGCCAGATCCAAGGTGGCAATTCACATTTCCTTTATTTTTGGAGTGCACATTAATATCACCCCAATGCAGATTTCCCGTGTTTTCCCCCCTGCTTTACGGGACCCGGCAGTCCTTTGCCGGTCAACCAGCTGTCAGTGCACACAGGGAATGGCTGAGATTTGGAAATTCAATTCATGCCTGTATGAATTCAAGCAGCTTACAGTGCTATGGAAAGCGGAGATGCCTTTCACTCTCCTTCCTGCATTCCCCATACAAACATGCCAAAAATCCCATTGCTTTTGGTGACAGGCCTCACTGCAACAAAGCTGCACCTGAAAAAAGAAGTATCACAGATGCACACTCTGCCTTGCAGCTTCAGCTGGGAGAAATGAGAGGCACAAGCTCTGGAAATAAATCTGCCCCTCGCTCAGCACCAGATAACCGACAAGTGTTCGTCCATCTGCCATAAGCAGTCAAACTGTGAGCTCACTGATGTGGTGTTACGGCACCGTAATCAGCTGAGGCTTTTTGGGCCGTGGTCCATGCCTCTGCGCTGCTCTCCCGCAGCAGCGTTTGGGGGTGAGGGCTGAGGGCAGAGGAGCTCCTCGAGACCAGGCTGATGGAGCTGGGCAGCAGTGGTGTGAACGGATGGCTGGAGCAGAGGCACTGCCTGACCACATTTGTGCTTTCTGCCAGCAGCAATGATGGAGAAAGCTCTTGCAGCTGTCCCTCAAATCCCTCTGTCACATAGTCAAAACCCTTTCTGCTTCACAGCTCATCTGTAGTCACTTGTATCAGTTACCAGCCCTGGCACTGAACTTCTGCCTTAGTATTTGGGTATCGATTCCTTTTGTCATCACTTTGCCCCAGCGTCCTTAAATGAACACGAGAGGAAGGTGATGGTAATGCATTCCCTGTAGCGTCCACAGCATCCAGGCGGTGTAACCCATACACTGACAGGGTTCATCCACAGCCATGAACATCAATGTCCCCTCCCTTGGCTCTGCTGGGGATGACACCCTCAAAGGAAGTTGCATTGCTCCATGAGGTTCCCCAAAAGTTTTGCTGCTCATGGAGGGGCTGAGTAAGGGGAACTCTCTTGTGTCCCACGCTGGCATCATTCACCACCACTGCATTTACCAGACTGGGGCGGCCCAGACAAAGCCTGGCTGAGGGTACCAGGGCCAGATTGCTGTCTCAGGGGTGAAGCAACACTAGGATCAGGAGATGAAAACAATGCCACATCTATCACAAACAAGGACACTGAAGAAAGTGTAGGGAACATTACACACAAGTTGTAGCTCATTAAAGGAAAACATGCCGAGATATTTTTATGTTGCTGTTACTTATAAAAGAGTCAGTTAACACAGCTTATTACGGTAATTACAGCAATGTAAAGAGAGACCTAGCAAAGATTACAGCACTTAAGTACACCATCATCATAGCTTAAGTGAAATGTATTTAGGACTCAGACAAGACATCTCCCACATACCTGGCCAGGGGATAAAAAGACCAGAAGATCCCTGCATAAGCTTCTCAGGCTGCTCCAACATCCCCAGGCAGGCAGAAAACCTGTCAGTGTTGTTTCAGTGCAAGGCAGAGGATTGGCCGGAGAAGGCTGGAATGTGGGACTGGCACTACATGGTGGCCACAGGGGAGCCAGGGTGGCAGGCAAGATGGGACAGAGATAGACTGTGGGGAATGTGGGTTCCAGGCAGATGATCTTGTGATAGGCAAACAGTTCAAAGATCTCTCCTTCATCACCTCCATCACTCTGTCTGATGCAGGGATCATGCATTGAAAAAGAGACTGAAGTCCCATGTTTGCCATGTGATCTGGCATCTCTGATAAACCCCCTCTTACGCTTCCAGTTTCCAGCAGCCGGGAGGAATTCAACCATTGAATTTAATGACCCTGATGGGATTTACCATCCTTTAATTTATCCAGTCCAGTTCTGATACAGAATTTATGTTTTCACCCCTGGAGGTGGTGTCACCTCAGTCTGTGTACTCCTCTGCACCCAGATTTATGACAGCTCCTAGTTCAAAACTCTCTCCCGTAATTCTTTACACTGTGAGTGCTAACTACTTGGTCCTTTTGGATTTTAGCAGAGCCCATCTTTCCTGGGTAGGTTGTTGCAAGAGTTTCCCAAATTCTTAAAAACCCCAAACTTCTCTCTCAGCTCCTCACAGCTATCAGCATTTCTGCATGGCCCTGTGCAGGGAGCATCTCAGAAAACATCACCATGAAGTCGGTAGCCTGTTTATTTACTGTCACCCATTGATCTTCCCTCACATTGTAAAATCTGTTTTCTAGATGTTTCATGAGGTCTTCCACCTTCACCACCATCATGTGTGTGGCAGTGGAACCCTCACAGCTATCCCAAATCTGGTTTGGCCAGCTTGGGCTCAGGAGTTAGCTCGTTTCTGGGGTAAATGAACCAATTGCAGTGCATATAACTTCCACAAGGTCATGGGGACTTCGTCAGTGACACTCCACGTAGTACTCTCAAACCCATTCCTCAGCTGGATTTTCACCTGTCTATGGCTTCACCAACAGCTGTTTTGCTTTTCTTTGAATTATTTCTTTACAGTTTTCTGGGAAGCCAGAGCTGGAGAAGCCTGCAGCCATATCCTCTCCCACAGCTAAACTACTGCTGAAGCCAAATTCTCCTCACTTGGACTGGCTCCCACAGTCCCAGGGGCACCCACTTCAGCACAAACTGTAAATGAGTCGACGCAGACCATGTTTTCTCGTGAAGGAATACCATGCAGATTTGCATTCACACAACCTGATGCCAGTCTCCTAAAAGGAAGCATGGCATCAAACAAAGCATTACTCAGGTTGGGTTGTCAGCTGTGATTTAAGTTATGTGAGAAGCCAGGCCAGCCAACAGCATCCATTTCACCCCTTAGCAAATATCCAGATGGTACTTGCTGAGCTGAGAGTGAAGCGTCCTTTCTAACCTCAGAGTCGATATGTGGAGCTCTTACTGCCGGCTGCAGTGGCTGTAAAGGTGGCACTAGGGAAGCTTGGAAAATTACAGGAATGTTTTTTCCTTTTTAAATTGAATTTAAGAATTTTGAAAGGGCACCTGGTGACATTTCTAGGGGCAATGACACACAGGGCAAACAAAGGCATACAAGAGCATGATGGCCTAAGTTCCTGTGGTCAACACAGGCATTGACTGGTTGCACAGAGCTACTCACTTCAGGTCTCATTAAAAACTGGGGACAGTGTAGTTTGCAAATGTAAAACAAGTGGTTCAACCACAGTTGACTTACTTAAGACTCTGCTGAGCACATCCTTACTCCCATTTAGCAGAAGCTGCCGCATGCCACCCTGAAAAGCCATCGTGAATGCGCTCCGGACCAGCCCGTCTTTGGCTGCTGGTGGCTCTCCTACCTGCAGGAACACGAACAGGTAATACTGCTGAGCAGAAAACACCGGCCCTTGTGAGGTCTTGTGCAAAAGCAGACGAGTACAGTGTTCCGTCCGGGTGACAGAAGTGACTGAGTGACTGTTCCTAGGGGAGAGTGTTTAAAGCTCTGGCGGCAGCTGGGCCTCTGTGGCAATGCCAGCCCCCGTCAGCCAGCACCCAATGCAGACACGATCTACATCCTGCACTTTTGGACACAGACACCCTGAGGCTGAGGCTGCTGACGCTCCATCCGCGTTATCTCAGGTATGTGGTGATCAGCCGAGCGCCTTCACTGCCGGCAGACCGACTTACACCAGCAGAACGGGGAGCCAAAGCCAGCTTAGGTTTCTGCTTCTGCAGCCACAAGCAGATGCACTGACCCACCACAGCCAAGTCTGGTCTTGAAAACCGTTCTACTTTACAGAGACAATTACATTCCTCATGTACAGCCTTGACGTTAAAACATATTTCAATTTAAAAGCAATATTTAGTAATACAGTTGGGTTTTTTTACCAGTTTATTTGGATGCCAGAATCCAGCAGAAACCTCAGGACTGGCTGATTCATGCCTGTTTCATTTTTACTTTCAATCCATTTTCTCTGAAAAGGAGACATAAGCAGTGAAGCCAATATAGTTTTATTGGATCCAGTGCACTGCCACTAAAACAAATATATGAACACTCAGGCCACTACACTTTTATTAAAACAAATAGAATTTAATTCAAACCAGCATTCAATAGCTACAGATTTTGGTGGGTGGTTTGTTTTTTTGTTGGGTTTTTTTTGAGAGATGAAATTAAATCCTACCAATACTTTTGCTCAATATGTTTTCACAATCAGATTCATTTGACCTAGGCAATATATATTTATCATAGGTAACACATTTTTATTAAAAAGAAATTTACAGAAACCAGGTTTCTTTTGAGTGTATAGACAGAATTCCCCACCCATTGTAAGGTTAGACCAGGAGGACAAGTGGAAGACTCTTTATTATTTTTTATGCTGGTAAAAGACACTTCTACTTAAGGGGTTCTTTTGACTACTACGCTTGAGGTGACAGAGATCTTCTTAGAAATGAGCCTTTTAGAAGTCAGTATCTTGCTAGGCAAAATATACTTTATACAGACCAGCACTGAAAAAAAATATAGTGCTCAATACAAACAAATGCATTTATCAAAGGATTACAGTAAATTCAAAGAAGAGCAATGGAACTAGGGCTTGAACCTGCATAAGATGATATTTAGAGGAAGCAGCCTGTGGTACTTATAACCTGAAAAAGAAGCAGAAAAAAGCTTAATACAGTAATGAAACTGAGTTGTCATTTACAGTAGTGATGTTCATTTTATTGCACTTCCACACCTCTGTTCGTAAATGAGATTTTTATAAATGCCAAAAGGAAGTACATTTCCTCTTGTCACTACGTGTTTTTGCAAATCAAGCCCAGGTCTCCATGTGTGTCTAATAGAAAAAATGCCTTTATAAAACCCTTATTTTGCACTTCCAAAACCCTTCCAGTTCTTTATTCGTTGTGATCTATCCTTTGATCTGGAGCAGTCATTGTCTTCCCTATTCTCTCTGCTTCAGTTTATCAGAGAATAATGCAGAACTTAAGAAGAGTGCATGGCAAACCATTCACCTTTTTTCTTGACAACATTTTGTAAAAGAGGGACTGATCCTGCTCTGTAAACCAAGCTGTTTTCTCCTTCTCAAAGGAAAACACCTGGGAAGGTTGTTGAGATGTGTCTGAGTGACAGTGGAGCGTACATTTCTGTCCAAGTCAGGAGAACACGTGCACTTAATTCCCATGGGTTTATTAGAATTTATTTTCCTCTGTTGTTAGTAAAGTTTGGGTAGAAAAAAGAAAACTTATTTCATAATCTTGTATGAAAATCAGCTGTAGCAGATCTTAATGGCCTCCTCTGAGCTCACAGTGGTAAGAGAAATGAGAGTGCAGCACTGCAACCATCGGAGTGGTGCCCTGGCTGAATTCAGACCTGCCGCAGCTGGAAACGAGCACATCCACGACCACTGAAGCACAATTTTGGTTGCTGCTTGACTGCCCCCAAGGCTGACAGAAGATGTTTGGTGTATGAACATCTTGGTGGGGTGTCAGAAGGAGTGCATATAAATACACGGTGGCACAGGGAGGTTTAGTGAAGGAGATGTCCCCTACTTTTTCTCCCTGTATCCTAAAAAGTACTGTCTTGTGTCGACCTTCCCTCTTGAATCAAGGGCTCTCTCTGTCAGTCAGGAAAGCATCATTAGATAGCAGTGGTGGGAGAGCACTATCCCATCCATATGGGCTGAACAGCTGCCTTTGCAGACTTCCCAGCCAGGGGAGCAAAGGATTAAGTTCAAGACCCATATCCAGACACACTCCCCCACATTGTGCTGAGTGGCAGCACGGTGCAGGTGACAAAATGCTTCCTCTATTTCCAATTCACTTTGTCAGAGACCAGCTACCTCTCCTTTGCCTGGTTCCCTGTGACAACATTTCCAGTCAACAGCTCAGCAGCTGCATCTGCCCATCAGGCTTCTCCTCCCTGCCAGCCTGGTGCAGAGAGAGGAAAAAAACCCGACCCTACTCCAAACAATTTTAATTAATACTGACATTTATCAAGCTGCAGAGGAAGCAACTGCTGCTTGTTGCTTGGGTTTATGTGAAAATAGTAGAAATAAATGGAACTGTCATAAATTTGTAGACCATCCTGCCTTCATTACATCTAATGCCTGGGAGAAACGAGTTGTGAGCAGCAAGAGATACAGGAGCTCATGGGGTGGCTGATGGACTGCCCAAGAGCTGAGGCTTTCTCTGAAAAGCAGGCTTTTCCTACACCACACTGCCTTCTTCACATGTAGACACGTGGATCTACTTGGGATATTGGGCACAAGGTGTGCATGGTGACCCAGTAAATAGCACCCATGTCCCTGCAGTGTCATGTGCTGCTCCAGAGGTGGCAGACCCTATCCCTCACGTGATTTGGGCACACTCTGGATATCCTGACTCTCACTCAAAGCCCATGTCTGAGTCCTCCCAATTGCTGTCCATCGCCTGCCTCACACCTGCCACAGGACTGCAGTTCTGTGACCTGGAGGCACATACACCTTTGACAGGTCTGGTACAGGCTCACCACAGCAGAAAGGCCAAGCAGCTGCACTATACTGATGCAAAATGCAAACAGTACATGCTTTTCATTTCATGCAAAGCTTGTATAAGGTCTGTGCATCTTTCTAAGCCATCTTTCCCATTTGCTGATCACTTACAGGCCTTTTAAATGTTGTTGTAAAAGCTGTAGTATTTATCACAACTTTCTACCAGGGTAGCCTTTGGACATTTCTACCTGCTTATTGACAGCTTTTCCTTAAACTCTTCTGTAGCATTTATTTCCTAGCAAAAATGTAAATCATGAAAGGGAACAATTTCTTATGTCACGACTCCTGGAGGTAGAAAAGAATTGCTCTTTCTCCACAGATGTGTTCCTGCATCCCAGGTATCCTTTACTTCAGCTTAAAAGCAACAACAAAGAAATACGGAAATAAATTGAAAGTCTTTGTACGATGGGTCAGTAGTGTATGTGATTTCCTTTGCAAGACCCAATATCTGACCTGATATGCAGATATGCAATGCTAACTGGTCCACTATGGGCTTACAATACACCCTATCAGAAAAAAAATTATCCCCAAAAAATCTCAAACCCAGTATCCTGTGAACCAGTTAAAAATAGATGTTCTAAGCAAGGGATTTGTAGGTCAGGAGAAGCTTATCTGTAATCCCTCTGGGAAAATTAAATCCTCCTGTGGCCCCAGAAAAGTCCAGTGGAGTCCTCTTGGGGCAGAGAATGCTGGTGTTGGTTTGTCGTTCTTCTGATAACCTGCAGCTCTGGATTCACACCAAGTACTCTGCTGAATGCCATTTTTGCCTTTAATTCCTCAAAGAGCCCTGTCCTCCAGGAAGGAAGCCACATAAGCTACATCAATGCTTTCCAAGCCCTGAAATAGGGCCAAAAGCAAAGAAAATCTCGTATCTCCCAGACCCATGTTCACTTTTTAACCTCAGAGACATATTGTGTGAGCGGACTGACGAATTTCTGTGAAATGTTCAGCAATTACAGAACCAGATCCTGATGGCAAATAGCTATAGACCCTCAAAGCAATGGGCACCTCCCACCACACACTCCTCCTTGTATCCCTAGACACAGTCACGTACTATGTAAGACTCCAGATTCTGTTGCAGCACACAACAAGCCAGGATATCTTCTGTAACCCTTGCTTTTAATGCAATTGTTTAAGATCATACAATAAAGCAGTCATCCTATAGTAACTTTCAAATGGGCCCTCTGATCCTGAAAACGCACTGTGAATGATAAATGATTCTTCCCAATATTGCTAAAGTGAAATCCACCTCTTTTTGTCTCTTTTAGCTCTAGCCAGCAGCAACTGTTGGCTGCTGATAGCTACAGACAGCACATTTCCTTTTCAGGAAACAAATATTGTTTTATTTTGTAGAAAAAAATATCCCCGGTAATGTCAGCTATAAAGTACAGTAACTGGTCTTCAGAAATACATTGAATTATACACACCTAACCGTATTGGAGGCTATAAATTCATCAGATGGTGCAGGCCAGGGGGCTTCAGGAGTGGAAGGGATTTGTCTCTTGTCCCCCTCCGGGGAGAACTGTCACCCCAGTGCTGAGATATTGCTTGAGCGGTGACTCTCTGGGGGCAGAAAAGGCAGAACTTGCTGAGTCTGTTTGTGATGTGCTTATCTATTATTGACATTCAGATCCCGTAATAACTCAGGGAATAAAAATAGAAAATGTGCCTACTCAAAACTTCTTTGGATCCTGAAATGACAAATTTCTACTGCAGGGAAGAGACTGATTTGGTTCCTGCCAGTCCAGTTCCCACGGGAAAATACCTTGCCGTATTCTGTGGTAAGTTTTTAGAAATGCACGTGATTGTGGGGATGTGTCAGAAAACATAAAAGAAAATCACAAGCAGTGATAATGTCACTGACATGGCATTAAAGCCTACTTGCAGCTGTTCAGCAGAGTTACATCATGCAGAGTGATAAAGATGATGTTTTTTGTTTCCTAATATTTACTATTTATTTTTCTCTGGTTTTGGAAACCTGGTTCTATTACTTTTTTCCCCCTGACATTCTCCTCTGACCTTTTCTTCCAGCTTTTCTAAGTACCATAAAGTGGCCTCTTAACAGCCTTTGAGTGATATTTCATATCTAGCCACCTTTGTGTTGATAAAGGAAGATTTAGAGTTAAATCTCTTTTTAAACTATGTTTTAACAAAGAAAATAAAAATTAATATGGAATGGAAAAAAATTTGTATTTTCTGTGCAAAAGAAGCAGGTTAAGTTGTTGGAGATTTTTACATACATTTTACATACATACGTTCACTGCTGTGTTATTTCCATTATGGCTTGCATTGTAATTCCTAATCCACGTCAATTTTGAGCACCTAATTGCCAGTAAAAACACAATATAGTCCCTTTAAAATGAGGAGTATCCTTGCCTTTGCTAATGAACATCTTCACTTGGTATAACTAACTTTCTACAGTACTTTTTGTCATGTCTACTGCCATTTTATCTTCCTGTACTTCTCTCATCAAGTGAGCTTTGTTTTTTAAACCTCAATAAAATGATGAGACTGTTTCCTCTCATTGTGCCTTTCCAGGAGTGTTGATTAAGATGCCAAAATATATATCACACAACTCGTGTAACACAGAGTTCTTCATTCACTAATTTCTGTCAAGTCTACCTGCCTAATCCAGAGATTTTAGGTCAAAACTGAGATCAAGGGCTTATTGTTTTTAATAAGCCAATTTTATTATAAACCTATGCATCATGCTTATTATTTTTAGTCATAGAATTTTCATTAGAGATATCTGTCCGAGATCCATGCATGACTCATTACATGACAACAGATACATTATACTTGTTATAAATCATTCAAATTTGGGGACAAATCTGACCTGATGTTGTTAGTTCCCAAAATGATAATGTTGAGTTTATAGCCCCTGCATCTATATAGGTGACTGGAGGTGTAAGCTAACACAGGGAGGAAGGCACAGAAAACCCCCAGTTTCAGTCTGTGCTTCTCCATCTTAATGCAAACAATCAATCATTACAGAAGGAAGCACAATACCGATCTTTTCCCCACTGAGGTCAAGTAGTGACTTTCAAGTGAGGGAACTGGGTTCACTGATAAAAATGATAGACAATTAGTGCGTGTTGTGTTTAATTGGAATGAATGGACTTGATTATTTGGTTTCTAATAAAGCAAAATAAATGCTATATAAATCTATTAATAATGAAGAATCTTTGGTTGTTTCTTTGTTGTTATTTTTGATGCTCAGAAGTGGGTCACTCTGTATGTGCATAAACAAAGAAGATAAATGGCTAGAAGAGGAATGAATTTTCCATAACCTGATTAAAGGATACGTCTGGCTCCTCAGAGAATGTTATAGTGCTTAATGATTTTGTTGTTGCTGTTCTTAATGTGTCTAATGTTTGCTGTTTAAGAAAATCAAGAATAATGTTAAAAGGTTGTTCCAGAAGGGAGCTGTCAGCCAGGAGGAGGAGAAAGCCTTGTTTAGCTAACAAATTCTCCACTTGCAAACTGCAGAGGGAGAGAAGACCCCTCCCACCCTCAACCCAGGGTGAAACTTCACTGGATCTAAAATGAGGGGCCAGTAAATTGCGTGGTGTGACCCTCCCAAGCCCCATGTCCCCTCACTGCAGCTTAGCTGGAGCACGCATGGTTAGCAGTGTGCACACAAGCTCCAGGTACACGGCCCCTGGCAAGCACTGTGTGTGCCCTGGGACCTGGGCTCAGGGAAGAAATCCCAGCAGCCTCAGTTTAGATGCTCTGCTATAGACCCAAGATGCTCCATCTTTCAGCATCCTCTTCCCCAGAACTGAGTGTCATGGCAGCTGAGAGCCAGAGAACTCCTGTGCTGGACAGAACCCGACCTCACACACATGGTCTGCCCTTGAGTGCCTTTGCAGCCTGTGCCTCGGAGACCAGGCTCAGCCTCTTTGCTCCCTGCCTCCCTGCAACTCCTATATGACAAGAAATGTGATTCACGGGAGGTCCAAGATGTGGAGCTGGCACTCAGCCAGGATGCGCTGCAGCACTCCCCAACCCTGGAAATGCTTCCAGGGAAGAGACCAGGAATGGCCTGCTCTTGGCCCAAACTGCCTTTTGGTTGTGTCCTGATACAAATTCAGAAGTGGATGTGAGGATATCCCTGGAGGCCACTGACTAGATACAGGCTCTGTAGCCCCACCAGTTGACATCAATTCCTGGTATCAGCATCTCCCAGTCACTGCACAAAGTTCACTTCTCTCCCAGCTGCTCGATCAAAACCCAAGTGTTTCCAGGATAGCGTGTGCTCTTTTGGCATTGGCTGTGAGACTAGACATAAAATCCTAATGGGCTGTGTTATTATTTTAGCATGCTGCTTGTTCAGTTCCGTGCAGAGCAAACTAGGGGAGGCGACTGGCACATGCTATGAGATCTCAGTGACAAGACTTGAGAGAAGTGGAGAAAGAAAAGACAGTTCCCTAGCTTGAAGGGCTTTCTGCCTGGCAAATTGTGAAAGTCTGCTAGAGACAAATGGAGCCGTGAGAATCCCTAAAAGAGAGGATGCAAAAAACACATATAATATCATATGAAGGCTCCTTTGCAGCATGAAATGACAAGCACCTTAAGCAGAGCAGCTGCTATTAGCGATCCCCGAAATGACAATTAGGAGGATGATGACAGTAATAATACGCCTTTGAAGGATAAAGCCTTTATTAAGGGAAAATTACCAAAATTAATTCCTAGTATTACTCAGTAATTTATCTAGGGTCACACAAAGGTTGAACTTGACTCTTTTTAGAGACGATACTTTTCACAAGTCTGCATCTTCTTAAGAAAAGAAGCCCTATTTATTTCTTGCAGACATGTTTGCAGTTTGCTACCTTCATAATATCATCAAGCAGGTCTTTGTTAGCTCAGGATCCTTTTCACATTGCTCACCATTTTAGTTCCCATAACAACAGAATACATTTGTAATATGGAAACTCAGCTTCTCTCAATTCTTCTGGGCAAGCTTGTTTTCTCCACTTAATAGAAGCTTGTAACACACTAGAGGTTTGTGCAAACCTGAAAACTTGCATAGTTTAACACAGTAGGCGATCTCATGCAAAGTTCTGATGAAATTATGTTCCTATTTAAACAATATATTCAGGTAAAGTGACAATGTCAAATGCCTGCAGCTTTCGGCTTTGGTATACCAGGGGTAGCCACACCATATTTGCATTTCCTAACTGAGATATGAAATACATGTTTTTGAATATGCCTTTTTAGATTCCAATTAATTCACTGTGTGTGCAGTTATTGTGTGAAAAAACAGTTTGAAAACAACAAAGTTGGCTAGCCTAGCAAGCTTTATCTTCAGCCTATAGCTCTTTCCCTGAATTCAATACTGCAGGCACAATTTAATGCAAACCCAATTTATGACTTAATGCTCCAGGGACCATAGTGGGAGATTGTTACATTATTCTTTTCTAATCCTATTTGTGTTTTAATTTGCTAAGTCTGTAATGAGGTGCATGCCTTGAATAGATTCAAGATCTTCAACATTGCTTTTGACTTTGTTTAATATAATAGATTGTACAGTTTGTATTCAGAATTGAGGTGTTCCAGTCAGTACTATCTCTTCATTTTCAAAACTAGAGTGGATAAAATTATGTTCTGAAAGTAATTGTATCCATGTTTCCTTGTTTATCACTTAATGGTGTATTTCCTGCTATAATTTTCTGTTACAATATGTGAGGTCACAAAAATCAATTCCCAGTGGACTCTGACTTGACTGTTTGAAATTACTCCCCAAAACACTCTGAAAAAATTATGGAGAAAATCAAGCACTGGGTAGTAAGTGGCTGGCTATACTAATTCTTTTGTATTAATGTTTTTCTAATTTTTTGTGCTGTTGAAACTAGTAAAAATATAGAGAAATGGAGTAAAATGTCAGTTACATGAGATACTCAAGTGATGATAATCAACAAACCCCTATTTATGCCGATGATTTATGGCAATAAATCTACCCAATATACCCATAGCATTTTGGTACTAAAATTTATTGCCTGTGATCCCAGTTGCCATTCATCTACATGGAGAATAGAAATCTCATTTCAGATAATCTCTAGACTTCAGCTTTTCTTTCATTCTTTTTGGAGTAGAAAAAAAAAGGAAAACTCCATAATATATTTAATTTTATGTTTGTGATCATATTTTAAAACATACTAGACTGCAAAAACATAACAGTTGAGAAAGGTAAAATATTTAAAAAGGAAAATTCAATGCCTTGACACAGAAGGGAAAGGGAAATGGAAAGGGGCAGGGGAAGGGGAAAGGGAAGGGGAAGTGAGTAATTTCACAGTGACTAGGATTTAAACAGGACTCTTGTTTTCAGACAGCACACAGTACTAATAATATTTCCCTGGCTGGTTCTCATTGCAATCACACAAATCTGTGTCCTGAGTGACCTTCATCCTGTAACAGCTATACCAGGAGAAAATCAGAATTTTGGTTTCAAACACATGGTCAGAGCCAGCTGTTCTTTTTCCTGAGCTCTGGCTCTGTAGGAATCTCTATTAAACTCAAAGAGTGTAGCTGGAGCAGCTATGTCACTGACCCAAAACAAGCTGTAGGCAGACAGCACAGGGAACAGTGTTTACACTGATGCTCACCTTACAGACATGTCCCACCTAAATGCCTTCTCGCAATATTAGTCAGACATTCCTCTTGATTTCTCCCATGTTTTCCTTTCCTGGGTATAGTTTTGCCTAAATCTATGCCTTTGGAAACAGGCAGAAGCAAAAAAATTCCAGGATTTTATAAAAATCAAAAGACTGGCAATCTTTCCAAAATGCACCCATCCAGGACGAAGAGTTTGTAGCAACAGTACAGCAGGATCATGCCCTATGAGTCACAAATGCAGGAGTCCAATAATCAGAATAATGAAAGCTCTTGCAATTTAATTTCTTTTTCAAGTATGACTTCTGTTCACTTTCCACACAGTCTTGAGGACTAATAAATCAGAAAAATGGAAAGCTTACAGAAATCTTGCATTGTATTAAAAGCTGCTCTTAATTTGTGAAACCTCTACTCAGGCCAACAGATTCTTCAGTTTCTTATTTATCAAAGCAAGCATGAAGTAATTCCAGCCTTTCTCAAATTTCAGAAGAAGGAGAATGAGAAGTTTGGATTCATATCTCTGGCTGTGAGCACATGGGTACTGGATCAACTGCTGCAATACCCTTATTTTCCATTTTGAATGCAGCTGAAACCTCCCATAAACTTGATTTTGGTAAATCCAGACAGTGGGAAACTCAGAAGCACCAGTGAGGCTCTACACTCTGACATTTTTGAGCTCTGAGAAAACATCTGTGGGTACAACGATACCAACCAAGCAAATTCTGACTCCCCCTTGGTTAGTACTGAACACAAACCCTGAATCTCTAGTAATTACTTTGCAGGTAAACTAAAGCAATCTTTATTTCATATGGCTGAGAATGAAAGACGAATCACCAGAATAGCCCTTGGTTAAGACTAATTATTTTTAGATGCAGTACTGTCTCATTTTTTGCAATGTTCTGCTCCCACTCACACCAGGTAGTGTCTGGTGATGACACTGATGGGAAGGACACATGAGGAAGGTATATCTGGTTTAAGTAGCATATCCACAGACCTAATAAACAGAAAACACTCAAGTCTAGATGGAGGATTTTCAGATAGTAATCAAAGACCACAAGTGGTCTTTGGAGTCCTTTCTGATCATCTGGAGAATAAAACAAATTTTTGTCTTATTACTGAGGTTCCTGGCACCAGGACTGATAGAATGCCTCAATATCACTTCATTGAATCCTGTTGTGCCACNAAAAAAAAAAAAAAAAAAAAAAAAAAAAAAAAAAGGCATGCAGGCTGTGTAGGGACTGAGTCCAACAGACATGGCAAAACAGCTTTTGGAACCGAAGCTGGGTGGCTCTCAAGAAGGGCTGCTGGCCATGAGTTAGCAGAGGAGCCATCACATCTAAAGAAGAAATTTAAAAGTTACTCTCATGACTGACAGTCACTGTCAGCTTCCACTATCCCCCACACAATGACTGGTTTTAAAGTGCTGGATCTCCAGAAATTCCTGTCAGATAACTTTAAAGGGTTAAGTGTCATCCAGCATCCAACCCTTGGCTGTATGCACTGGGGGCAGCCAGGCCCCTGCCCCACATGGGCTCCCAGGGAGAGAGTATGGAAGCTTCTGAAATGGATCTTTGGTGAAAATGAGATGCTTGACTCCAAGAATGCAATGCTGGAAACCTTCTCACAATTTCTATCTTGCCTAAATGCATCAGTACTGCCTCTCTATTTCACTTTAACACAGAGTTATGCCTCTCTACTCTGCCCTGACCTAGCCATATCAAGAAATTAGATAAACTTCCATATTAGTCCCCAGGGGGTAACCTTGGGACAGGACTAGCACACCACTGGGACCAGCCTGTGCTTAGCTGGTTACTCCACTGCTATAGAAGGTGCAAGTTCTTCTCAGGCAGATGGAAGAACTGAGCAATTGTACCCCACTCTCTGGGTAAGCACTCTGTCACTTGTCTTTTGCATAAAAGCAGGGCATGATTCACTTCTCATATGTTCTCATTTACAAGAAAGCAGCAGCAGTTACCCCTCTTTCTTCCAAAATCTGCAGTGGATGACACAATTGTTGGTGTGTTCATTTCCTCTGCAAATACCCACTGGACTTAGATCACCCAAGGGTGTTAGTCAGAGCAGAGCTGAGTTTCTGTTGCTCAGACAGTCCTGAGGCACGTGCTGAGCTCCTTAGGAGGGAGAGCACAATATGTGGGACAAGGGTGGAGGATATGTGCCTCCACAGAGAGGTGACAAGCAAGACGGGCTTTAGACTTGCGTGCCACACATTACTTGAAGATGAGCTTCATCTTACTTAATATCAGCTTTCTGACTGTTGGGCAACTCAATTACACTCATCTTGATTTCTCCTTGAGGCAGCAAGGAGAGATGGGCATTTCCCAGAGCAGACTTGCTTGTCAAAGAAGACTCACCTTTGCTTGATGCAAGCAGCTCAGGATGACGTTCCACTTTTCTCTGTGATCGGCACAGTTTTAAAGCTCCTCATCCTTTCCCATGCACGCTTGCAGCTCCCATTGGCTGCCCTGGCCACCACAGGGCTTGCAGACTTCCAAGCCAGGAGAGTAAAATCCTGTAAAGCAAGTCAGAATTTCCCATAGCACTGCCCTGGTCGAGGTTTAGTTTTGACTTCCTTTTGTTCATGAGTGTCCAGATAGAGTAATTGGTTTTCTGTGGTAGTAGGAAAAAAAGAGTATGAGGGAAGGATGTCTCTTACCTTCTAGAATCTAGGAGGCATTTATGAGAGGACACATCTTGTTTATTATTTGAGATGCATATTAAAGCTTTAAAATACATCTATGACTTGATGGTCTTCTGTGTGTAACAAAGAGCAACTGCACAGTGATGGCACAGGAACCCTGTGCCTAAAGAACAGAGAGTGCCAGAGCTGCAGGAGAATCCCTGTCACCTGGCAGCAAAAGGCACTTGCAGAGAGCAGCAATGCACATTTGGCCAGGGAATATTTTTCACTATGGGCTAGGAGGGCTGCAGTGTCCTTTCTCTCCCTGCCCTTACACCCAGTGTTGCACAACCCAAGAGGACCAGGCACCTGCACAGCCCACCACCACCCATCCTCACTCCCAGCAGCAAGAGACACCTCCAACCTGCAGGTCACAGCAGCCGAGGCTGCTTTACCAGTAGGCAACCAGGCGGCTGCAGACTATGGAAAGACAGGCAGGGAAGTACTTCCAACAAAGAAAAAAAAAAAAATTCAGTGCCCACAAGATAAAATGTATTCAGTGGGTAATATGATGCCTGCATGCTAAAATTCCTGAAGGTGATTAGACTTCATGTTTGCATATGCTTATTGCTTTGTCTCAAGCATATTCTTCCAAAAAGCATTAAATATTTTGTTATAATTCCTTAAAGACAGAAAAGCATCCATTTCTCCACAAATGAAATCAAATATTTGTGTTTGTTCCTTCATATAGATGCATGTAGCAAAGTGTAAGCGCACATCTATATGTCTCTATTGAACACAATAATGTGCACAGAGGTATCTAACCTTATAGTTGTTATTAGAAAAACAAAATAGAAGGAGGAAAGCTGTTAGGTGCTCTTTCCAGGAAGCTGACAGTGGTGGCTGACCTTTACCATGGCACGAGCATGTACTAGCCAAAATAATACCTTAACAGTTTTTTAGTACCCGACTATACGTTCTGTTCTAAGGAATAGCAAATGTTTAATCATAAATATTTTAATGGCTTCAGGGATTCATGGTATTCAATGACTGTGTTAAATGATAATAATCACATCTGGTTTATTACTATAGTAATTCAGCAGCTTCTCTTCAGTAGTTATTTTTTATTATATGTGCTGTGCTACTGTCATGGTCATTTATAGCGGTAATATTTTAAAGTGGCTCATTTGTTTGTTTAAGGACAGTTTCACAATATATTTCTGTATTAATATACATTTTGTACTATTATTTTCAAGCTGCCACTGGAAAATTGATCCTAGCTTGTTACAACGAGAGGGGCTGAGACTGACGCAGAATGCCAATGCTGAGAGCGAGTGACAGAGCAGATGGGTAGTGTACTGGTCTCCACTGGGGCTGTAATTGCTGTTGAGTTTTATTCATAAATGAAGGGGTCCATTAAGAAATAGTTAACTAATAATAAACATGAGGGGAGGATTTGAACCAGGCAGAGCACAGACAGAAAAATGCCATAGTTAAACAGTCAAAAAGCAACTGGATACGGCCATTTTACAAATTATTACCCAATAATACTCCCATTTTTTGCATGCTAGCGCACTTACAATGGAGGGACTTTTACTAGGGAGACAAGGGAGAACTGATTGATTTCGCTGATCATTTTATTCAGCTACCTGCCCACTCTCAGTCACATGAGAGAGGCCTCATTTATCTTAATGGGATCATTCATGAGAGTAAAGGTTTGGAGGATCAACCCATATATCAGCACAAATGGGAAGAAAGTAGCAGGAGTTAGTTATCAAATTAGAGGGGAGACCACTCAAGACTGGAAAGACCTTCCCACCATCATTTTCTCACCTTGGAATTGCCATTTTCTAAAACCTTGTTCTCCTCGGCATGCTGCACTTCCTGGTCATGGCATTCTCAGGCATCTGGGATTCAAGTTATTTACCTGGAGAAAGTGACAGTGGATCGTAGAGCACAAGGGAATGGCTTGGAGGGTAGCATGTGGGAAGATGTGGCGATCTCTCATCAAGCCTTAATAGCACTGGTGACTCTCCACTCTCTCAGCAGCCCAGCTTTGGGAGGTTTATGTTGAATTTAAGGGCAACCAAGAAGTTCCAGGCTATGATGACTTACATCAGAGCTTGCCCAGTGTATTGAGACCTTGCATTGCCTTTACAGCTGGCACAAAATAATTACTAACCACTTTCATGGGTGTTAAAGATACAGATAAAGGCAATTTGTAAACCTCGTTTGCGAAAGAAAAACTGGTAGAGCAAGGGTTAACATTCTGCTTCTCTCATTCTTTGCTCCTTTCTCTCTCTTTCCATTTCCTTTCCTGCTTTTAATGACCTGATGAAGGAGGTTCTATTTAGTTCAGCAAAACCTCTCCACTATCCCACCACACAGGATGTATTGAATTGTTGCAGCAAAAGTTTAAAGGAAAGTAAGGACAATTGTTAGTGCTTCTTTCCTGCCCTGTTTTCTAGTTGGTTTGATTGGTTGGTGAGCTGAGGGTAGATGGCTTTTATAGCACTGAATGATGAATGACTCTGAAATAGTCTGTAACCAGAAGTGCCGACTGACATGATGCTGATGTAACTGACACACAGGGTTATGTTTGTAGAGTCACTTAAATAAACACATGTTAGGCTGGAGCCAGCTACACCAGCCCTTCTTCTTTCCTTCCCCTCCACCCTTCATTTATCACTAAAAGATAATGATTTGATCTTCCTATCAGTCATTCATTATATTCATTAATTAAAATGTAATTGTTTTAAATGCCTCTCCATTGCTGTGGGTACTTTGTACTGCACTTAAAACACACACACACACTATCAGAGGACAAAATAAATCCTCAATAAAAAGACACACTCATCAAATGGGCTCCTTCTAACTAGCAGCTCCTTTCATCCTGCAATTATCTCTGTAGCCTTCAAAGTGGCCTCTCCCTAAATGCTCAGGAAAATAAATTGGTCCAGAAGCTTGACAAGGAGTTCAACCAATACCAGTTCTTACAAAAGGAGCCAAAGAAAATTCCTCAGAGAAAAAGCTCTTCTAGGAGACTTTCCCTCTACTCTACTAGTACTTACCATTGTGCAATGTTTCTTCCTTTGTGGCTTTCTGTGAAGCTTCATCAAACCTTATAAAGATCTTTATTCCACTTTACGGCTTTTCTGTCTCCCAAGTAAAGTGATGAAACAAATTTCCAATCTAAGCTTTAAAATATATATACTGGCATTGAAACCCACACTTCTGTATGATTATACTGGGCAAGTCAGTATGCAACAATCTGTTTTAATGTGTAAATCATGGAAGAGTGCAAGACAAGGATAAGAATTTATGACTAATTTTTTTTCTACGGGTAGTTCTTCTGCTTAACTTTGAGATCTTTGACTGACCTAACATTCAGCAAAGCTTTATTGCAAGACTCAGGCAGGCTTAAATTTAATAACTCACACATCAGAAATATATGGTTACTCAAAGTGCCAGTATGAGATAGCATCCATTATAAGACTGGTTTAGGCACACAAGGATGGATTACCTTCACAAGAGGGAGTAAATGGAATTTAAAAATTCTATAAATTGCATTTACCCTGGTTTTAGTCTAATACTCTCTTTGTTTATTTCCCATCACTGTGCACTGGGAGTGAACTCTGCCTTGCCACAGCCAGTCCCCAATTTCCATAGCAGCATTCCACCGCAGTGTGAAAGACTGCCTACCCAAACAAAAGAAAGACTGGATAAAACAGTGCACTGGTTTGTTCATCTTAAACATCACCTGATATTGCTTGGTTTTAGTACCTCAGTACTCCGAGTCTGAGCCACCACTAAGCTTCTCCCTGGCACTGCCCACTTGATGAATGTGGCTGTCTGTTTTCAGACCGTTCTGCCCACGCTGCCATACAGACTAGAGGAACAAACAGACTTTCCTAGTGTCCACGTGAGGATTTTTAATACATTCACATACCAGATGCAGAAAGGCTGCCTAGCCGTCTCTGAGATCCTAATCAATACATAAGCCTTCAGACTATTCCTCTAAAAGGGCCTCCTAACTGGCTTCTTAACCCTGGGATACCTGGAGTAAGGAGGAAAGGAGCTGGCAACTGGCTTCAGCAATGTTTGGAATCAACTGTTGGGGCACAAATAGAAGGGATGGAAAGGAAAGCTCTGCAAAGCCCTCTAGGCCCCAGCTGCCTGCGCTTTCACCTCTATCCAGCTGAGCTGGGAAGCTCTGGCAGCCGGTGGGAGCTTGCCCAAATTTATACCACCTGCTCTTCATGCCTCCATGCTTCAGCTGAGTCAAATGGAAAGGAAATTCTTTAAAAAGCACATGGTGGATTCATGGTGTAAATCAAAACCAGGAGCAAATCACTGTAGCTGTTCTCGAGAGTTTTGGTTTCAGACTTAAATGTTTGTTTTAATATGGTGGTCTTTCACCCTTCTTCTCCTTGCTTTCTCAAGACACATGGATGGTTATTGCCTTACTTTACATTGAGCTTGCTTTAATGACATCAGCCCATTCCTTGGAAAGAGATTGCTAATTAACTCCACACCCTTCCCATCTTGTTTTCTGAAAAAGGGCCTCTTGCACTGGGAGACCTGAAGAATTACAGGACACAGCAGTAGCTGTGGCATTTAATATCTTGTTGGAGGCACGACAGATTTAGCACACCCTTGCCTGGCTATTTGGATTCTGGAGAACACTGTAAGCCTGATTTCTATCAGGTCTAAACAATGCCTCATTGCAGGCCTAAATTGCAGGACAGAACCTCTTTAAGGGAAAACGAATACCACCCTCTATAAATTAGCTGGAACAAACAAACTAGTTGCTCAAAGTTACTGTACTCCTGCCAGGAGTCATAAACCAGCTAGCTGTGTTTAAGAAAAGTAAAAACTGTTTTTCCTACCATGGAATAAACATTCTCTGGGTTCTATTCCTAACCACAAATGGCAAATGTATGCAACTCTCTGAGAACCAAATTCTGCTCACTTTCCAAATTTGCTTAATCTCCAGTCCTGGGAGATTAATTAGCTCGACAGGGAAGCCAATACTGAAGTTGGAATAGAAGTGTTTTTTGAAGTAAGTGGTGTTCAGTTCATCTAAAGAAGCTGCTCTGCTGAGGCCAGCAGAAAAAGCAATATTTAACCTAGATGCTCCTGTTTTCCAGTTTTGCAAGTAAAGTCTTGATTTTAAGTAAGAGACCTGAGAAACAGATACTGGGCACAGATACAACCATCTTTTAAGTAAAAGAGAAAGCATTTCACTACCTCCAGAATTAATTCCAAAGATTTCCAAACAAACCTCAGAATGAGCACACATTCACAGAGAACACACATGTGCTGAAAATGAGTTTTTCGGCTTTTCCAAGGAAAGAGCTAATCCTCTAGTTCAGAATTCAAAAAGCCAGATCATCCCTCTCCTCAGTGGGAGCTGCTGCTTGATCTCCAGCAGTGAAACCTGCAGAGAATCCCAGTATTCCTGCTTGCTCCCTTACTTGCAGCAAAGGCAGGGAGTGTGTAATATGCATTTTCATTGTAGCAAGAATGCCAAGAGGCAGAAGTTGTGTCTTCTCCATGGCTCTTTTAAACCACCTGGTGTTGCTCCAGTTGTCCTGACTTCACAAAGAGGCCTTGAGGTCTTTCTGTAGTTACAAACACATTGTCAAGTCCTGCACCCACACCCAGTCCCTGGCATCCTCCCGGCTGGACCTTCAGCTGTGCATGGTTGAATTCTTGGGACTTGACACAGTTCACTCAATCTCTCTTGACCTTGCCTTACCAGCAGTTGATCAAAAAGCCATTTAAATGCTTTTATGCCTTTGTGAACAACTCTACAAGCAAAGGTATATTACCAGCATGTTAGCAAGCAGCTGAGATGCTGACTTCTTTCAAATGAGTTAGAAATAGGTCTTGATTGCCTAGGCATCTTTAAAAGTCTTCTTTGCATTCAGACTCTTCACAAGCCAAAATACATTTCAGAACCTAATACACTGTGTCTAAACTTAAAAAGGTTATGGAGTTATTAGTTTTTCAGCAGCTCTTGGTTGACAATTACATCTTTCAAGGAGATGTTTGCCCAGCTTCACAGTATTCTAAACACCCTTAGCGTTCTTCTCAAATAATTGGTCTTACACTAAAAAGGAGAAACAAAAAAATCCTACATTGAATGTAAAATTAATGAAAAATATATGTCTTGTTGTTTTTTCCCCCTCTGTTCTACACACCACTGCTCCTTATGTTTTTCAACCTTTTGGGCAATGCCAGTATCAATTTCATCATTATCCTGTGTAGTCTCTAACCATATTAAAGAAAATCTCTCTCAACAGGAATACACATCTGCATTTTCTCCTGATTCTTGATCCATTGCCAACTGTTCATTGCGAATGAGTAATTTTCCTTTTGAGGAACCATTACTTCATGATTTTTAATTAATACAATGTGGAAAGGAGCAAACTATTATGGATTTCAGAGGGAATTTTTCAATCCAAACCAGGTCTGGAGGTCAGCACCTGAGATAGGTTATTTGATAACACAAGATAAGATACTAACTCTGCTGTTTCATGACATGCCCTCTAACCCATTGCTATCTGAATAAAACATGCCCTTTTTCAATGTGTATTTCTTGGTCATTAAGTTTCCTTCCTGTGCCTAGACTTCGTACTCGGCTCTTGACAGGTTTCTCAGGAAAGAACTAATACAATAGGACTCCCCAAAGGAGGAAAAAAAAAAGGTGTCTTTGTAGCAAATATTAATTCTTAAGGCTTACACTGAGGCAGACTGCCATGTGTGGTCATTCTGCCTTCAGACTGGTGCTGCATGCAGGAAACTGGTTGAGAGCTTGGTGATTGATGTGGGCTGCTGGGTTGGGTCAGGGGAACAGATGTGCATTAGATCCCTGATCTAACCACGGAGAAAAGTTTGAATGCCTTTAAAAAGTGCCCAATTGCCTGATTTTGCCAAGCTAGTTTGACACATTACCTTATTCATGAGCTATCGTTTTCATCCCAAGGGCATATAAACTGGGTAGCATGGAAAGACATGTTCAACTGAATAATTGACATTCAACTGTGCAGAAAGAAAATTGAATGGGCAAGAGGTCCAGCTGCATATCAATGCCTCAGACTGGTTGCCACATCCAAAACCCCGCAGATTATCTCTTCCTTTCCTTTTTCCTAGAATTCAGTCTACAATGAGCAGAAATCCTCCACACACTCCGTAAAACTAAATAAAAAATAAACTAGACCAAATAAAAAGTAGAAAGGTATGACAGTGTAATTAAGGTAAGGTGCACAGCAGGGCAATACTAATGACTTCATCAAATGCTTACCGTTGCCTTTTTGGAGAGACAGTGGCTGGTTTTTAAGTTTTTGAACAAAATTACAGCAATGTATGAAAGAGATGAATAGTTCTGTAGATCTGGTGACTGACTGCAAATAAAGCAATAGTATTTGTCATAGCAGCATGTTAGCAAGTTCCTTTTACAATCAGTTAGCTATAAGGCCTGACGATTCACACATAATCATTTAATGTATACCAGCAGAAAAGCTTTTGTACCTCTGGGTTACTCACTGCAATCTGTCTGGCCCTTGTTTGGACATGCAAGTTCTTCAGTACAAGCACTGTCTGCACTTTGGATTCTGTACAGCAGAGCACAGAACATACTGTTGGTGTTTAAAAAGGAAATGATTAATATTTCCCTTATTTTCTGGACTAGAAATTCCAATAGATACCATCAGATTCCCTCAGCTAGTTTCTGTTAGTGCCCAAGCACACAACTGCTAGTTAAAAACCCTTTTGTCATGACAGAAGTATTCAGCAAGAAGCACTGAGAACTAAAAAACCCTCAAACCCACTAGAATTTCCATTACAGTGAGGTGCTTCTCTCTGACAGTGAAGTACAAAGTCGTTTAGCACCAGCAAGAGGGATACTCTACGTTACGTCACTGACCACGTCCTTAATCTAAAATTGCAAATACCAATGAAACATATACTTCTAAGCAGCACTGAGAATGAGGCTACCCCTAACCCCTGACTGTTTTTCTGCCATGTGCTGGCTTTCTGGAGTAGACAGGTCACAGGGGCCAGCACAGGTGTGGACCAAATATATGGACAAGAATATAAACAAGAGTGACATGATGCTGTAGGGTAAAAAGCCCCATCTTAAGAGCATCATTCAGCAACCATTCTCTACTCCTGGTCACCCTTCTGTGTGTGCACAGCTTGATCTGGTGCTCATTTCACTCTGCTGCCACACTTTTCATCCAGTGCTGGAGTCCTAGAGGACACAACAGTATGTGCTGCAAGACAGTGCACCCTCCTGACTCTGCCAGGAGCCATGGTGAGCATGTGCTCTCCCAGCTCACACACATGGTGAGGACCTATTAGCAAGGCATGCTAAATTTTTACAGAGAGAGGAAGAGAACAGATTTTTCAGGATCTCTGCTGTAGAGAGTTTTTTTTAACAGGTCTCCAAATTTTCTGCTCTAGGACTATGTCTCTGAACCTGTATAGACATGATACTGCACAGTCCTGAACTCTTCTTTTAATCTTTCACTAATGAAGCTTACTGAGGGAATATGCTGCTACCAACAATAGATACTTCTTTGATGAATCAAAACTCTGGGTCTGTACCCACAACAACCTCTGCCTGCTCCTATCCTACAAAGGGATGAAGGAGAGAGGAGAGATCAGGGCAGGAAACAAGCTTATCTGCTACTGGAAAGTCTTTTCCAATGTGACTCTAGTTGGTTTGGGGGGCTGGAAGAAGCAAGGCAATGAGCCACACTTCAGAAATCAGAGAGAGCTGAAGGAGTGATCTGCAAAGCCAAAACCGGTGACATTTCCTTGAACTTACCTGGATGACAGAGGAGTTCAAAAGCCCATGAGCCAGTTGTGTGCGCCAGTGAAAGATGCACCGCACTGGCACTAAGGCACACATCAAATGTGTCGGGATTTTGGTGTCAGGTTCAGTGGCAGCATGGGCTTAGAAAGAGAGCTCCATGGCTTGGTAATTCAGTGCTACACTACGAAGTTTTACAGATATCCTGGATCTCTCCTGTGATACATGCATCATCAAAACATAAATATACCCTTCCAAAGTGGATAATTTTCAGCAATAGGAACCTGAAATCAAGACCTAGAAAAGATTTGTGAGGTGGCAATTTACATGTGCCTGAATAATGTCTCCCACGTAATGCAGGCGCATCTGAAATTTGTCCCATTAGGCGAGTGTCTTCCAAATAAGTGGTCTGGGAGTCAGCCCTACTGGAGTCAGCCTCTGCAGCACTGCCAAAGAGCAGATTGGCAGCCTAAAGCTACAGCCCTTACTTTCTGGAAATCACAGAATCACGGTCTTCACAAATGTGCTTTACTTGTTGGATTCTTGGAGGATGGAAATTGTCCAGTATAAACTGTGTTGAGACCACAGTTCTGTAACATTGGAAGGAAAAAATAAAGTCTAAGCTCATGCCAACCTTGTAACCACATCAGCAGTACACTGGTCTTATTTAGAAGTACAAGTCTGCGGCAGCTTGGACAACCCAGGGGAATTTCTCCAGATTTATGTCCACATACCTGAAAAGGTTTTGGAATGAAATCTGTTGAAAGGAACAGAGGAGGACAAGGATGTTCAGAGTTTAATTTATATAAGCTACAGTAAACAACTAAAAATTAAACTAGTGCCTGAAACAGCCCTAGTGAAAACCTCTTCCTCCTTATCCTTTTCCTTGTGACATTTATTGCAGGGCCCTAGAGAGGACTGGAGAGTATGCAGTGATATGAGTCAAATGTAAAACATTTTCCATATGGGTGAGGGGAGAAAGTTTTCTCTTAACGTGTTCCAGGAACAGACCTGAGAAAAACGCCTGATCTGAAAAGGCCTGATGAAGAGTTAGCCTTTCATTGCACGGCATTCCTTTGAAGTGGCAAAAGTGTATGTGATTGAGGATGCATTTTTGTCATGGCTGCCTTGGGAGTCACATATCCTGTGTTCACCGTATTTTATTTTATTTTAATCTGTGATGTCTGACATTTTGAAGGGTTTGCATGCGGTGGACATGATGGTAAACACTTGAATCACACTAGGAACATCAAGAACTGCCAAGTCAAACACCAGAGCTGCGCATGAGGCTTAGACAACAAACTCTCCAGTGATTTGTCAGTGGTGATGGCACTGAGGGCCTCCCTGGCACTGGGCTCTCTCCTTCCTCAGGATTTTAGGAGTGGGGCAAGCAACGCCACAGTCTTGCCAGGATTTAAAAGATTTTACCAAATACTGACAAGGGTAGTCAGGCAAGAAGAGATGCTGCCTACAGTTTCCCAGAGGAAAACAAGCCATTGTGAGAAATGACTGGTTTTTGTTGTTCTGCATTAATGTCTACCTACACTGAAGCATTTTGCTATCTATGTCTGCTGAGTACCTTTGCTGAAAAACTCATCAAAACGCATCAGTCATCTTTAAAAATAAGTCTATTTTCCTAATACTATTTCTGCATGTGAAGAAAATCCCTGCTAATTAAAAAAACCCTCAAAAATGGCTTACATATGCAGCTTTTTACAGCAAGAGCCTGTAGGTATTTCAAACCTGGGCCTATGTTTCCGAAAATAAATAGTTTGGATTTAGAAATAAATACGTGATGAAAATTTAGGTTGTTGACAATGCGGATAGTGAGTGGGAATAGACAGAATCTCATAAGTTCCTCTGAAAAACAATTTCTTAAAACTTAGATCTTGCTAGCTTCTCTGAGCCTCCTGTCTCCTATTTATTTGGGCTGACCTCAGCTTAAGGGGCATGAGGAAGAGGATGGGCCTTCCTTGATCAATGCCTTGCCCCTGATTGAAGAGGCTGATGCCTCTGGATTCTCAGAGAAATGATTTAAGAGAGTCCCTCTCTGGGGAGCTCAAGGAGGCACTGAAGGGTATTGCAGAGCAAGCAAGACGGGAAGGGACCTCCCGGGCTGTCTAGCCAGTATCCTCCTTGGACAAGAATAACACATAAAACCTTTCACGGAGCTATCCACCACCATCTAGACAGCATTTTGGTTTTGCCTACTGCTGCTCCAATTGGAAAGTCATTCCAGGACCTCCCTGCTCTTCTGATTAGGATTTCCTTCTCATTTCCAGACTGAATTTATTTGTGAGCAGCATGTAACCATTTGTTCTTGCGCCAACACGGTCTTAAAACTAATAAAAAAACCCCAACAAAACAAACCTAAACCCCTCCCCCAACCCTAATAATTTTTAAAAAATTTTTACATTCTCTGTTGTTTGCTCCTGATGTATTTATAGAGAGTGATCCTATCTCTTCTCAACCACCCCCTTGTTAGACTAAACAAGTCCCTGCTGTTCTGGGACAGCCTATGGGACATCCACCGGCCCTTCCACCCTGTGCTGGTCTGAGGGTGTCCGAGGGAAAATGACGGCTGAGCCAGTACCCACCAGGGCTGCACAGAGGGGAGACAAGGTGTTTTTGATGGTTCCCTTCATCGTCTGTCCCTGGGGAAGACAGATGAAAATGTTAGTAGGAGGGAAGCTGGGGAAGGCTTTTACCCTGCTCCGTAGGACTGGCCCTAGGGCACAGCCTCGCACCCAACACAGCCCAGCTGCGCTGCGCGGAGCAGGGCAGGTTTTCACCGCAGAGGGTTATGCACCCACAGAAGGACACTCATCTTGAAGCAGTGGATGAGCTGCAAATTCATACCCTAGCCCACAGTAGCCCCTTTTTGCACTTGCACATGAAGGAGTGTAATTACTCCTTCCCTCCATCAAGAGGAGTAACTGGTTTTGTATAGACAATTTTCAAAGTAGTGCAACAGCTACATACACACTCTGCCTCAGCTTCACGTGCTGCAGAGAAGGACAAAGGCTCATGCAGGCACACGCACGTTTTACCCAGTATTACAAGGCAAGAACTTTCAGCTTATCATTTCACTGGACAAATGATACAAGCAAAGCATGGCTGAGCAGCTCCAGGCTTGGCATGAACGGCTCTCAGATAAATCAGGGTAATGTGTGGCTTTTTTGACAAGCTACCACCAAAAAAAGCCCCAGGGCATTCTGAAATATGGCTGGAAACAAACAGGGCTTGACTATATGTGACTGAAAAAGTTATTAATCTCCTCAGAAAAACTTCTTCCATGTCATACAGGAAACTTTTTTTTTTGTTTGTTTCTAATTAATGAGTTAAACTGTTAAACTGCAACAAATAGGAAAGGTTAACCGCTTGGGGGATGACTAAGCCTCTTCAGACCCATATTCAAATAAAAGGACAAAATAAAAGCAAAAGTAAGCATCTTTCAGTCTGGCTGCTTCCACATTGCCTTGCAAACAAGTTTTTGGGGTCTTTTTAGTTCCCTTTCTAATTTTTCCCACATCCAATATGCAGGCACTGCTGGGGGCAAGCACAGCGACTGTGTGGTAGTGAGCAGCAGCAGAGCAGTTCCTGACAGCTCAGAACCACAAGTGAGGAATGTTAGATCCACAACTCCAAGGTGTTTTCTGCTATAAATTATAGTGAATTTACTGCACTAAGAAACTACCCGGTTTCTGGAGAAAATTATAGGCAATGTGTCAGCTATAGATGATTTATGCATAAAGCAACCTGTACTGCAGGAACCCAGGGGGTATAATAACAAGACAAAAAATCATTTAATCTTGTATGTAAATTTAAGCGGGCAGGAATTTTGGAAGAACTACTTGTTTTTATTCCATCTTGTGTTCCTGCCAAGTAAAGACAGCACTTGAGCAGAAAGGCACTGATGTGGAGCAGGTAGATAGGCTTGCCAATTTCCAGCAAGATACATTTTAAACTGGCTTCTCGGTTTCAGTTCAACACCCTCTGAGAATTGATTGGTTTCCATTTGACAAGAAAGAAGTCAGAAAAGCAGAAGACTCTTTCTGGGCTAGATAAACTCAGCGTGAGCAATGTTGTCCGTGGGCCCGATGAAACTGAAACATGCTGGCGTTCAGCAAAAACTGATTTCTCCCTCCTTATTCACATGCAATGTATTAATTCTTAGGAGACTACTGTTGGAGTAAGACCACAGGTGAGCAAAGAGAGCTGAATCAGCTAAGGTTTGAAGAATTGGCACTGGGCTAGGCAAACAGGCAAACAGACACTTCACATCAAGTGAGTGTCATTGCAGATAGGCAGCAGGAAATGAAAAAGTGTCATCAAGCTTTCTCACCTGATTTTTAAAATTATTTGTTAACGAGCTGCAAGGAGCTAATCTGGTATTATACAGTAAAAATAGATGGCCACACTCCAGCTAGACCTTCTCCCAGGGGCATTGCAGGCACGCAAATCAGTAAGCAGCTTGTACCAGGCTCCCACTTTTCTCAGAGAACAGCTCTGGGCTGCAGGGAGGAAGGAGAGCCAGTGCTCCAACTTCCCTGATTCCATCCCCAGTGTTTCCAGCTCTCTAAAATGAGACAGAAAATGAGCTGCTCACCCAAGCACTGCTCTGCCTGGTCCTTGTGCCACAGGGATCTTTCGCTCCCCATCCCAACGAAGAAGAGTTGCCCCTTGCTCTTACTGACACCACCAAGGAACAACACAGTGAGATGAAGCAAACAGATTGACATGGAGCCAAACCCTGATACCCTTGTAATTTTCTCTTCAGGTGCAACTTCCTTCAGTGGTTTCACAAAGGACTAAGACTGAAAGAATGAGGTCCATGAAATATTTACCATTACTGTACATGATAATGAGTTTTCTGCATATCTATATGCAATACACACACACATATAAATGCAGTGCACACACACACATATATGCAATATGTCTGAGTTATGATAGCTGTGGGAGTGATTGCCTGGAATTGTCTGCCCATTGTAAATTAAATATGACAGTTCTACATCTGCATTAATGTTATTACTCTTTTAAGACTCTTCTTTCTCAGACGCTGGCATTGGTCTCGCAGTCTGTGAACATAGGTCACACACTATTTCTTTTTGGCATAAGACATACAGAGGAGGTCTTATCTCTTCACTGTCTTGCAGCTGGGATGTAAAGAAGCCAATGAGAGTCAGAAAGATTAGAGGAGCTCTGCAAGGGACCACCCAAACTAGGTTTCCAGCAATCGTCCTTTGTTACTCTATTGCAGAGAGCAGAGCAGAACAACAAGGGTGAAATAAAGAAATCCTCTTTGCAAGGATAAGACCTTTGCATGAACTTCGTCCTGAAGGGAAAAATAGAACAGTAGGGATCCTTCCAAAGACCTGTGATGCAGAAGCATCTTTTTCACCAATATTATGGTAGTGCTGTTATGCCGTGGTGATTAAGAAACCGTGGAGTCATCAAGGTAAAACAATAACACACTTTGTATTACTCAGGAGACACAAGTTCAGCTGAGCATCTTCAGTGTCCCAGATACAGCAGATCTCCAGCGCTGAGGTCCATGCTTGTGCCGTAAGCAGCCCTGGCATCTCGCGGCCCTGACCCAGGAAGGGAGTGGAGAGTTGTCCTTTGGGCTGCCCAGCTGGTGCACTGTCTCCGCCCTCGTTCAGGTCCCCTGCAATGGAAGGTGCCTTATACTCCAGGGCGTCTCTGCTGCCCTGCAGTTCTCTGCCATGGCTGTCCTGTTTTGTTCCCGTCCCTCACTTGTTTTTAAATGAAACCAAGCGACTGTCCTTTAATCAAGCCCCAAGCTGGAAGATGATCAGGCTAAGTTTTAGCTCTTTTTTTCACCTATATGCTTATGTAGCCATACCAAACTCACTGGTTTAGGGTCTGTCTCAGTCTAAAGGCTGGCTCTTGCATTCACTAAAACTGACAGAGCTTCCTCCTTCCCAGAGCACGTGCTAGGAAAAGGGAATCACTACCTGCTGTAGGAACATTGTAGGAATGTGCTCGATGCATTCTCCCTTATTTCTCAGTTATGCATTAAGAAGTATTTTCCTGAATATGTTTACACATTTCTTTTGTGATTTGTGAGGAGATCTTATGTAAGAATTTATTACTAAGTGTGTGTGAATTGATCAGTAATACCAAAAATATCATGGGAGTTCAGGGGGAAATGACAATCTCATGGTGTGCTACTGGCAGGCACAACCTTGCACTGGGCCTCAGGAAGAACTAATTATTACAGACCTCTTTTGAGAAAAGGGGGCCTCGTTGCTAACCTATTGAAGAACTTTGTGCAGCTTTTAAAAACAAATGAACATCTCTAACAAGAAGTTCAAATGGAAACATAAATTGATTTACTCAATATTTTGCAGTTTATATGGTCAGGGAGACAGCTCAGGACAGAGCCAGTTAACAGACTGAGGTTAGAAATTAAGGACAGGACTTAACTTTCCATAACAGCATGTTTAGACAGGAAGAAAAAGATGTGGTTTGTGTTTAGTGAGCAGCTAGTAAAATGAAATATGTTATGTGTATGTGCTAGTACACCCTGATTCCCTGCCTCACTCAATTTTCTGCTCAGATACCATAAAGCTGAGTTACTGGCCAGCTGCAGCCAACTGTGCTGCTCTTTAAACATTATTATACTATTCTAGACAAGTAGGTTAAAAAAATCCTGGCATGTGAGCTGCCTAGCACGAGTTTACTACAAAGAGTTGGAGCACCACAGACTTCAGCTGAGGTGAGAACTTGGACATGGTTTAGCATTCCCAAAGTCCCATAGAGGGTAGAGACTTTTCAAGTATTATTTTTCCAACTTTTAAGCCAATATCATGGTCTACCATAGGCCAAGAGGTGCGGTGTGTCCCCAGCTGAGGTGCAATGCTGTGATTTCTTCTCTGCTCCAAGATCATCATGCCTGTCAACACTGGGTGGGAGATTGCAGTGCTCTGCTGCCCAGGTATGCCTGTTCTCAGCAAGGAGGCCATTGTGATGCCCTGCATGAAAAATACAGGATGTTGCTCATTCTGTGGGAAAGGCTGAAGAAGGAGCAGACTGTTGCACCAGGCTCCCATTCAAGGTGTGAGACATGACTGGGAGGAGAAAAATTGATTTCAGGTGTTCAGGTGGATAATGACTTTATTTGATCAGGTAATACTCAGGATTAAGAACCAGCATCCATTTAAAGACCTCCAACAGATAATTTCAGACTTCCTCAAAATGTTGTTTCTCCTTTCACTGACAAAACACTGAATTTTCTAGCAGAGCCTAGATTCAGATACTGCTATCAATATAGTGCTTAGGTCCAGGACAATTAAAATCAGTCAAAGTTCTGCTGTGTCTTTCAACAGAGGAAAAATTACCCCTATATAATATTAGTTCTGTAAAGGGAGATTAGCATTTAACTCCACCCCAGTATATCCCAGTGTAGGAAACTGTACATTTTTAAGTTCTGAAGGAAAGAGAGCAAAACATCAGTTCACAAACTGTCCTTGTAGGAGAGTGTCATCTATCCTGCACTCAGTTGCTTGCAGCATCAGTATGCTAAAGAAAATGTGAATAAAATAACTTTTAGAATAATAGCAACAACCTTACAAAGCGATGTACTCATCCCATATGTTTTAAGGAATATGTCTATACTTAGTCTAGCAGCCTTTCCCCAATGTAGGCTCTTTTTTTTTTTAATTCCCATCAAATTTTACTGCATTTGTATGATATGCAATTAATGAGCCATAGAATCATCGAAATTAGAAATGGGAAAGATGCATTAAGTCATCTAGTCCATCCCCTGACAGTGCAGGATTGTTCCCAGCAGTGTATTTTTATATTTTCTAATGCTCTGTACAGTCCAGATTTAAATGTCTCCAGAGACAGAGCTTCTACCAATTCATTTAGAGGACTGCTCCATGGTCCTGCAGCTCTCACTCTCTGGAAAATTTTCCTCTTAAGGACACGTACATCTTTCTTTTCTCACTTTCACTTCTGTTCTAGCTCTAATCCCTTCTGCCAACTCAAATGATTCCCCTCCTCCCTGCTGATATTTATACTTTATGTCATCATGCTCTCTGCTTTGATATTGCTTACATAAACTATACACATTCAGTTTTCATGCTTCCTTACAAGCCCAACTGTTTCCCTCCAGCCCTTTAATCATTTTATGTAGCTCCCTCAGAACCCCCTCCACATTGTCTGCTTCCTTCTGATAAAAAGGCAGCAAAGGCAGGATTCCAGGTGTAATTTTTCCCGGTTTGTAGAGGAAAATGGTGTTACCCACCTGTTCCACACTGTTCCATCGCTGTGGCTCCTCAGCTGCCATATTGCCTCGAAAGTGCCAATGTGAGTTGCTGCCCACTGGTACTTGTGTTGTGATGATGAATGCCCACTGGTGCTCATGTTGTGATTACTGAATGGATTGCAGAAGCAAACCTCAGTGAGGTCTCTGACTGCTCAAAATGGCCAATATTAGCGAACAATACACCTAGGTTGTCAAAAAAAAAAAAAAAAGGAAATGGAGAGAAGGTAAGAAAAGTGAATAGCAATACCACTGATTTGTTCCATCATTTTGAGAGGTTTCTAGGGGTATTTTAAAGCACTGAGTACTAGACTTTGTATTTATCCACTAGATGATTGCAGCACTATCAACCTTTTTGGGTGGCATCCTGGTCCCATCATAAATACTGGGAGCTTTGTCTCAAGTCCCCCTTCTTTTGAATCCTTGACCAACACTGAAGCCAAATTTTAAGGGGTGCGAGGTTACATTGCTGAATTTTAGGATCTAAGAGGGCTCAGGGTTAATCAGGTTGCTCCTCATTTCAGGGAGAAAAATAAGCTTTTGCTTTCAACAAGGTGAATGCCAAGAAGGGCCAAACTAAAACCAAGAGGCATAAAGCCATCAAAAAATGCCACAATGGTGACAGTATAAATTCCTTAATAGAATAAAATAAGTAGATGCTATAACAACAAACCTCAGTCATGGTATTTCAAGTGAACCGATTCCTTCTTCTGCTCTAAATCCTTTTAATGTGCCTTGTATTGAATATCCCATACAGGTGGAGCACTATAAATTCTGCTATCTAGCAGCACACACTGTTTGTATGAACACTTTATTCCAGCTGAGACACAAGTATTAATAGCAACATGGATCCTTCCTTTCAACTACTTTCCTTCCCTGGAAAAATTTATTTCTGCTGCCTTTGGCAAGACTCGCTCTGAGGGAGTTCCCACGGAAGGAACAAATACAGCAAGTGAGAAGTAATTCTAAAACTCTTTTTTATGACAGACATTTCATATGTAAAGCTGTCTTGACCTATCTGTCTGTTTCTCTCAGGCTATACCATTCTGAAAATTAATTCTTAATGAATCTTTTAATGTGTGAAGAGCAGAGCCATGTGGTCTAGCAATAATAATTAACACAAGTGAAACTGTAGGCTTCTTAGGGCAGGAGTGAGCATTTTGTACCTGTCTGCAGTGTCATCCCCCTCTGTGAACTGAGCTAAATAGCAATATAAAAGGGTAGGTAACCTGGGAGCAGTGGGTTTGTTCCATAGAGCCCCATCAGTTCACTTTCTCATGTATTGATCTTATACACAGTGCAGATTTAAAGAAAAAAGGGATCTTCTCCAGCCATGGCCGTTTTTGGCGGGGTTGTGTCAGAGAAGCCACAGCTTGAAAAGACCTGCTAGGTCACCCACACTATTTCCCTGCTCCAGAGCCAGTACAGCCTCTGTAATGGGACCAACACAAGGACCACAAGCAAGTCTATCAATAAAATAATTAACAACAACTGAACGTGCCTGTGTTCAGTAAAGCAACAGTGGAGTGAAGAACTTTGCAGCTGACTGTCATCCCTGGCTCCTTAGAAATTGCCTCACTGTGGGATAGTCCAGGTGGCATATTAATCACCTCATTGCTTTTTCATGGCCAAGCACTTTAAAATTAATAAACTAAATTCAAATATTTGTGCTAGTTCTGGTGGAATGCTTTATAAACTGAACAGGAAGAAATTCACTGTCAATAGAAGAAATTAGCGAATATTAGGAGAAAATCCCAATGTAATGCACCTACAAGTATAGCTGCAAATCAGAATTTTCTTAATGGTGCTCTGTTGTTTCCAAGTGGCATTTCAGTATTTTAGCTGCTTCTGCAAACTGAGCTCAAGGTAAAACTCTTCCCCTCTTCCTGACACTTCTCTGCAAACTGGGGGTGTGAACTCATTGTGTCTTTTTCTCCAACAATCAACTCCACAGAAATTTGCCTGAAGACTAAATTCTTGCAGATTCTGGAAGGAGTTACAGGTTTACGCAAAAATGCCCGGTTGCTCCAAGGAGAGGCTGGATGGCCTGTTTTTACCTAATATCCTGGCCTGATTTTTTACGGCCCTGAATCATAGGCTGAACAAGCCCAGACATTGCCAAAGTTTGCATCTGGGTGTCCCGATCCCAGTTTTCCCTCTGCAAACATCAGTTAACACCACCGAAACTGCTGTCATCTCTGAAGCAGTTCCGACTATACCGTATAATATTATATATACTGCACGTGTAAACAACATGACTCATTAGCACTGGCTCTCCCTCCTGCCACATAAATGGATGCATTTATGCTGGAATGGAGGGGCCAGTGACCACTTTGAGGGGCTGGGTTTCATAGGCTGCCAGGGGCAAAACCTGGTGCTGTGTGCACTAGAAAACCCCGACCTGGCCAAACCACCTCGGCAGACAAGTATTTATATACTTAAACTCCAGAGAAACTGTGCAGGCAATCCTCAAGAATACCAAGGGCCATGTATGAGTAGGAGCTGTGCTCTGCTAGTGGCAGGAGAGAACATGTTTGGCCAGATATGATAGCAAAGGTATGAAGCAGAGGATATGAAGGCAAAGGCCAGATATGATACTACGTTTCCCTCAAATTTTCTGGTTATCCCTTTTATTTTTGCTACCCATCAGATGACAAATGCAGCTTATTC